>JAODLC010000007.1:24098183-24148407 GCA_026781145.1 Hippopotamyrus pictus
CAGCCAGACCAAATAAGCAAACGTACAACCAGGGGCCAAACAAGCAAACGTACAGCCTGGGGCCAAATGAGCAAACGCACAGCCAGGCCGAATGAGCAAACGCACAGCCAGGCCAAACAAGCAAATGCACTGCCAGGTCAAACGAGCAAACGCACAGCCAGGCCAAACGAGCAAACGCACAGCCAGACCAAAGCGTTATTCATTACCAAGATCCACCTATCCTCAATATTTATTCACGATCAAAAGTCCCTCCTTATGAATTACTCAGTCTTTCTATTTATCCTGTGATAGCAAACAGTGTTGACTCGCCAGTAAATTGTACTAATGTGCACAGCATAGCATTAAGCTAAACAGTACAGGACGAAGCTTAGGTGGCCAGTCTGTAAAGAGGGCGTGAGGACCTGTAGCTGAGGCTGGCTGTCAGAATAACCCCAGGCTTTAATGTCAGAGCCGCCTCCCCACTTCACATTTTCCTTGTCTGGTCAGTTCTCACCAGCGTTCTCTGGCAAATTATCCCACTGAAGCAATAATTAACATTATCAGTATTACTCGCTGTGTCTAATGGATGTAGGTCATTAAGGCCTCCTGCTTAATACAAAAACATCATTTATTCTTTTCTTTTCTTTCTGGAAGATTAGAGAATACTTTGATGGAAGTATAAAAGGTAAAGCAAAAGCTGAACCTTCGGTTATGGACTTTTCACAACAAAACAACACAATAAAAAATGTAAAACAGAATTTATCCAATTAAATGAGGTCTGGAAAATATACTTCACTGATACTTGCTCAGAATTAGCAGAATATGACAATACACATGAATATATGAATTATATCTTTGGAGGATTATGGAAAGAAAATGTATGTGAAAGACGAGAGCCAGGCGTCCTGTGGCCTGCCACCGTTTGTTCGTCCTGTGAGATGGAGAGAATGCAGGTAGGAGGTATTAAAAGATGGGCCTCCACTGCGTGGTGTGGCGGCACTGGTCCCTTATATCTGCAGCAGGATGCCTGAAGGGATCCCTGTGATCCCAGGCTGTCTTACCGACTTACTGACTGGGATGTGTGGTCTTTGGAGTGTTTTCCACGATCCCTGGAGGCAGAGCCCCTCAAATAGTTCCGGAGGGTTATACGAATCGCTCGCGAATCAACCTCCATTCAAGAGGCAATGATCGTTTTTGCTTGAACCGCAAAAAGCTTGCAGGGTGACCCAGTTATTCAACCAATCCGTCTCATTCAACCTAATGTGGAACCTTGCTGTGACCCAAGCATGAATTCATTAAAGGTGAAGATGATAATGGATTGCTGGGGCATCTGGAGACCCCAGAAACCGGAAAGGTACGCCTTGTCATTTTGACCATATGCTGTCACTTGTGCCTAATACACAAAGATCACAGTGGATTGGAAAATGGCACCGTGAGGGCTGAAGGTGAACTGGGGGATTCCCAAGGTAGTCATAGAATTAAAAGAAGAATGAGGTCTTACCTCATACTCAAATTCCTCTGCTCTCTCCCCATCGCGCACCATGTTGGAGAGGTAGTCTGAGCCGCCGTAGCACTCACGGTCCATTGTGTGTAGGGAGTGACAGCTGTGACGGACAATGGAACACAGCACATTATCTCGGAGTTGATTTATTTTGTCCTTTTTTTCTTCAAAAGCCACTCAGGTATCTTACAAATTTATGGATGCCAAGTGGAAAGTCCTTTTCTCAAGGGTACAGCAGCCTCATTGTCTGAGATTTGAACCAGCGAAGATGCACACAAAAAGCGAGTCTGCCTTACGCTCCTTGGTCTTCATGGAGAAGAAACAAAAGTAAACTCCCCGTAAAGCCGGCTGCTTCAAAACAGAGTGTCTGAGAAAAGCCTTTGTTCTAATTAATTACTCCAGCCTCACACACACTGTTAGCTTGTTATTTAATCTCATCTCCTTTTTATAAATTTAACATCCAGAGGGGAATTCTCCAGCATGTTCGACAGCTAGAAAGAGAAGTTATCTCCATACCATCAAACAAAGGTTTTTGATCTCAGAAGAAAACACCTCGAGAGACCTCCTGGAAGAGAATCTCGGCAGAAGATTCAGGATAAATTCATGCAAGATAAAAACAAAAATTAAAACACAAAGCAGTATTGCAAAAAACAAGAGCATATAGCATCTGCAAAATAAGACCCATATACATTTGTGATGACATTAGGCCCAAAATTTCAATGAAAACTCATTAGATCCCGTACTTAATTAGCAGAGAACATTCCACAGCCAATGAATAAATTTGCAAAATCATTTGATGGAAAGGTTTAAGCAAAAAGAGTCATTAAAATGATAACACTGTCACAATAAATGTCAGGAAGGGCAAGTGTTTCCTGTCTCATCCTGCATTTTAACTCCCCAATACAAAATGGAAAACACAATTTTTTATGGTTTTTGTTAAAGAGATAAAGGCTAAAAAGCAAAATCAGTAAAATCTGCCAATCTTTCGCTTTCTCAAGTCTATCAAAAATGAAAGGGTTAATATGCATCCTGACACACGGGTACTTATGTTTGACATAACACATTTTAATTCATAACTTATGCCCTCATAAGCCAACATATAAATTTAGAATAGCCAATAGCTAAAATAGCTAAGAATCTTTTTCTATAATTAATCATATATATCAGTAACAAAGACAAATTTTCTGTCCAATGAGCTCATGTACTGATTTGGTGACTTGTAAGAAATTCTAGTTTTGGTTTTTGATGGAACCTGTTTCCTGAGCCTGCTTCCTTAGCCCGTTTCTTGAGCCTACTTCCCCAGCCTGTTTCCTGAGCCTGCCTTCCCAGCCATTTTCCTGAGCCTGCTTCCCCGGCCTTTTTCCTGAGCCTGTCTTCCCCGGCCTTTTTCCTGAGCCTGCTTCCCCGGCCTTTTTCCTGAGCCTGCTTCCCCGGCCTGTTTCCTGATCCTACTTCGGCATCCTGCTTCCTCAGTCTATTTTCTGAGCCTGCTTCCCAGCTTCCCAAGCCTGCTTTCTCAGCCTGTTTCTTGATCCCATTTCCACAGCCTGCTTCCCCAGCCTTTTTCTTGAGCCTACTTCCCCACTCTGCTTCTTCAGCCTGCTCCTGCACACACTCCATGGTGAGGACCATACCTGTCAGAGAGCAGGAAGGGACAGATGTCAGGCACCGGTGGGGTCAGAGGTCGCAGCTTGGCCAGGGCCATAATGTGCTCAAACGTGATGTCTGTCTGGGTGCACACGTCCACCACGTGGACTTCCTGAGAGGTGCCATTGCCCCTGGCGATGGGACTCCGGCGTAGCACCTGGACCACGATGGGGTCCTTGGCAGAGTGGAACATCTCCGCGGACTCATCATGACTGCCCTTGGAGAGGTCCTTCCCATTCACCTGTACGGAGAAAACACACATCACATCAACACACAAGGACTATAAAGCTGTAGCTAAATGGAAAAGGCCAATGGGGAACTGAGGCCTCTTTGAATATTCTTAAAATGCACAATCAGAACTGATGTGTGAATGTAGGTGTGATTGTGTGTCGCTTTACATGTAGGTCGTCTGTATTTGCGTTGGATTGTCATTTGAGTAACTGCATTGTTTATTTCAGCTGTGCACTAGTGAGCGAATGGTGCCATGGGAACCAATCACTGTGCAGCTAAGTGCATGGCTGACCAGAAAGAAACTGAAGGAAGAATAGTGAAAGCGATGTTAAGGACAGTACATTCAGAATGTAAGAAAATGCATTTACAAATCTGAGTATAAGTTACCTTACCAGTGCTGAGATTCCATCTGCAGAATCTCTAGGATTACAGTACCAGCAACTACTGCTAAATGTTAATGTTAACAGGAAAGCACTCGCATGTGGCGGCTAAAGGAAAGAATCCCATTGGCTGTCGGTTCCTAAGGAAGATACTGGAGACTCATAAGCGGCCACAGGCATCCCCTGCCAGCGTGCTGCCTGGCAATTACAGGGCAGTGACGGCTGGTCCTGAAGGAACGGGCAGATAGGTCATCCAGATCCGCGCCGGGATCTTTCAGGGAAGGCGTCCAGCAATAAATAAGCGCTAATTCTCTGTGCTCAGGTGTAAAGGTGACCTTTGCGAGAGGGATGTCGCATTAATCACCAGCCAGGGGCGCCGTCCGGAGCACCGGCAGCATGCCACGGCGGGGAAGCGACAAATAGGGCAGGTGCCACAGAAATAGGCAAACAAACACGTGAGCAGACTTCCTACACTTGGATTCTCTGAGCACCGTCTACGGCGGGACCCTGACGGAACATCTCAAACGGGAAAACCAAAAACTGAAAAATTAAAGAGATTCTCTAAGCCCTGTAAAGAAAAAACAGGGAAAACAAGCCTATAAATGTTGAAATTGCAGATCAAAAAGAAGATCATAGATTACTGAAGCCTCTTGATCATGGCTGAGTCAGACGGAGGGTCTTGCCTTCGCTGGTTTGGATTGGACATTATTAGACTGAGCTAATTGGTCATTACTCTGAACTCCTTTCAGCGAACAGAAATCTGAAGTTAAATACACTGACCCTCGTGTGCTATGTCTCCTGCCTGCAGAACCCAATCCTGACACAGAGAGACTGGAAACAAAGAAGCTGGATCTGACAAAGGAGCCTGTCCACAGCTGAAAACACTCAGAAAACAAAGGCTTAAAAGAAGCAGGGCCAAATCATGGAGCGGGAGAGGAGTCCAAAGCAGCGCCATCTGGAATAAAGAGCCGGCCATGAACAATGGGCTAGAAGACTGACGCTAAGATAGGCGCTTACTAGTAGACTGACGCGAAGATAGGCGCTTGCTAGTAGACTGACGCGAAGATAGGCGCTTGCTAGTAGACTGACGCTAAGATAGGCGCTTGCTAGTAGACTGACGCTAAGATAGGCGCTTAGGGCCATGGCGGGGGCACGTGCAGCCTGTTGGCAGTCCCGCATGACCCACAAATTAACGTCCGCCAGATGGAAGTAGAGCAGGGCTCCTCAGATTTGGTCATGACCAGAAGCTATGGGTCACAGACTAGCATGATTTCACCTGGTGGAGTGAAAGGATTGACCAATAAATGCATTCACTCATAATCAATGCCTTAACCCGCTCTCAGCAGCATACAGTCATGGGGATGATGGCACAGATGCACAGACACCGGGCGGCACCAACTGGCACCAACCAGCACAGACTGGAACCAACCAGCACCGACTGCGTCATTAAGACAGAGAACGTCACAGAGGCTGCCGGCTGCTGTCCTTGCTGTGTCCCATGCCAGTGTGTCCCGGGACAGCTCCCGGCTCTGATTACCCTACTGTCCCATAATTCTGAACCTGATTCCTCTCCTATTCCCCCCAAACCCGGTCTCTTGCATGAATGTAACATTCACGCAAACTCAGTATCTCCAGAATCTCCTTGACACTGCTGCTCAGTTTCCACATGGTCAAAAAAAACCTGACGCCAATTATTCGCGTAAATCCTTGTAGGTGTATTGCTATTGGGCTCATGGAGGCTCACAGGTAAACAAATATCGACCATATTGGGTAGAGTGAGCAAATACAGGAAACATAAATATTTAGGCCAGCAACAGGCAGTCTATCCACTCCTGACAATCTGTCTCCTCTCCCCCGGCTTTGTTTGCACCAGACGATCGCCAGAAGAGTTTCTGTATACTTTGGAGGCGGCCCAGAGGGGCGGCTCCTGTCCGTCCGCTGCTTGTTTGCTGAGCACCGAGTAGGGCCCCTGGCATCTGTGCTGTCATCCTGCCTCATCCACAGAAGAAGAGCAAAATACCTTCTGCCTTTTGCGCACGGCTCAGAAAATGGTCTGACCCATGTGACTCCGATCAGTCCATTAACATACTACGGGTGCTATTTATTTCACAGGCTGCATCGATTGGACGAGAGTGGAGACTCGTCACATTGAAATTTACTTGAATTCTACCCAAAGAGAAAGCGGCAGACACAGACACACACACAGCAGAGAGCTGGACCAGCCTCTGCATTCAGCCGCTGATTTATAATCGCCTGCAGGTGATTTATGTCCCTCTGTAAGTGGAGATGACTGCGGTGCAATCAAGTCCGGGCAATAGGGTCTAATACACCATTAACTACTTCATGGTGCAGGATTAACCATGTACGTGATTTTACAGCCTCTGAGCATTAAAACGTGCACTAATTGAATGTTTGTGTTTATAATGTGGTGGAGGCTACGGCTTACTGCTGTTTTAGCTACTCATAAATGACATGGACCACAATGTGCTCTTCAAGGTTAATCTACCACAATAAACAAAGTAGAGTAAACAATTCTGTCCCACGGCCTATTCCAACCTGCGCTGGGCAGAAGGCGGGGGCACTGTGGGTAAGACACCAGTCTACCAGAGGGCACAGAAACACTCACAGGCTATGAGCAGCTCAGAGATGCCAGTTAGACTAAGCGCACGTCTCCATGACACTGAGGAAAACTAGCAAACTCCACACACACAGCGGGATCCAAACCTCCAGACCTGAAGGTGTCCGGCCCACCTAGAAAAATATTTAGCCCTTGAAAAAGGTTTCCCTGTTTAGATTCAGTTAGCCCGCCGTGCCCCCTACTCAACCCATCTGCAGTACTGCCACTAGTTTCCAAACTGCCAAAAATTCAATAAAAAACATTGTGAAGCAAAAAAAAAAAAAATCTGTCACTTCATTATATTAATACATGTTTCCAATCATTAAAAAAACATTATCCTGACTAAGTCACTACAAGAAAAATATTGATAAAATGTTAGCATTTCAATATGGCGGCTAAGGGAAAGAGGCGCTTCTTGAATGTTTACATGAATAAGATAACACTCATCGCGCAAAGCATGCTGATCTCTGTAAGCGTCCAAAGACTGACACCTTCATAGTTTTCAGGCTAATTTTCGTCTCAAAAGAAGCTAAAATGCTCAGAAATAGAAAAACCTACCCCTGAATATATAGTATCTGTGATGGCATCAGTTTTCACCAGCGGATTTCAGCAAGTAGACTGTGCCTGCATACGATTCACAGCGTAATGTGTTTGTGTGTTTTAAGCATTTTATTTCAGGAAGGCGCAAGCAAACATGAGACGGTGTTTCACAAAAGCAGGAATCAGCAGGTAACATGCCACCGAGAAGCCACTGAAAGAATATTTATATTTAATATTATTTATTTTCAAAAATAAGTTATTCTTAAAATAACTGAAAACATTCAAGCAAAACTAGTTTAAAACATATAGCTTCAATTTCATGAATCCGTAAAACTAAACTGGCCCTTTTTTGAACACTTGAAAACACTGGGCTGTGGTTGAGACTAATTGTGAATCCTGGTGTAAAGCGACAGTGCTACCTGGTGAGCCAGCATACTGCCTTTCACAAAGCCCGTCACAGAAGTATACACCAATATGTCTTATAAAACGGAATGTAAACCAGAGCCGACCGCGCTGGGGAGCAGAGTCCCCCTCATCGCCATTTCGTCACAAGGGTGCATGTGCCTGAAGCTGTGATCGAACGGCAGTGGCTGCGGAGATGGTGCGGGCTGCAGGTAATGTGGAACACTAAAGCGAGCTAAGGGACAGCAGAGCAGCATGTCACACACAAGCAGGAACAAGGACGGCATGTAGGTCAGCCTTCCGCGGGGGTGAGCCATTCAGAGCCACCGGCCGCAGCCCCCCCGGCCCCTCCTCACTAATAAACAGGTGGGACGAGCCGGCGGCGACACGGCGTCATGGAGATGGGCCGCGAGTCTCAGCAGCTGCTGGCGTAGATATGGGATGGGAGGGAAACCGCTAGCAGATCAGGCGAAGGTGTGTGTGTGTGTGGGGAGGGGGGGATAATCAGGGGAGCCAGAGACGGACACAACCCACGCTTGTAGGCTTTGGTCCTGAGGCAGCTCTTTAAGGGACTTACTGAACACGTCTACAAAACAAACAGTCAAGTCACTCAGCCAACAGTTTGCCAATCTGCATGGAGTCTGGCCCTTGCGGAAGCTCACCACCGATCTCCCTCCTACCGGTCTATCACATCAGTGGCGGTAACACAGTAACCCGCCTGTAGATACCTCCACACCCCAGCATAGTCAAGATAACTCTAAAGACCCCCCAGAAAAGCAGTGTGGCGTCCACAGCTGGCATTTACATTTTTACATTTGATGCAGGCGGCTTTGGATCATGCATAGAGCAAGATTGCAGCGAGAAGGTGTGGGCTAGTGTGTGGCCAAGATGGTTGGGACACTGTGTCTGTGATCAGAAGGTTGCTAGCTCAAACTGCATGATTAACAAAGTGACATCACCTGTGGCCCCGAAGCATGGCCCTTTAACACTAATCGCTCCAGGGACACTGAGACTCTGACTCTGCTCAACTCTACGTTGCTTTGAATAGAAGTTCCTGCTAAATAAATTAAAACAATGTGACAATAAACAGGAGTGAATGGAGGCATGAATATTCCAGAGAGGAATTGGGGAGTGATCAAATCAATGAGATGCTTGCACAGGCAGCTAAATGGCCAAAATAATGTAATATCCAGGTGAAAAAGCTAAATCTTCAGGCACTGCTGAAGCCAGAAAGTTCATTATGTTGCTAGTTTGCTAAGAAAATCTGTCCGCACAGAAAACTCATTACCCATATCATCTAACTCTGATCTAGGGCTGCAACTAACGATTATTTTGATAATCGATTAATCTGACGATTTTTTTTATTATTATTATTTTTTTTCTTTCTTTCCGATTAATCAATTTTTTTTCCCTAAGGTGAGAGATAGCATAGTATGAGTATGCACAAAAGCATGGTAAATAAAACATATATAATCTTTTTAAGTTAATAACTGCTGATCTAACAAAGCACAATGAAATTAAATAAATGGACACTGGGTGATGCTGCCAAGTGCTGAGAATAAAAGGGAAGTGCAATTAATATACTATTTGTTCAGATATTAAATACTAGAGTTGTGATCAAGCACCTAAACCGAGACCAAGTCCTGACTGAGACCAGAGTGTGTCGAGACCGAGACAAGACCAAGACTCTGAAGGGCCGATACCAAAACCAGGGCAGGGACTGAAGATTAGTAAATGTACATAATAATATAATAATCGAAATATTTTAAATAAGATGAACATCAATCATAGATTTTTCCCCCAAGTAAAATAAAAATAAATAAATGCAGCACTTGAACCTAAACATGCAGCTCAGCAAGGTTTTTGGAAACTTTCTAAACATTTCTAATTTAGTCCAAATCATGGTGCTTTAGATAATGTATTCAGTACTCAACTTTTTTGATGTAAAAGCACATACTACTGCTGTTGCTACTAAGAATATTATTAAATAATTTTCTAATGTTATTTAATATTGATACACATACTTGACACGGGGAGAGAGCACGCCAGCGAGTGTGTCTGCACTTACTAGACTTTAGTGACTGAACGGCGCAAATAAGACGATTGGTAAACGGCAGGCGGCAAATTTCATTTTAAAACATGTCCAGTTGTGTGAGAATACTACAGTGATGAACTGTAAATAAGATAAATAACATGAGGCTATTTAGTTTGTTTAATAAAAGGACAAGGTATAGACCTATTCTATAGGAAAGGCAGCCTTAAATGACTTCTGTAGTGATCTGCCCACCCTGTGATGTAGCCACATTTGATAATAGCCGGTTGTGTTGACATCTTTCCCAGACAACCACGACTTCACCTGTATTCATGTGCACACATGTGCGTGTGTGAAGGGGCGGGGCGGGCAACGCGGTCAGCAGTAATGTCATTGGTTGCACTTTAAGTGAGAAGTTATGCAATTCGACAGTAAACGGCTCATTAATAGGAATATTCTCAGTTGTGGTCTCGGCTGGTCTCGAAATAAAATCCCGAGTCCATGACAAGAACGAGTACAAATAAGGCTGATTCAAAGACAAGTTTGAGACCTTCAAAAACCGGTATTGAGTACTACATTTGATATTACTATAAATTTCTATCATGAAGAAATGAAGCAGTGGTGTAGCGGTAACAAGAAATTTAAGGTGGGTAAACTATATGCACAGCAGTAAAAACGGTGGGTAACTATTTATATCCTTAATATTAGTGATCTCAAAAAAGGTGAGTAAATGCTGTTTTTTAAATTTTAAAGGTGTGTAATCAGTGTTTACATGCATTTACCCTCCACTACACCACTGAATGAAGGATTTGTGTTTCCTTTTTCTTTTACGGCGGTCGGCATCCAGCATAATGGTGCTTTACTGCCAACGCGATTTTGGTTAGCTTACTGCTCCCAAATTATAGGGGAACCACTGTACTCATGTGTATAATAACGTAGGCCAAACTAATCGATTATTAAATTAGTTGCCAACTATTTTAATAGTCGATTTTAATCAATTTAATCGATTAGTTGTTGCAGGCCTACTCTGATCTGCACCTTTCTCCTATTAGAAGGCATGTACTTTGGTGAAGGTGGACCGAGTTCATCAATCACTGGCCAGTCAGCGCTGGAGGTTTAACTCAGTCCCAGAGCTTAGAGGTCAGCTGCAGAGACAAGGAGCAGCCGTAAAAATATCAAGGCACCGGGGAAATGTGACAAATCCCACATCTCCACCAGCGGGAAACAGGCAGCCTTTAACCTGATAAAGCATAAAGCTCCTCCGATATACAGTACAGCCTCGAGACACTGGCGTCATCGTGCAGCTTCCACCTCATATTGTTTCTCACCTTCAGATCACTACCAAATGTATAAGTTTGTCATTGCAAATAAACAAAGAATAAACAAAAATCTTTGATCGTCAGTGTTTTTGGTTTGGGGACAGTGCTTGTTATTTCTCTGCTTTGCCCTACAATGTCCCGTCGTATCTCACGCTGCATCCTCTGAAACAGCTAGCAGTTCCTGCCAGCATATGTGTAGGGTGGAAATGTGTACCCCTGCGATAAAGCGACACGCCCGTTGCAGCACCACACACCCCCAGAAGGGGGGGGGGGGGAGGGGGGGGCACACAAACCCCCCCCCATTTTGCTTCAATCTGTGGGATGAGCACTTTGGATTATCTCACACAGGAATCCACTCAGGAGAGGATTAACTCCATGCGGAGATGGAAATCCATGCAGAGCAATCAATGCGCGCCCATATGGGATGACGGCATTAGCGGGCGTCCAATGAGTTAGCGAGCCACATTATTGTTGGTGCAACTGCTAAACTGCCATTTCACTAAAAAACATCAGTGAGGAATCATATGGAGGCAAATGCTTGTTCAGAAGAGGGGCAGTCATCACATTATGAGTTAAGCAACGTGCATCGCTGTTTTAACACAAAATTGGATTGCTCAAGGTTAATGAGACATACATGTAAATAAACCTGTAGCCAAGTAAACAGCAATACACTTAGAATCAAAATATTACAGATGTTAAATCTAATTTACGGTCGATGGGAAAAATTAAAGGTTTTTGCCAGGTAACTAAAACAGCAACATAAAGCCAAGCTGGATTGCAAAATACACGTAGCGCATGAAGAGGAAAACATTTTCAATTTTATACAGAATCTATTGTGATTATATATATATCCATCCATCCATTTTCCAACCCACTTATCCTTCTGAGTCACGGGGGGTCCGGAGCCTATCCCGGAAGCTACAGGCACGAGACAGGGAACAACCCTGGATGGTTGCACACTGACTCATCGCAGGGCACACTCACACACCATTCACTCACACATGCACACCTACGGTCAATTTAGTACCTCCAATTAGCCTCAGCATGTCATTGGACTGTGGAGGGAAACCGGAGTACCTGGAAGAAACCCCATGACGACACGGGGAGAACATGCAAACTCCACACGCATGTAACCCAGGTGGAGACTCGAACCTGAGTCCCAGAGGCGTGAGGCAACAGTGCTATCCACTGCACCACCATGCCACCCCGATGACAATAACAATAATAATAATATAATAAAATGATCAGTGCCAGTCTGGGTGTCTTGTCCTGCCTGCCCTGTCAACTTGAGCCTCCTGTCTCCACCCCTAGCGTGACCCTAACAAGCCACGCATGTTACTTGTTTGTCTTTCCTCCCATTCCTAACCCTCGTGTTAATCCCTCCCAGCTGCCTCTCATTAGCTGCCTCGTTAGTCCCATATATACTTGCTTCCCAGTCCTGTTCACTGTGCGCTAAGCTGACCCAGTTGCTCTGACCTCAGAACAGGTCCATTTTATCATCCCAGTCCTGTATTCCCCAGTCTGGTCATTGACATCGAACCCTCTGCCCTTCCTTGCTTCACTCTTTCCAGTTTTGATGCCTCACAATCTTGTTTATCTCCTGTCGCTGTTCTTTTGAGTCTAATAAACCCCGTTTTATGATATGAAAAGTCCTATATAATAATCAGGCTGCCTTTATGATGCTGCAATGCTCTGCTCTGTAAGGGAGTACGCTGAACAGGAATGACTGTTATGAAACACCAACAGCACCCGAAAGTCACGCAGCCTGGCCTTGATTTTCTGACTCTGGCCAGGAACAGTGGCAGCCTGGTAATTAGCATGGAGAGATTAGCGGACAAGGTAACAGCACAGGCTAAGTGCTCGCAGATCGAAAGGATGAGGATAAAGAGGTATATTTTTCCCTGTTTTGTCAGGAGGGGGGCAGCAGGGGGTGATAGAGGGGACATTGTCAGACAGGAGCACAAAGGGTTATCGATTTCACCTGCAGAGAACCATGAACAGTGGTGCCACTGACACAGTCCCCTGCTCAGTCTGACCCGTCTGCTGCCCGTCTCGGCACCGGCAATTAATGTCGACTACCCCTTCACTAAAGAGAAAGAGACCGCGAGAATGGGTGGGGGAAATTACCGAACACCACGCAAAGCTTCTAATTTCCACGCGAGACGGCGATGAGCCCCCCGGGCCAGAATGAACTCACGGAAGGGGTGCATGTTTCTAATTTCCGATTAGTAGGTGGGTCAGAGTTTGGCAGCAGCTGAGGCCCAGCCGGTTTAATGAGACGGGCTATCTCCAAGCATGGCCTTCACACTGTCGCGGTGGATTTAAAGAGCAAGTGGTACAACTTAATGCGCGCTGCCTTATCAAATAATTCTCCTCCAGCCAAAGACTCAAGCAAAGCTCACGGGCATGCCGCTCCACGTTAAACCGGGAGGGTCGCTGGGGAGACGTGATAATTTCAGCCTAATTCTGCCGTATTGCTCTCTCTGTCTGAGCCATCACATTTGTCGTGTAAAGTACAGACTATCTCTTTTTAATTAGAATTTGCTAAAATGTGCAAGGCCGAATTATGCAGCTGTAACGGTCAGCTAATGGAGTTTGCCAGCATGTAGCTCAGTGGGTCAGGGATCCAAGCACAGAAGGTTGCGAGTTTGAATCCCTTGGTGGATGTTGACTGCTCGTGCCCTTTGAACCCAAGCTCTCCTCACATGATGCTTTGGACAAAAGTCTCTCCTAAATAAATGTAAATATAATGTTCCTGAGACAGGCAAAGTTGAGAGTTTAGTGTGTTGCTCTGGATTCAGTACATATGCTGTGACCACATAATCCAGCAGGACAGCAGAATGTGAGGCCAATTGCCTGCAGAGATAAGCATAACCACATGCAGTGGCATGTGCATTCAATCCTGCCCCCATGTTCTGGATTTAGCACTAGAAATCAGCAGGTTATCTGGATTCAGTACTAGAGATTAGCATGTTGTCTGAGTTCAATACTAGAGATCAGAATGTTGCTCTGGATTCAGTACTAGAGATCTGCGTGTTGCTCTGGATTCAGTACTACAGATATGTGTGTTGCTCTGGATTCAGTACTAGAGATCAGCGTATTGTTCTGGATTCAGTACTAGAGATCATTACGCTGCTCGGGATAAAGTCTCTGAAGCAAAGGTCAGTGACAGTGATGGACATAATAGCTCAGTTCAGAATTTAACCCACTGGTGTGTAATTTACAGTTATTTTCTTCCCTTGCTGAATTTTATGCTGAATTCTTGAAGGATATTCCCCAGTCAGGCTCGACCCTGAGGAGACCCGTGCTGTAACTTGTGGGATTAGGGCTCCACAGCACAAGGGCTCTTCTGCCCCAGTGGAAGGTGCTTCTTCAGTATATCCAATGTGTTAATTCATTATTTAGCATGGTGAGCTATGCATAAGGCACTCCACACATTGAATTATACAGTGAGCTTTCCCTCTCGGAGTAAGCAGTATGCAAAAGAGGCAATCTTAAATAAATGTCTGTCACAAACGCAAAATAGATGAGTTTGATAGTTGGGCAGGAAATGTGCAGCCAGCTTGTGAAGATCGAATAAACCTGTACGGACATCATCAATGTCACCTCTGATAGCCACCACAGTCACCAAGTGGGCAGGAGTGGGCAATGCCCACCCAAATTTCTGCTCTGCCCACCCAATCGGTTAACTTCAGCCTCCGCCATCTGAATCTGCCAATCGCGTTTATTTCATTCGGCCCATCAGATGTTCTTCTGCAGAGCATTTGTAGTCGCCTGTGAAAGTGGAGGAAGACTGATACCTTATTCTTATTTAAGTTCCTTCTAGCTAAAATGTATCTTCTGTTGTTGTAGCTCGCTAGAACACTACAGTGGAACCCCCATCTGCTGATGTGGTAACCGCAGTCTCAGTGTAACTTATAAATTAAACTATATCGTAGTATGTAAGTACACGAAAAACAAGCAGTGGTCTTGGAACATATCCCCCACTGATACGGGGGACTACGGTATTTAACATGACAATTTGCTAACGTTGATATCAGCTGGCTGGGGTGAGATTTTCAGTTTGCGACGTCTGCACACACATGAACACGCATTTTCAACAGTGTTATTACCTTAATAAATAACAATAAATAGTAGTCTGTAGGGTTTGCAAACAACTCTAAAGCTTTTGATATACTAGTGTAGCTAATTTTAGGTTCATAATGGAATAATATAGGTTTATCGCGTGAGAACCTGAAAATGTGTTTCACGCCAGATGAATGAGAGTTGGAAACCTGGGGAGTATTCCATGAAAATAGCTAAAGAAAGTCAGACTCAAACTATAGCACCATCTCTAAACATATCCTCATGTCGTTCCACTAACGTAGTTCCGCTATAATTAACCAAGGCTCATACAAGACAGACCTGCATAGGCCCAGTGCGCAAACCCGAGATATTTAAGAAGCCAAAATGAATGGATGAACGAGAGATCGATCAAATGAGTTGGAAAGCGTGTAAAATGAGAGCTACAGAACAAACACCGCTGATAGAGCTGTATGAAAAATACAAAGATGTAATCGCAAAAAAAAGGGCAATACTGTGGCCATAAATAAAGGTAGGGAGTTGGCTTGGCAAAGAATTGCAGACAGACTAAATGCGTAAGTTATGTAAATGTTACAAGTGCCTAATATGGTGGTGCAGTGATTTATGCTGTCGCCTTACACGGCGAAAGTTCCTGGTTTGATTCCCATAACCAACGAGGAGCCTTTTGGGTAAAAATCATGCGTCATGCTTACTGTAGCCTATAATGTTTTTTCTGTATTATTTGATCTCCATAAAATACTTTCAATCGCATCCATGTGTAATGTTCTGCACAAATAACCGTATCTTGTCGTTACTATTTTACTAATAAACTTTAAAAGTAGACAGTGACTAAACAAAATATAAAAATATCTTCCTGTTCATATTATTTTAACAGATTGTTTTCAATTTCAGTCATTGCATTTCATGTTTGACCTTTGTAATATGGGTACGCTTTATTTTGAATTATTTTTGAATTAATTGGAATGCTGCTACGTGAGTTTTATAGGCTTTATTATATTTATTACATGGCATGAGTAGTGATAGTGCGGAATTTCATCCGACGGAAGGATCTTTTGGGAATCTGTTCCCACACGTCGAACGTTCTTTCAGACAACGCTTAACTAAGCGAGACAGTTAACCTGGTCCTGAGCGGGCGTGTTCGCAGGTGTAAATTACCATGGTAACTCAGCGGGGATTCATTTAAGACACGTTGATGGAACGGAACTCCCACTTAAATAAGCCAGACTTGTCGAAAGAAGTCAGACTTTCCTTCAGTCCTGCTTTGTGGAATACCCCCCTGGTCAGTGCTCAGTAAAAATAAAGTTGCGTGTTTAGATAGATTACATGCTGTAATTCACTTAAATTAGTCATACACAACCATAAACAACATGCAACAATTTTTGGTTCCCAATTCAATGCTTGCTACCGGCAGTTCAGTTACCAGCTACTCTTAACTTGAATAACAAACCTTAGGGACCGATGCCTTGGAACCAAGTGGGCTGCTGCTGCGGGCGGTTCAGACAGTAGTCTTACACCTTCCCTGCCCGCTTTGCATCAGCACAGTGAAGGTCGCGTCCACCTTTGTATGTAAAGTTTGTTTATGGTTTGGTAATTATCTTTTAATGCATCCTTCCACTATATTATAATTAGATAAGCTTCTGTTTATGTTAAGTTTATGTTTGGTTGGCAGATACTTCTATCCAAAGCACCATACAGAAATCATATAATAATAATAATAATAATAATAATAATAATAATAATAATAATAAGAAGAAGAAGAAGAAGAAGAAGAAGAAGAAGAAGAATTTGTCTTTCCTGATTAGAGAGATGATCATGAGAGCATAACGTAGAGTTCATAAAGAGTTAAAAACCAAAAGGAGTTATAAACATAAAGTATGAAAATGTCTAGGAACCCCCCACCCCATTTCTCTGGTCACAAGCCACTACTGCACTGTAGTATATAGTCCATTGTGTGAAATGCTGCCCACCCAAAATTTCTAATTGCCCCCCCCCCCCAACCTGACCAGTCCATATCTGGGCCTGATAGCCACTGTTCACCCCCATCCTGAATGGGCAAGCCTGAGGCGTTCCCAAGAATAGTTTTTTCCTAAACTGGCAGCCTTAATTATGGCTCTTGTGTTTCTGACAGGTACATCATGCCATCCCAGAAACACAAAATAAATCCCAATAAGCTGGTGGAGTGTAAATACTGTAAAGCTGCCCAGTTTCTAAAGGCCCCTTACTTTCCATCAAATATCAGTTTTTGCATTAATATTCAGGCAGAAATACCTTTTCTTAGGTATTAACTGGGTTATTATCATCTTTCGTCTCGTTCCGTGAAAGTCTACTTGAAGCAGCATGAGAAATACAGCGAGACTCTCGGCCGACAATATCATTTGCTGTGTACAGCTGTTAGAGAGAATTCAGCAGTCACACAATAATCAAGTAATGCTTTCATAAAAAACATATTTATCCGTGCCCCGAACTTCCGCAGACTTCCCTGCGCTGTTATTTTAGTGGGCTAGCCGCTCAAATCAGGCGAAATGAGATTTGGAGGCGGCGGCATGACGCGCTGTGGCAGCGACGTGTTTGCAGGCGAAGGGGCGGGAAGCAGCAGATTTTCACCGCAATTGGAAGGTATTTCTGTGTGGAAAAAGAGAGTGTGTATGGTTAGGTCGCTCAGCAGCTGCTGTGGTGACTCGTGTTGATTTGGCCCCGGGAACAGAGACTTTGTCGTTAATAGATTTAGGTGAGTTATCTAGTTAAAAGTTTCAACTGTAATACTCTTTTGTCTTTAAAGATCCCTCTCTCTAGTGGCAGGTACAGGAAAGTTTCCTACTCACATGGATGAAACTTTCCTATACCACCTTGTCCTATGCAGGGTCACATGGGTTCAGAGCCAATTATGGAAGCTATGGGCACAAGGAATAACCCAGGATGGGATGCCAACCCATCACAGGGCACACATATACACACACAGCTTTGTAATTGTATCTTTGTGGGGACTCTTCATTCATTTCTCTGGGGAAAACCCTAATCCCAACATGATGACCTCAACCCCTACCCAGCCCTAATCTTAACTGTAAGTAAGCATTTTCAGTTTTTTGATTGCATTAACAGATCTTTGTGGGGACCTGAAAAATGATCCCCACAACGTCAAAATAGCAGGTTTTTATTACATTGTGGGGAACATTTGGTCCCCACAATGTAATATAAACCTAATCCACACACACACACAGGTTTGTAACTATATCTTAATAGTTCATAAAAATATCTCCGTTTATCTCCATTCATTTCCATGGGGAAAACTCTAATCACAAGCATGACGACATTAAGCCCTGCTCAGCCCTAACCTTAACCATAAGTAAGCAAACAAAATATAAGACTTGTGGCTTTTTTGATTGTATTCACAGATCTTTGTGGAGACCAGAAAAATGGTCCTGTCCAAAAAAAAAAAAAAACAGGTTTTTATTACATTTTGGGGGACATTTGGTCTCCTGAAAGTAATATAAACTTAATCCACCTACACACACACACCTTCGCACCCACAGACAATTTGGTACCCGGAGGAAACCCCACAATGACACGTGGATAACACACGGAGTCCGAGAGGAGACGGCTTCTACAGTATGCAACCAGCTTATTATTTATTTAATTTTTTTATTGTCTTGTCTTGTTTGTATTGCTCTGTTGCAATCTGTTATGTTTATCACCCATTTTTTTGGATGATACTATTGTCTGCTGTATCTGGTGTCGTTAACGTATGCTTGTTTAGTACTGTTATTTTAATTTTTTAATTCCTGAGACTACACTTTCACAACATGCCAAATTCCTCATACACGCATTATGTACTTGGCGTAATAAAACTGATTGTGATTCTGAAAATACTGGTAGACTATTAAAATGGTCATTTAAAAAGAAGATTCTGAAGAGTCACAGAAAATATTTTTTGTTGATTTCTCTCAGTGTGGAAAGCTCACTAAGCCGGGTATGAGCCTACGGACTCTGCAGAAACACCTTCTCCACCCAAACAGAGAAAGTTTGGGAAAGGACCAGGCCTGAGGGGGGGTGGGGGTGTACTAGCAAACGTTACCCAACAGTGGGGTGATAAATCATCCATGAAGTGGCTGAGAGCCTGGAACAAAACCAGGCACTGGGCAGCTCCCTCACGCCTCGGCTAATATCAAAGCTACATCTTTGGAATGATGTTGAGAGAGAAAACCAATGTCTGCCCACCTGGCATCTGCCACTTTTTCATTTATGTACATTTATTGATTTAGCGAAACATGTTCCACACTAAGAACCTCATAACAACAGTCAGGCATGGTGGTAGCATCATTTTGTTTCGGGATGCTTTGCACCAGAACCTGGAGAACTTTCCACCAGAAAAGAAAGGGCTCGTTGTGTTCTGGACCAAAAGCTTCCACGAGCCATTCGTTCATGAGCTGATGCTCGAGCCGCGGCGGTCATGCGGCAAGACCGACTAGCAAGCGAAACGAGGGGTGGTGTATGGTTGAAGAACAGGAGCCAGTCTGCTTGAGTTCAGACCTGAAGGCCACCGAGATATGAAAAGCTGGGACGAGTAGCACGCCCCGGTGAATTTCCGCCAGTTGAAGCAGCTCCGTATAAAGGTGTGGCCGACGTTTCTCTAAGGAGCAGTCAGAGAGCGATCAGTAACTGCAGGAGATGTGTACTTGCTGTCTTTGTTGCTGAAGGTTCTGTAACAAATACCTGAGCACAAGTGGGTGGTTCTCACTTCCCACTTATGTATTTTTATTTTTCCGTAGTCTGGGGGCTTTTTATCACCTGAAAAAGATCAGAGAAAAACAACTCAGAGAAAGTAGGCATCTAAGGGCATCCTGATCACAGCGTACATAATAAACCCATCATCAAAAACTCAGTAACTTAAAACTGAACTGCAATGCCAGTCACTGGAGTACCGTCAAATTTTATTCATTCTGAACTTTGAAACCTATAAACAAAAAAATGCTAAATATGTACCCACATTACTTGTTTTTTAAAAAAGCTTTTTTTTTTTGTCCAATCACATGTTCTTAGCATATTAGCATCTGATTATAAATAAAGATAATGAAATAAGTAAATAAATAATCAGGCAGATTGAGCACATCACCTTGTTCCGCCCCTCCACAAAAAAAAAAAAACAATTATTTTATCGTATTAATAATAACTTCAAAAAGTTCGGCATGGCCCAAGGTGACTGTTCACTGATTTCAGAGAGTGAAATCCCTGCGCTTTGTTTCGCCAGCGTGCCCAGGCTGCTTTCTCGGCCTTATGTAACAGCGGTGTTGACACAAACAGATGGAACTTAACCCAGGACATGCTGTGAAACAGCCGGAGAAAGACAGCCATATTTTACATCTTAATACCCTCACCGAGGGCAGGATCGAGCACACATGCCTCTGCATGTGTTCACGCTTTCCTCCGCACGTGAGTGACCTCACATTCTGCCGTCCTGCTGGATTATGTGGCCGCTGCACGGGTCTCTAAAGTACTTTGTGATTTTAACTCATTCCTTCCCATGGCTGTTTTTACTAGATGGGCCTCACTGAAAAGTACAATGGCCACTCCCTCCCAGGACGCATGTGGCATCTAGATTCTTAGCTTAGCGGAGCTATTGGCTCAAAGTCCACTGACATTAATGTCTGTCGTCCCACGTGTCCAATCATGTGATATACGTTTTTTGAAAAAGTAGGGTCAGGCAGTCCCTGAAGCAATTGGAGGTTAAGGGCCTTGCTCTGGGGCCCCCTGTTGGCCACAAACACTAACAAATATAAAATAAACGAGTCCCTTATTAAGAAGATGTGGAAGTAACATGTTCTGCTAACCAGCTAGCTAGCTACCATCTCCTGACTACTCGCTAGCTAATAGCAACCTTCTGACCACAGGCACCACATCCTGACCTGGTCCACACATTGCCCCCTCTCCCCCCCCCCCCCCCCCCCCCCCCTCATCTCCAGCAGCCCTAAACAGTAGAAGAATGGCACTGACACTCCAGGATCAACAGCCCACATCCTCTCAGTGTTACTTATTTCCATTTTTGCTTTTTGCAAAAGAGGCATAGAAAAAATAGAGCACTTCATTTATGTACATTCGTAATTAAACCGAGAATTCTCTTTAATTTTACATGCAAATCTATTTAAAATAAAAGCAAACAGCACGGGTTTTTCAGTTCTCCTATGACATAGAGCACATCTCTACAGTACCATGTGATCCCCCCCCCCGCCCCTTGTCTTAGCAACGTGCTGCAGAGCCCCGAGGGACATCATCAAAGCTCGGCCCCCCCAAGGCCTCTCTGATATTGGCTGTGTCTTGTGCCTTGATGTAAAACACTTTACAGTACATGATTGTACAATATGTTTGAAAAAAGATGAAAAAAAAAAATAAATTCATATTGTAATGATTGTGAATTTCAGCAAGATTAAAAAGTATTTTAGATACATTTGGGTTGGGGTTCCTGTTTTATTCTTCAGAAGATTATATTTGCATTGACAGGACCACCTAGGTGATACTTTGATGCCAAGACACTGGTTGAAATACAGACATTGCTTCCTGGAAAACATTTTAGACAGGGAGGAGGGATCAGTTGTGCAGCTGCTGGTCAGTATTGCTACTATTCAACACTAAAAAGTGGCAGACAGACATTTAGAAGATAATCTCCCTGTGCTATTCATTGTTGAACCTAATGGATGGTATACCAGAAAACTTTGTTTTTTAATCCTTGGCTGCCTATAATTGAAAAGGGAGCAAAAACACTTATTTCCTTCCACAGATTAAAACTCAAATTTAAAAAGGAACATAAAATATTGACAAAATGTGCCCTGCTATATTTCCACATATAGCAGATTTTTAATCGTTTTATGTTTGCAGCAAACTGATTACTGACATATCAGTACATTTCAGCTTCATGTGGGGTCACTGGAGCCTGTCTTCACAAAGCTGATGCACACATTCCAGGATACGTACTCCGTCAGTTTGCAGTCAAGGCATTCATGCAGTTCTGCATCTGACAGATGGCTGCATGCTGAGCTGCATAGGTGCACAATCCCTATAAAAACGCAAAGATATAATAATCAGGGGTCCACACAATGAAGACGCCCGACAGACATCTTGATCAAAATGCAATTTTTACCATGAACATGGTATTTGGAAATGTAGCCCAGGCTCCAGAGTGGCTTTTGTCTCGCAATCAAAATATATGCTACAAACACGTTTGTCCGTGTACGGGCAGGCTGACGATCCCTGATAATAATTATAATAAACATTAACACTTTTGGAAAATCAAAACATCACCATCGGCTAAAATATCAACTAATTCCTGATCCCAATAGTCCAAGGGCCCTTAAGGACAGGGGCCCTAAAACACCTCAACCATAACTGGATTAGTCTGGTGGCCAAAAAATGATATACTTTCATGGGGCCCAACATCTGTAGCGACGCCCCTGAATACCATCTCAACTGATATTTCGTAAAATTTAAGTGTAAAGAGCCATAGTTTATATATCCTTAAAAATATTGTTAGCTTATCCATAAAAACGCAAAAAAAGCTTCAGAAAATGACGGGGGAACAAATTAACGAATTAGGTCAATGTAACCATAACCAAATTACAGAGGACTTATAAGAAGTTTAGACTATGATAACGCTATTTTCTTCAAAAAGTGATTTGCTAGAAATAATCTAGCTAGTTAACTGTCATTACTTTTGCTGCTTCAGGGAGGTGAGAAGTGTGGATTTGTTAAGAAATGGGCTGTATTTAACATTTCTTGGTTATTTTATCCAGGAAAAAAGCACTACAGGCAGAGACTTAACATTTTTGATGCAGGTCCTAGGAAACGGTGCCCCATTTTCACCATTCGCAGTTGGCACTTAGACGATGCCCATGGATGACAGATGGGTGGGCTTAGCCAACTTGGTTTTAATTGCATCCGCTCCTAGTGGAAATGCTTCATTTTAACATTAATCTCTAACTTCCCATCCTGACAGTAAAACTGCTTCCCTGCCTGTACCTTTGTAACACTGTCTTTTCGCTGATGCTTGATGAGCCAGAATAGCCTTCCATAATGACTTCATCTGATTAAAGGCTGGCAATTAATATTCTGTTCCATTTCAGTTCCATACTTGGTTATTTGTTATCTCCATTTTAATCAATTAAGGTGCTTGGACTGATCCTTATGCTGAAACAAGGTATTATGGTCCTGACTTGATAGTAAGTTACTCTGGCCGCTAAAGTTGAGACTAAATTACTTGATAGCCATCAACGATGTGCCTGTCTTATGTAGTTAACATTGTAAATCTTAAAAAGAGGTATTCATTCCCATATTCGATGAATGGTGAAGGACCCAATTGGCTCCCTTCAGGTACACAAACACCATGCAGGTAAAGAGGAGCTGGTTCTTATATATAAGCGATATTACTACAATTAAGGCATGGGACAGAAAATCAGCACCTTCTCAAAACACAACACGAGAGATATTAACAAAATTGTTTCCCTGAAAGAAATTAACCGTAAAACTCTCAGAGCTTTGTGTGAAATGACACCATGGTGAAAGTTATGCACCTGCTTCTTCACATCGGGTTAGAAAGGCTAGTTACTGTATGTGGTAATTGGACAAAATATAGTAAACAGCAATCCCGTAATTCCTCTGCAACCAGATGTCATTAGCTAAATGGATTAGAGCAAGTCACAACCCATATGCCTCACAGGTTTACAAATTAAATAATCTAAATGGGATCCATCAGCAAGGAATGCCAAATAAAGTTTACAGCACTTAGAAACGGCAAAACCCTTTCACAGGCAGGGCTCACTGATTGGCAGCAGGCCAGTGAATGGTAGAAGAACAGATTATTCTGTGGCTTTAAAAAAAGGTTTATTGATAATCAACTTAGAAGATGCACATCTAATAAAGCAAGAATAGCATCCTGTAGGGTTGATCGATAATAAGAGATAAGACAGTTTGTGGTTGTGCAGACTCCCATTGACAGAAATAGAGCACAAGTTGTGTTATGAATAGAACACAGACATCATGACCATGCTTATTTTACAGTACATAGTAATGCAAATGGATATTTTAGAGTCATGTTTGCAGGTAAGAGCACTGTTTTGTCGAGTCGTGCATGTCTATTAACATGAGCTCTCATTGACCATCCTCAGATGTCAGTTTCTATTGCTTTTTGATGGAGTCATTCTTAATTCGATTGGTGTAGGCTACACCTATTGTCTGTCATGTTAGACCAGAAAAGAATGGAGATACTTTATTAATCCCTGTGGGGAAATTCTATTTATACCTATCCATCCTGCTCTCTGTGAAACACATAGGTGGAGGACAGTAAGCTTGGGGGTGCCAGTGCAGGATCAGCCAGTGTGCAGCCATCCCCCCCCCAGACAGTCCACACATTTGCTTCCTCCCAATTCCCAGCTATGTTTTTATCTGTGTATTTTATGTGTGCAGAGAACAAAGGTATACCTAGAAATTCTGGGATCCCTAACAAAATGTCACCTTTATGTGCAATATTACGTATTCAAGGACCCCTGTTAAGTGCTAGGCCCCCTGACTCCGTCAGGATATCCATAACCCTCCGACGCCCCTGGTTAGGAGTTAGGGACTCGCAACCCGCCTGCAGCATCACTTTGTGTTACTTGTGGGCATCATGCTAATTTCCTGGCTTGAATGTTCAAATCATACTTTTACCGCCCTCCTCCCCAGCAAACAAGATTATTCTAATTAAAAGTTTCCTCCAGTCTTCTCCTCACTATAGAATTATCCCGACAAATGAAAATAGTCAGGATTTTGTTTTAATATTTGTGTAATGAATGAGCTCTCTGCTTCTGTATGTCTCATGAGTGCTTAAAATGTAATGAAACCGTGGTGAATAATGTATCCAAATCAAACTGCGTTATTTCCAGTATCATCACGTTTTTTGTAGGCGCACTTTCCTGTCCTGATAACTCACAGTAATGTTGTGATTAATTTTCTTCCAGTTTCAGTGCTTGCTGCCTGTATTAGTGCAACAGTGTGTTTAACTGCAAGTGATACACTGATGGAGGCTGGCTGCAGTGAGAGATGAAGCCTTTCAGACGCATATATTGGCCCTTTATTGCCTGCTCAGAAGTAGGTAAAAATGCATTTTTATGGTTCCCAGCTGAAACTCCACAATCACTTTATAGATCCTTTAGAAGCTGTAATGTTTATTATAATAACCATCAGCAGAAGACAGAATTAGGTACAAGCTGCTTGTGATTTTATTGATGTGATAAAAATGACGGCCAGGGTGGTAAAAAAAGGTTTGTTTTTTTCATCTACAAATGGAAGGCTATGATAGAGGCCTATGCAGATGCGTTTATCTTTTTGTTAATGAGGCAGAGTAAGAATATTATTAGAATGACATGATGGAGTGAGGATCCATGTGTGGAAGATATCTTATCTTGTCTGTGTTCCAGTAGGCTGTCTGTGTACCAGTATTCTGTCTGTCTGTCTGCCTGCCAGTACTAGTAATCTGTCTATCTGCATGCCAGTACTGTGTATCAGTACTCTGTCCTTGCAATACTATCCCTGTCTGTGTAGCAGTACTCAGCCCATCTGCCAGTGCTCTGTCTGTGTACCATTACTCTGACTCTCTGCCCGTAATCTGTCTGTGGACCAGTACTCTGTGTATTAGTGCTCTGTCCATTTGCCAAAATCCGTCTGTGTAGTTATACTGCAGTCATGTAAATTCACAAACTACAGGCCATGTGTGGAGAAGTATGTCCCAGCCTATACTCTGTTTGTCTGCAGGATATTTCCTTGTGTAGCAGTACTTTGTCTTCTGTTTGCCAGTACTCTCTCATATTTCTTCCCTGATATGCAGCATCAGAGTATCATTGGAGCACATCTTACATCATCTGCAATAGAGCAAATGATATCACTAGTATTATCATATAGCCTTTTCTTTCCTTTTTTGTTGCATTTTTTTGTTGTTGGGGTGGGTTACAGCACAAGGTCAGCCAACCTGTGGCACCTCTGGACCGAGCAGTTAAGGGTCTTGCTCGAGGGCACACAGGCAGGTGACTGCTCTGCCAAGGCCAGGGCTTGAATCACTGATATTCCAATCACATGCATTGAGACTGAGCCCGCTAAGACACTGACATTATAACGTTAAAGGTTCATAGTAATTACTTGCAAAAAGAATGCAAAACGTTAAAGAAGTTTATTTGGATTTGTGGGGGTGGGGGCCAAATTCCTCACAGCCAAGGAAGGATGTTATACACTACTAGGTTTGTAATAAGGGCCTGAAGCTCCTCAGACAGACTCCACGTTCCCTGAGAAGGGGGGTGGACATGCTGTCCGGAAAAACGGCAGCAGATGCCGCAGCTGTTTACACTCAGTGTGGTAATTCCGCTTTGAGGCAGAGGTGAGTGAGATCTCATCTCCAGAGTTCAGCTTGCAGAAACGAGCCTCTGTTGTTATCCCTACAAATAGCTCTCTGTCTCCGGCGTACCTGATTATTTTGCGCACTTTGCTGAAATCTTCCCATTTGTGGTTATTACATTTTATCTGGAAGTTTAAAATGCATGGAGAAATGACTGGAGTTCACATCTAGCACTGGCCATCAAAATTTCACCCTTGATGTTGTTACTTAAAATAATTCATGTTAGAAATTTTGTCAAATTTGATATTCCAGAATTTACTACAATGTTGTAGTCCGGCGCTAAGCACTCATCCAGCTGGCCTGTCTTGTATATAGTTTCTGTTTCTCTTAAGCAAGAGTTCTTGTTTTGCACAAATAATCTACTAAACCTCCAGGGTTAAAATTTTACAACAGTGATTGGAGGTTGATTATTGTTTTTTAGTCTCTGTGGAAATGATCGATCACCAGCCCAGATTTAGGCCTTATGATAAAAAAAAATATTGCATAGGCAATGGTTCACATATTTATGTCGCATACCACCATTAAAACTGACATTAACATACCTTCAAAGATTTTAAAGTAACGTCAATGTTTTTCTAACTGTGTCAGAAACATAGGCTACAAGACTGAACTGAACACGACATGGTAAATCTTTCTGTTCTATTGCTTTGAGTATAAGCTTACTTCCCAGACAGAGGAGATTCTCGCCGGTGAGTCAGTCAGATATCGACACTGGGAGTCTCATTTATCAAACTTTACTTAATTTTCACAGCGAGAAAAAAGCTCATGCATGAAATAATGTGTATGCACAAAAATTATGGCTATATTCTGTCCCATGCCTAAAAAAGTTTGTACCTTCTTAAGAAATAGGAAATGTCCATAGGAAACTGATGTTCATGTTGCTTGAACTGAGACACACTTCGTACAAAGTTATAAATCCCACTCATTGTACAAGCATTCGTATGTGGGCATGCATAAGAGATCACTTGGGCTAGCACTTTTTCCTGGGATCGTTCTCTTTTTTGAGTAACTGTCCCGGAAAATTAATATTCTTTCCCGGGACACGAATTGTCCTGTTTTTTTGTGAAAATGTACATCTAATTTAGGATTTAGAATTCAGAAAAATGAGTAAAACTGAGAATTGGCCTTCTATACTTTTATTTGATTAGTAGCAAAAATACGAAAGCTTACCTTATAATCTAACAACTGCACGGGCTGTCGGTCTTCCGTGCTCATCCCCATCCACGACCCCACCGTGACTTAAATTGCTAGCTAGACGTAGACTTAGATTAATTAATTAATTTTGTTGTTTTTGTGAAATAGGGTAAGTGACGGGCAAGGAGGACGAGGCCCTTAACATTGGACGAGCTACCGGCGTGAAAGAAAAAGTGATTTACAGCATACAACTCAGAGTGGGAAAAATCTTCCTCATCTGTCAGGAGCTTTGTAAACTCCCCGTTTCAGTGGCGGCACTCTCTGAGGTACGCAGACTGGGGAGTGGCCGGATCTCTGTAGGTCGGAATACCTATTTTTGATCGGGTCGCACTGATGACTGCCCTGCTCTGGGAGTAGCTGTTGCTGTGGTGGATTGGCTCCTCCCGATGGTGTCTGATTGTTACTCCTTTCAACAAGTGTATTATGAGATTCAGCCTAAGACACTCCTTGGGTGTCTTGTCTGTTGCCTCAGTGTATGCTCTGTGTGTCACTGAATCCTTGTGCAGACTTGGGTGTGACTGCCAACTCTAATGTGATGTGGGAGACCTTCCATGATAAGACCCCGAAAGTTGCTGAGGGTTATGTTGGTGTTACTGTCATTCCCAGAAGGAGGTGTTTCATCTTACAGGGCGCCCTGGATCTTACCGAGAGAAAAATTCAAATGGCGACTTTTTTTTTGGCCGGGCAGTGTATATATCATAAGGTAATGCTCTTACGACACCCCGGTACACGCCTCCACTTTACCCCGACCTGTCATAAACATGGAAATGAGTTGCGTTGTGAACCTGCAGTCCATTACTTTTCAATTTATAAATTGAAATTGAATTTGCGAACTGAAATTGATTTGGGAGAAGTGAATTTGTAAGTGTAGAGCGTCACATTTTCCAGGTAGGAAAAATGCAGTTTCAAGTTATTGGAATTCAGATTCAAACTAATAAATTCCAGAGAGCAAACAGGAGGCATCTGGGCATGATCAACATGAGGGCTGGACGAGAGGTGAGACTAACAAGCACCAAGCAAGGCTTGTCAGAGCCACGCCAGGGAGGAGACAGGAGGGCCAGGCAGGGCAGGCCATGACAGGTGACATGATGTTATACTTGAAATGGCAAATTAAACTCTTAAAGGCATACACAAATAAGTGGAACTCCAGTAGAGTAAAATAAATTAAATTAATATAATAATAATAAATAATTTAAATATATCCCAGTTCATATTTTTAGATGTACTGTTTTTCGTGCATAAGCGTGGGCAGATGGTATGAATTGTTAGCAAACACGTGGTCATTTGACTGATTTACCTGTAGTTCCCTTCATTACAGTGAGTGTTGCCTTTTCCCGATATGTCCAAAATGTTGCACACAACCCTCCTGAGTTTCTGTAAATATACGTATACCTTCCTCATTGTGTTCTGTTTTATAGGTCCAGAATTTTCTGTAAAAAGTGGCATAAATACATTCTGGGCGTCTTTTAGTGTGCACACAACTTTCATATATGAGGTCCAGATTGAACCTGATTTATCCTCCTACATAGAGCCATGTACTCTATGCCGTAGCCAGATGTGCATCTCCTCAGAAAGACAATTACACGTTGGGGTGATTGATCCACTTAGTAGCATCACACTTCCTCATACATAAACATTCGTATTGTTTGTTTCCACCTGGGGGGATTTTAGTGTTGTATTTAACTCATTGGTAGCCTGCTGTTTTTACCAGGATTACTGCCATTCATGCTGTTAAAGAACATGGTATTGGAAGATTTCAGATATCATAATGTGATTTGTGAAAAATATTGTTACATCTATAAAGCAAAAAATGTAGTTCAAAATAAGTACATTTCTCACAAACCTGTCTATGAGTGATGAAAATATTTGGATTCAAGGACGAATATGATTAGCTCAGGGAGAGCATGCAGAGCTCATGCAAAGGAAGCAGCAGTAAACCTTAAACTAATTTGTAAAAATGTACTGGATAATCTTGAAAATGAATATTAAAATTGTAAAGCTTGCTAAGTTTTGCTTGCTATGAGAGAGTAAAAATGTTTCAGCAAAATTTAACCCCACCACGCTCAATCAGCTAGTGCTTTGGCAGTGTGATGGCAGAGTGACATAGACACACCAGCGCACAAGTATGAATGCTTGCAAAATAAGTCTTTACTTTCCTTGGCTAAAAAAAATTAAGTGGTGTGTGTGTGTGTGTGTGGGGGGGGGGTGTTGGACAATTTGATATTACTGTCTATCCAAATATTTTTAATTAAAATACTGCATATTATTTTTTACTATATTGCCCTGCTGTACAGAAAAGATGCAGAGAAACAATGTAATTTATGAATTTGTAGTGTGTTGAAGTTTGAAGCTTATGCAGTTTGTGGTGTGGAATGGAAAGGAAGGGGAGACAGACGGAGTGGAACAAACCATCATTTACTGGAAGGGGAGACAGAGGGAGTGGAACAAACCATCATTTACTGGAAGGGGAGACAGAGGGAGTGGAACAAACCATCATTTACTGGAAGGGAAGCCTACATGGTACTCTGAACTTGGAAGATTTTATTTGATGTGCCAGATATCCTCAGGATAACTCTTAGGAAACTTATTAATTATGTTGAGTTTGATTTATATAATAGTTACATTACTCAAAACTGGGGTGGCAGATAATTTTGTTATAATTTTGTTATGGTGGCAAATGCCACCATGTGCCACCCCAGTAGATCCACCAGTGAATTTGGTAAAGTGCTAACAAATCTACCCATAGTCTAATTGCTTATATTGACAAGGATTATATCAGGCAGCAAAATGCAAAAGACTGAGGTACACCTACCACCAGGAAGCTAGTTCATTTTAGGCACATTGTAGGCAATTCGAAGAGTCCAATCAGCTTAATACCACTTGGACTGTGGGAGGAAACCCATAGTAGAGTAGAGGCCGGATATGAACCCATAACATTGGTGGTGTGAGGAAAATCTGCTCCCACTGAGCCACCTGCTACCAAAAAAGAAGAAAAATGTTTTTTTTTAAGTGTAACACTATAAATACATTGAGACATTTCATACTGTATTCAGCTATGAATACAAAAGTTTTAGTGAAAAAAATAAATTCTATACAGGCAGTCCTCAGGTTACAGACGAACTCTGTTCCTTAAATTTGTCTTTAAGTAGAATTTGTAGTTAAGTTATAAATAATACAACACATAATAACAATTACAGTAATACAATAACATAATAATATAATTACAGTAATAATAAAAGTAACTACAGTACTGTACTGTACTTAAAGCTGACAGACCACTGAAGCCACACAATGTTTTCATGAGCATCACAAAGTAGTGTTTGTGTTCGTTATTAGGAACCATTGTATTTGACACAATTTTTTAATATAGGCTTTATGGCAGTCTATTCACAAGTACAAATTAAGTTAACTGTTCTTAAAGTGGGGACTGCCTGTACTTAACAATACTTTTTCACACATTTGAAGCAGTGTGAATGAGATTAATTTATAGGTTCATTATTCCCAGATGCTTTTCTCAGATCAATTGTGTGTTCAATTCATCATTTTATGTAAAAGGTCTCTCGTAGCCAAAACGAAATTGACTTTCTCACGAGAAGTGCTCTCATCATTAGAAAATAACCCTTGGCCATGTGTTAATGTAGTGTTTTGAATTTTGCACAGGATAGGTAGTACAGGCTGTGATAGAAGCAGCAGATTTTACTCATCAGCAGGTAGACAAACTAGATATCCAATGGTAGCTTCACTGTTATCACTAAGTGAATTAACCCTTGTACTCGTACGAAAATACTGCTACACTAATCTTTTTACTTGTTCTTTTGATGCATAGCAACAAATACATATATACAGGGGTTGGACAATGAAGTGAATCACCTGGTTTTAGACCACAATAATGTATTAGTTTGGTGTAGCGCCTCTTTTTGCAGCCAGTACAGCATAAATTTGTCTTGGCCATGACATACGAGTCCAGCATGGTGGCCAGAGGGACTTTGAGTCATTCTTCGTGCAGAACAGTAGCCAGGTTACCATATGTAGCCATATGGTGCTGATGGAAGAAAACGTTTCCTAACTCGCTTCACTGAAACACCCCAAAGTGGCTCAATAATGTCTCACACCTGGTGACTGTGTAGGCTATGGGAGATGTTTCATGTTCAATAAACCACTCTGTCACCAGTCTTGTTGAATGTATTGGTGCATTATCATCCTGATACGCGGCACTACCTTCAGGGTACAGTGTTTGAACTGTTGGGTGATCATAGTCCTCCAGAATGGTTCAGTAGTCCTTGGAGGGACACGGCCATATAGAACAAGTAGTGACCTATTGAATGCCATGATATCACAGCCAAAACCATCACTGATCCACCCCCCTGCTGCACTCTGGGCACGCAACAGTCTGGGTGGTAAGCCTCTTTGGGGCTGCTCCACACCATAACTCTTCCAGATGTAGGAAGGACAGTGAATGTGGACTCACCAGAGAACAATACATGTTTCACATTTTCCACAGCCCAAGATTTGTGCTGCTGGTGCCTTTGGAACTGATGTTTGGCATTGGCACAAGTGACCAAAGGTTTGGCTATAGCAGCCCAGTGACGAATTTTGAACAGTTTTGGTGGAAACACAATTGTTGGGGTGTGCATTTAATTCTGCAGTGAGTTGGGCAACCACATCCAACAAGAATAACTGGGGACACAAGAAGAAGCTGTCTGAAAGGGATGTCTGAGAACTAAAGCAGATTGCATCCAAAAAAGATGTTTCCAAAATAAATTTTAACCAGTTTTGTAGGCATGTAACAATGAATCGCGAATCGGTTAAAAATCAATGTAGATGTATGACGATTTAAACCGGCTGATGTGGAAAATGAATCACTACTTTAGGAGTACTTCACGGTACTTAACAGAAAAACCAGTGTAATGTTATATTCGATTTCATAACGTCAGTTCGACGTCAGATGTCATTGCGTATTCATGTCACATCGTACATTAGTTTTTGGTTTTGACCGAACGCTATCGAGATGGCCGGTAATCCGGTAATCACAAACGAAAACAGGAAAAAAAAAAAAAAACAGACAAGACAAAAACAGCGTCAAAACATTGTAAAAGACTGATAACATACAGTGAGCTGAACAAAGATTATTTAAAGGGAAAACCACGCTAAAAAGCTACACATGCAAGCCTTTATTTATCTGAAGATTTTTTTTTTTATTTACTTATTTTGATTTGGGATTTTTTTAAACAGTATTTTATTCAATTTCAGTTGCACTGTTAGGTAGAGCACACGTTTTGCACAGTTTAGAAAGATAAGTAAAGGAATATTTTTTAATAAATTTGTCTGCAGCTTAGCTGCTACAAAATCGTGAGAAAATCGTATCGTGAACTCGGAATCATGAATTGTATCGAATCGTGAGTTGAGTGTATCTTTACATCCCTACAGTTTTGAGAAGGTGAAGTGGTTACAGTGGATGAGAATAGAAAATGTACGCTCCCCAGAGTTGTACCATGTTTCCCCCTCCGCATAATAACTGAGATTCCATTTGGGAACTCTACATAATAATTAATGTCATTGTTTGGTCCTGATAGTTATTAATACCTCTGATCCACGTTTTCCATCACTTAGAGCAAATGTGGAAGGTCATCTCTTTGTTAGACTGAACACAGAAGGAATCTTGGTAACACTTTACTTAAGGCTGTTTTAGTAGTTTATAAACACATTCCTAACAAATAATAATGCAATCATAAAGCATATGCATTATAAACATAAAAGCCATAATATAGTATAGCTATATATATTGCATTTTTGGGAAATCAAAAGGAAATGGCAAAACATTACGCACAGTGAGGCTTCCATTTTACTGGTGATCCGGTCAACTTGCTTTCAGTCTTATGAGCATGTAGAGGTTGGTACTCAACATGAAGTACTCATCTATAATGCACTATAGATTCTTTTATGATGCATTATAATGGTTGGCATAGGCATTAAGGATGTTCGTACTGCATTATAAACATATCTATAGTGCATTAAAGATGAGAGCTTCATATGGCAGTCATAATGTGTTATGCCTTTTTATAAATATTTATAGCCATATTTATAATGCTTTATGGACGTCTTATAATGCAATATGGATTTCTTCATAAATTACTGAAAATATTGCCTTAAGTAACGTGTTACCGGATTCTCTTGATTGTTTAAATTTTTCTATTGGTCTGCTGACCACAGCTCATATTTATGGGGTCTGATACTTATTTCTGAGTTTTCTGGTTGGGCAAGAAACTTTTGAAGGTTGTGAGCCAGAGCTTGATGTGGGTGATATTGATTGTTTCTTGTTATTGTCTGTAGTTGGTGAGTGGGTTGCTACTTTTACCTTGGCAATATTTTCAATAGATCTCTGCAAGCCAGTGGGGAATACTTAATATAATATTACTGTGAGAGGCAATTGTTTTGTTACACCCAGTGGTATTTTAGAGCAAATTACTAGATATAGAATGTGTTGTTCACAGCAAACAGACCAATTTTTCACTTTCTTAACTATTGTTATTCAGATTGACCTCTGACCTGTTTAGTGAAAGATCTCAAATGTTTCCAATAACACAGTTAATAAATGCTGTATATTTTTCTCTAAGGATTACTTTAATTTAGGTCCATATTGGAATGATGGTGTTGTCAATGGTTTTGGTTTACTGTAAAATAATACCACCGTACTGGCACTGTTAATACTTGCAAAGATTCTTAAATTCTTCAGTATAATACATTTTATTTCCTACCCTTATGAGGGGGTGGTGTTCTCATGTTCTCTCCATGCTGATCACGTTTCTTCTCGCAGTCCAAAGAAATGCAGTTAGGGCAGCTATTAATAATTAACTGGTATGTCTAAATTGCCCAAAGAGTTTTTATTGGTTGTGTGTATGTGCTCTATGGTGGACGGGCACCAGGCCCAGCCTGGTGCCCTACGTGTCCTGGGATAGGCTCCTGGTCACCCTGACCAAGACAAGTGGTTTGCAGATGAATACGTGGGGCCATTGTACTATATCGTATTAATCACATTTGAATTTCAATTACAATTTTGGCTTCCAATGACTATAAAAACAAAATAATTGAGATAAAATGATTATTACTGCACATGTCATTTTGCAATTTATTATATTTAGAGGTCAAGGAAATCCACTGTTAAGAAGGGAAGTTTTTTGCATGCATATTCATGCATATTTCTGTCATTGTTATTGACCTGTTCTGATTGACTGGCAAACCCACAAGTAATTACATTTAATGTAATCAGTCACAGTTTACCAATAATTCCTCTGCAATTTTTGTTCTAGTATTAATAAGGTATGAAATAGAAGAAAAGTGATACTGTTCAATTGCTTAATGATTCTTAATTCTGACTATGATGATGCTGTAGCTGAAAGATCATACCTGTGACACAAGACTTGCCACTGCAAATCACTCTATCAGGGACAGACTGGATAGGCTCGCTTGGCTGTGACAGTATATCAGAGCTTCTACATTTTTATCACAGCAGAATCTTCCCAAGCAATGACGTTTTTCACCTCTACGGTTGATGACGCTTATACTCAGATATAGGAAAGGATGTTAAAACCGTTAGCAGGAGGACAGGGTGGGTGCAGGGACCTGCTCAGATTTACTGGGGCGATAGGAAAATAAAATATTAGTGCTAAGAAAAAAACGACATCTGATTAGACAATGCATCAGCATGACACTGAAACCAATATGTAATTATGGCTGACAAATCAAAAAACGCTGCTATTCCTGCATTGATTTGCCACTCTGCTCATAAAAGGAAGATATGTGGAATGTGCCATAATTATGTCAGACATAAGGATGTCTGTGAGACACCTACAGTAGCTGTCTCTCTCATGCCTAATGTGGAATGGCTGTCTGCTACTTATTCTCATTCCTAACCATATCAAGTCTTAAGGCTCAAGGAAGCAGTCAGTTACCACATTTGCTCCAAATTGTGACTTAACTAGTCACATTCTGACATCCAGCAGTTTTGTATTTAAAATAAAAATGTTATTTCCGCTGTAGTCGTTCAGTTCTGTGCTATATGTTATTTTTGATAAGCTAATAAAAATAGTTGTTTGACAATTTTTGCAAGCGTCTCATGCTGTTTTTAAAATACAGCTTATACATTATGCATTATGCTGTATGCCATAATGACACTATGGGTTGGGAAATTGCAGTATGAGTGTTACATGTAAATCCTTGTGCCCTTTTGCTATATTTGCAACAATATCAAGGCACTCGGTGGCCTTATGTGAAACAAATGTTGTCATTTCTTTTTCCCTGTGGTCAGAAGATACATGGATGGATATGTTTGTGTGGGTTTAAATATTTCAGCAAATAATGTTAACAGCAGGAAATGTAACCTTGGATTTACAGTAGACTCAAACAGGTACATTAGTAAGAAGATTGTACAGAGTATTCATTTTTAGAGCAAAAGCTAATTTTTCAGTGGGTGCTTTCCATTAAAGGCAATCAGACCCATTCAGTGCGACTGTAATGTATCATTTAGCTGGCATGTTTAAAACTGCAGCCAACAGAACCTCCAACAAAAATGTTACGCCGTTTTTTTGGCGGGGAAAAAGCAAACATTTATCCCTACAGTCTTGTTGAGTCAACCAGGCCACTTAGGGAATGGCTGTGATTAGTTCAACTGCCTGCGCTGGGTAGATGTGACTGAAATCTCAGCCATGGTATGTTTGTTGCTCATGAAGCCAGGAAGGGAGATCGTCAACATCAGATAAAACAGAACATCTAGGGATTCGGTCAGATGCGTGTGGAGGCTGGTTTAAATTTTAGATGTGCTTGTTTGATTTTTGAGTTTAACCAATCAGATTGTTCTCCTGGTCCTCTTGGCATTCCCCCATGGGGGGGCCCTATATTCCTTGCGTGTATTGTTACAGCAATTAGACTGACAAACAGATCAATGCTGGCAGTTAAGCAATTAATATGTTCTGAGTCAACTCTCCGCCAAGCCTAATTGGGAACGTTTCCTAATGGCCCATTTCATCATCCGGGTGTCGCTGTCGCAAAGTCCGTGCTAATGAATACAGAGGGCAATTTGGCTCACAAGACTGAAAGCATGTCGACCACATTGCCAGTAAAATGGAAGCCTCACTGTGTCTAATGTTTTGCCATTTCCTTTTGATTTCCCAAAAATTAAATTACCAAGGATGAGAACTTTACATGTTTTTTTTAAGTTATGTTAATCAGCTTATGTGATTGGACCGCGTGGGACAGATCTATTAGTCTGGTAGCCGGCTAAGCACAGAAAGCTAAATATCCCCTTAGCCTTTAGTTTAATCACTCTGTATGATACTTAATATTAGGTCTTAAGTCCTTAACTTTCAAAATATTTTTTTTTCTTAGATGGCAGGTAGCAGATAATACTGCCTTTGTCCTTTGCATTCTTGTATGTCACATATTACAGTGCCACATATTACAGTGTCACATATTACAGTGCCACATATTACAGTGCCACATATTACAGTGCCACGTATAAAAGGAAATACCCCTTATCTGTTTATCTGCAGTCTGATATCTCCAGTCGCAAGCTGCACATTCGCCATCGAGGCAGTGCCAGTCACTCCATCCCTGGCATCCAGTGTCCTTTCCTGTTTTGCTGTCAGGACCTTTGGAGAGTTTGGGGTCCATGTAGATCAGAAGGCCCTGTTCAAGCATGATGTCACTGCTGGCCATTACCGCAGCACCGCCTTTGTTGCGTCCTCAATAAGGCACTTTCTGGGCCGTCATTAAACCCAGATACATCCAGCTCCCGATCAATCCTGACCTGTCCCATTAGAAATGCAGTATTCCTTGTCCAGGGAGGAGGAAATCTATGAATTTTATGCATTGATCAACAAGATGACTTTTCTAGTCTCTTTTCTGTGCACAGCACTCCTCATTTCCAAGTTTTCATGGGTAAAAAGGATATCGAATCCAGCCAGGGCCTTCCTCTAGTTTTTGATCACTAATGTAGACAGGTGTTTAACAAAATATTGCACTAACATAGTGCTTTGTCCATTTCATTTCAAATGCTGTATTCTTCTTGTAATTGTATTCTTTGCAGCCATGCTTTTAGTTTATTTGGGGTCGTTTGAAAGCTGAGCACAAAGATAATATGGTAAGAGACTCCAACTGAGATAAGCGTATCAAGTATCATGTGTACCACCCACTAACACAGGATTTAATTGGGTCTCAAGGTGCTCTCTCCCATTCATCTCCTGCGTCTGATCTATTGATATGTTAATTACAATGCACTTCTGGGAGGATGGTGACTTGGTGGGTGTGGGGCGGTCCATATAGAATTGTGGGGCGATGAGATATTTGGTTGATTTTGTAGGCATGAGTTACTGCAGCAGACAGTCACTTACAACTCTCCATTATGTTGACAATGCAAAAGCCACATTCCACTTCTATAATGCCACGTTTGGGTTTTATGAATTTCATTGTGTGCACATTGGGTTCTGTGGTGTTCCAGGAACAATTGTTGAGTAGGATATACTGCCATAGAGGTTCTCGCTGACATAGCTGGCAGTGATGTTCATGATGTAAAGATTTTTATTTAGCCATGCAAAGCATTCAGGCTCTAGATTTCATTTAGTGGGGAGAAAGGTTTGTGATATATGTGTATATTTAAATTGGGACCTCTCTTACACAACATACTTGAGGCAGTATACAATTTTTGTATAGAGCGATTGCATGGCACTTAGTTAAATAGTATTTGTTTCAGAAATTAAGCATCTTGGTGTTATGTGAATGAATTCAGTCTTTACTGAGTAGGCCTATAAGACATTAAAGTTAATAAACTGTGCAAATTGAAATAATGGTCAAAATGAGTCCTCCATTAGTTAGATTACATACTTTAGTTAAAGACAGCATGCTAACCTTTGCCTCACAGATAACAGCAGAGGTGGAAATTCCGGTCCAGAAAGTAAAATTCAAGACCAAAATTTAATTTCAACCAACCAGGCAACTGAAACAGAATTTTGGTATGGATTTTTACTTTCTGAACCTGAACTATCCACCTCTGGCTAGCAGAATGACTAATAAAAGGGCTCTTCAATAATGTGGTGTACTTAATTGGAGTCGATACGTTTCTGTGGCTGCATTGTTCATTTTCAGAGTAATAGGCTGGTTGCCCTAGAATGAGAGTATTGAATACTATCACTACTGAACTTTGAATGCTGCTGAAATTGCCATTGGTTTGTGCTTGTTCTGACAAACCTAATATGTACAGTGTGATATTTAATTAGTTGTGGTTATACATGAATATGACCGAGGTGAGATTTATTCTTGTGACAATGATGTGGACTGGGTCCTATGTAACTCTGAGAAACATCATTAAGGTGATATGTGTCAAAGGCATGTATTTCAGTCCATCAGATTTTTAAAAATATCAAACTGAATAGATGAGACAATAGACAATGCTGGCATTGCATTTATTTGCTTTTTCATACAAAGTTTCTGTGCGATGGCTGGCGAGCTGAGGTTAGGGCTCAGGTTCCTGAGGTGAGCTATTAAGTGGGCATTGCGGAATTAACTGGAAAACACTCAGCAGTCAAACCATTAGCTATTCCATGTCTACGGCCCATAATATGTAAGTGTGAGCTCTGGCAGCTGAATAATGGAGCTTATTAAGGTAATGGCAGTAGTTACCTTGTGTTGTGGGTAATTCTACTTTCCATGGCGAGCAGAATTCCATCACCAGATCATCTCATCTCAGTGATGTCTCCCAGTATAACCTTCCCAACTTTTCTAATACGCCATTCTTGCAGAACGTGTAGGATAATTAATCAACTCCTTTACTTGACCCTCAGCAACAGGGATTCCGTTAAGCCGAGACGTGGAAATATTTCCAAAGAGGTTTGCATTGGTTACACACACTCTGTGTAAACAAACTCAGGAGATCAATGTGGAAATGGAAGTAATTTTGGTGTTATTGATGACTTGCCAACACAGCGGGGAGACAACATGAGTCGTTTTATTAAAAGAGGATGATAGTATTAAGTATAGATATTGCAAGAGTGTGGCATGTGCATCTTACTTCTGCAGGCACAATCAGACTTGTGTGTCACAACAGGCCAAAGCTATTTCAGCCACTACACACATCAGTACATGATAGTCATCAGCTGTCCAGATACATGTGGCACACAGGTGGGGAGAGGGGGTCACTATTAGCTTAGAGTTTAAAAGTTCGATTGAATGATTTCTAATGGTTGGTTCACTGCTGAATATTTATTATACATGTTGCCCCTCTGTATGTTTGACTACCTGTGTCTACACCCATTTCTGTAATGCTGAATCTCTGCCTTTAGATGCATCACTGTAATGCTGAATCTCTGCCTTTAGATGCATCACTGTAATGCTGAATCTCTGCCTCTATACCCATTATCATAATCTCTGTGTCTACACCTATCACCTATTGCTGAATCTCTGTGTTTAGACCCACCACTGCAAAGCTGAATCTTTGCCTCTACATCCATCCCTGTAATGACGAATCTTAGCCTCTACACCCACCTGTATAATGCCATATCTCTGCCTCTACACCCATGACCGTAGTTCTGAATCTCTGCCTCTATAACCATCACTCAGCACGTTTACACACAGCTAAGTCGAGCTACGATTTTATATCGACTATACCGTTTAGTCGAACTACTGTCTTTGTCCAAGGAGGGGAATTTATTGATCGCTGTATGTCCAACTCTGATACAATAGATAGCGATATGGCTCCTTTTAGCTTGTTAGTATTGGGCTTTTTCTGGTTGACCTATTATGTCACAGACGTAAAAAATAACAAAATTATTAATAATGGATGCATGGACGAATGAAGTGACTCAAGCTTTACTTGCGATCTGGTCGGAAGAACAACATCAGGATACTTAAACTCCCTGCGCTATAATATCCATGCCAAACTGAAGGTAAGAAAAAGCCTGATATTAATCTAGCTGACTAGTGATGTAAGAACTGGATGTACATAACATACGATATCACACATCGTCCAGTCCTCAAATATACTACAACCATTTTTCAAATTTAGTACAAAATACCCCGCCTCACATTGTGATGTCATTCAACACTGGTACCAGTTTTTACACCAGTAGAAAACCAACACCTTCAAGTACTCTAATTTTGGTACCTTTTTGAAGTACCAAAAGTATGGAACCTGGTGTGGTGGAAAAGTGCCCTTTAGTAGAGCAGTGAAGTTGACAGCTTTACAGTGCTGTACATTTTATACGTCCTCTGTTATGCTCCATGCTTCTTCTGCATACCTGCTTCTTCTGTTGCTTCTGGGTCAAAGCCCAGGGAGTACTGTGGAGCATGAACAGAACACCTTTTGAGTCTGATTGAACTTATACATGCAGGAGTAAACTGACTCCCATTCACATAATCTGTGTGTCTTAGTCCAACATCAAGAAATTTGATTTAGAATGATTTCAGTCTAACATGTTTACATGTACTTTAGAAGTCCAATTTTAGTCAGAGTTGGTCCCCTTTTGCAGCAATAACAACTTACATTCTTCTGGGAAAGTTTTCCACAAGATTTTAGAGTGTGTCACATAAAGGCCTTCTACACAAAACTCACCATACCATGTCTATATGGACCTTGCTTTGTGCATTGGGGCACAGTCATACTGTTCCCACAAAGATGGAAGCATAGAATTGTCCAAAATGTCTTGCTATGCTGAAGCATTAAGAATTCTCTTCACTGGAACTAAATGAACTAGCCCATCCCAAAGGGAAGGCCCTTTTCTGTTCCAGCATGAACAGAAAACTAGCATTCATAAACTTAAAAAATATATTCGGATGGCTTGACCATCATTCAAAGGCTCCAGCTTCTGGTTTTGCGGGCACGTTTTCTTTTGGCAGGGACACAAGTAAGCAATACGTGAGCACAACTTAATTAATTTGGGCTCTTAATAGCAGAGCAGAAAAAAGATAAATCGTGCACACATTTTAGGGATTTGAGCATGATTGAGCATCATTTAGTATGAAATCTAAAAAACTGTCCATGGCCCCTCGTGTGCTGTCTATTCCCATCTGGGGAATACAACAATCTGCCAAATAAAATTTAGCTGCGGAAATTCTGCAAGATATTCCTCGAGCCTTGAGAAATACACCTGTCACTGGCCCATCTGACAGCCCAGGCAGAACAGGGGACAGGTTCTCTGCTTTTTTATGTGCCTTAACTTTGCTTGCTGATTCAAATATAGTGGCTCCTCACACACTGTGAGAATCGGTGTGACAGTGACTTTGACGTCTCGATGAAACTGCATCACAAGTGAGGTTATTCCTGGAACCCAAATGGCCTCATTACAAGGCTGGTGAGAAAATAGGTATGGAGAGAAAAAAATTAACAGTAAAAAGCAATTATAATTAGGCGTGTATCCGTGTGTTTTTTTTCCAGATTTTTTTCGCACCTCTTTTTCAGAATGATGTCAGGGTTCAGAGAAATGAATAGAGTCTCTGTGCTAATGGCAACACCTACGATCTCGATCTCAGGGTCAGTAAAACTTAAAGCAGTACCATCGCAGAACTGATTTTCCAGCCACATAATGCTATTAAGTTGATAAACTGTGAGTATTGTTGTTATGTACATTATTAATATGCTTGTGTATTGTGTTATATGTACTTAAACACAGTGATTGCAGTCCTCAGTTCGCCTGTTTGATCGCTTATTTGAAATACCCCGGCAAACGCTTTTGGAAAACATGTGGAACTTTACCTGTACAATATTGCCACCTTGTGGTCATTTTGATCGGATGTGGGAATATTGTTAGCATTTTGCCTCTCATGTCGAAACCAAGTCACAACCGCTTCCTTGCGTGCGGGGGATGGCTCTAAGTCCAGAGTGATCGCGAGCATCTTGCCAAATGCACTCAACACACTTTTGACATCTTAAATGATGTTCAATCAGAATTAAGATCATATCTGGCCACCCTCCAGGGTTACTGTCTTTGAGCGTCTAATTATAAAAACGCCCAGCACAGCAGTTTCCCTGCCGCTATAAAGCAGCTTTCATTACATTACACTGCCTCCCCTGTCCTGCTTAAATGTATCTCGGAACGATTATAGATGCTGGCGCCATGCCAAAGCAGTGATTTCTCTGAGCTATGGCCAGATTTGCAAACTTGAGTTTTCCTGAACGTGAGCAAATGTTACTTAGTGGGGATAGGCTGGGTCTATATGATTGTGCCCAGAAATTTCATGTGCTCCCCTCTCAGCTGAGATGGGGCAGTATGTGGGCTGTGGAAAATCAAGCTGGGCAGCTGTTTTGGTGTTCAGCATGAGACCTGCCTCCTCTCATCCACTGCAGTGAGAACTTTCACTGCCAGTCCAGTGGATCCCAGCCCATTTTAGTTCTGTTTCTCAGTGTTAACACCTGATTTGCAGCTGGTGAACCAGAGTAAAAATATGGACTGGAGTGAGAATAGCCATTGTCTACATGGTTAGCACCAAATGAAGAAGTTTTGCACTCTGTGTGTGGAGTTTGCATGGTCCCCCGGTGTTGAATGGATTTCCCCTTCCGATCCAAAAACATGGGACTAGGTAAATTTACACCTCTAAATTGCTTATAGTGTGCACTGTTACCGACTAGAATCCTGTCCTGATTGTCCCCTTTCTTGTCCCCTAGGCTACCAGAGACAGGGATGACGGTGTACTGGAAAAGTGTCCAAAAGATGTCTGCATCCATATTTAAAGAACTTCAAATTTCATACACACTCTAATGCTAAAGTGTGTTCTGACAGGCTTATTTGTGCCGGTGAATCATAAATAGAACATTCATTAAGTAGGTAAAACCTGTGACGAGCACTCAGAAATCATAGTTCTGAAAAAACAATATTCAAATTGCATCGAAAACACAGACAGGGGTGTCTGGGGTGAAGAAGGGGAACACGAAGCAGTCATTCTGAAAACGTTCAATATGATATCGCATATTCATGTTACTTTCATAGTGGTGATTATGTTTGCTGTATGCAGATATTCAGGGTCGATTGTTTCAAACCCCAGCTTGACTCTTTCCTCCTAAGCGATAACGAAGCTCTTTTCTCTTTCCTTTTTAATGAGACTCTTTTTCTGTTCGTGATACATGCCTTCCAATTAGTTTTCAAAGTTTCGCCCGATTTCAAGTTCAACTTTGAAACTACTGTGCTTGGAATTAAATATCCATGCTGTGTGTCTGAAGATTTTTTTTTTTGTAGAATAATTAAAATAGATCTAGTGAGCAGAATGAAGAAGAAGTTATTCTTTCTAGTATGTGGGAGATAATGGATTCAACAGAATTTGACAAGTCTGTAATGTAAGTTTCATAACTTTGTGCTATTTGTTTTCCGTTTCTTCCTCTTCAGTCACTTTCAATTTATCATTTGACAAACAGTATGATACATTCTTTAATACTTGATACTGTGCTGACATAAATATGTAATGTATCTTGATCATTTGTTCCATTATTTACGAATAAAATTGAGAATGAGTACGGCTAACTTGATATGTGGCCCTTCTGAGCTGCTTTCCTTATTATGGGTGGGTACCTACTGTACATATTAGGCTGACATGACCAAAAAAACATAATGTCGAATTTTTGAACTCCTAGCCGAGCTGTCCACTGAGCAGCCTTCTCTGAAGTGAGCTTGTGGGATGTTGTCACAAAACATAATGTTGAGCGATATGGGAAACAAAGGGTTATGATGGGGGTTACAGTGTGGGGGGGGGGTTGTCACATGTGTCTCACCAGTTATACCCAGCATTGCTACAGGGATGTATAACAACCTTGCAGAGTAAACCCTGTATAGAGGTGCTACTGACTTGTGGCACTGGGCTCATTTCTATGCTGTTATGTGCAGAGAGGACATATCTAACTGTCATCCTATCACATACCTCAAGATGGTGACATAGTGCCACTTATTTATGTATTTGACGTTTCTCCAAGCTTTTCTATATATCAGACAAATGCACAATTCTTTATAATACAACACAGTTGTATAAGCAATACCAATCAACCTGTCTGAAGCTATATTTATCTATGCATGTAAACTGTGTACACTTGTCAATAAACAGGAGTGAAAGTTGTGCTAACGGACTGATGAGTCAACTACAAAGAGGGTGAATGCATAGGTTTTGTGTGTGTAATTCCCACTGTTAAGCCAGTGTAATGTGGCTGAGGTTGCTTTGTGGGTGATCCTTAATAGAATACTTCAATGGCATGCCATTCCATGAGGGCTACAGCCAGGGAGAGCTTCATTCTTTGGGAAAATAGGTTACATTAGATTAGATTAGATAAACTTTATTGATCCTGGGAAGAAAGGTATGTAGAGTATAGATAATCCAAGAAAAGCACAGATAACCTAGAACACACTGCAAAATCGTGCAAAAGGAAAGTAAAAAACATCAAGTCCTTGCTCTGGCCTGCCTTTTAGCCTTTCCCAAAGAGCACAGGACCCAACGTAAGGGACATCTTTTACATGGTCAATCACTGACACATTTGACTAGCTCCACCTTCCTGTCACATGCAATGCTGAACATACCCGTGTCATGCTGAACAAAATGAATCCTGCAGTAAGTTGTAGCTGGATAACGGTTCAGACCCCAATATGTATCGGATTATTAAAAGTGAGCAGAAGTCACCCTTCTCTTCTTTGCCTTGGCAGGCCCACTGCAGGTATTTAGTGCAGGACCTTTGAAGCTGAACCCCAGGCAACCTGTGAGGAAGCCCATGGACCTGCTGGAAAGCAAAGCTCCCTTCAAAGAAGAATCCTCAGCAGGGACCAGACTCCAATATGGTCCCAGGTCCCACTTTGTGTCATGGATCACTGGCACCCTCATGACAAAGGAGAAAGGCAATTAGTGTTGACCATACATGGAGAAAACAAAGTTCCACGTTAATGAGTATTGGGAATGGAGGTACGGCAGGGGGGATGGGCACCTGGGGTCTTGCTGAGCAGTGTGAATACAATGGTGTATGTGAGCAGGAGTATATGTCATGAAGACCCAGCCATCATTGTTACTACTCATGGGGGAAGGGGCTGAAGCTCAGAACAGGGACCTGTCCTGGGCAGCCTCTCACCGGTAGGGCACATTAACGTGGATCTGCAGGGCACATTAACGTGGATCTGCAGGGCACATTAACGTGGATCTGCAGGGCACATTAACAGGGGTTTGTCAACCAATACCATGTGCCTCTTCAAATTTCTAATTCTCTTGAATTTATCCCGAGTGAAAAACATTACAATTTTACCTGCCTTCTTTGACACATTTCATGAAACATACTCGTAACTTGAGCATTTCTCAATCCATCCATCCATCCATCCATCCATCCATTTTCAATTCCTGCCTGTTTTTTGCTGGGTCATGGGTGTCCGGAGCATAGAAGCTGCAGGCAAAGAATAACCCAGGACGGGGTGCCAACCTATCGCAGGGTTTTCTTAGAACAGTTTATACATACAGCAGAACAGTATGGTTAAGCTGCAAAGGCAGTAACTCACCTAAGCATGTTATGTTAATTATGTTTCATGAAATGTGCCAAACTGAGATGAGAAAAATTGTAATTAGAGAGAAATGGCAGTTAATTTCCTTGTACTCAAATGAAATATAATCTCTTCCTCATAGGTGTGCTTTAAATCTGTATCTTCATTCTGTCTGTCCAATAGCATCACTGGCAAGGTGAGGACCACAGAAGCCAGTTTGTCAAAAAGCAGAATGAGGAAATTTTTATTTTGTATTATCATATGCATCATTGCTCTGTATCCCCTAGCTCTTCTTTTAATCATGTACAGGTACAGCTCAGCGGTGGTGAAATGTGGTCTACAGAGACATCTCGCATGAGGCCTTTGAGGGATTCGTGCAGCGTGGCATCTGGTTGTCGATCAGGGGCCTTCCAGCCGCCCACTCTGAGGTACGTGAGACCTGCTGCCCTGGGCAGCACTTTTCCATATGTGCTGCAAATTCAATTAATTCATTTTTGTAGTATGGCTGCCTTCACATGCTGTCTATTGGAACGAAGATGTCTCTAAAATCATATTGATTTATAGTTCAGTGTAAGTGTGATGCAAATCTCTTAGTAAGTTTTAATTTTTAACAACTGTCAAAACTTCCTAAGATCAGAAGTCAATCAAAGTGTCATTAAACTTAATTAGCTACGGGTTCGGCTAGCACCTAGAACAAAGGACAGCCATGTCCACAGTGGTGTCCGGGGTCAAGATCAGGAAGCACTGTTTCTTGAAACAGTTTAAAGGGAAGTAGTAGATCCAGTTTGTAATAATTCCCCCTGTGAGTGGAGTTCCTGTGTGTACTTACACAAAATATTTCAATACTAATACAGGTAGTGACAAGTATTATTTACTCAACACAAAGATCAAATGCAGTGTTGATATAGATTTTATTTCTGATTTGGCCATCGTTAGAGTAGAGAGGAGCCTGGGTCTATATACAATGAACATGCAGGTACTTTGAGAAGCATGTCTGTGTTTATCAGCTTCCAGTCACTGAACAAATCCATCGATCCATTGTACTGTAACATGTACTTTATATATTCCGACAGGTGGACCTTGAATAGGTCATGTACCCAGGACCCATATTGTAAATAAATAGTAAATAGTCCACTTGGCTTTTCTGTCCTTCCTTTAGGGGTGAGGTTGTAAAGCTTGCAGTTTACACATGGCTGTAACCATTGATGGTGAACACCACAGAATGCACAGTGCACAGTGTTTTATACCTCTGTGTTTCAGGAAGTTCCCGCCTCTGTTAAGTTTATGGAAAAAAGACTCTAAAATTGACCACATTTATAAAAGTACTCCTTCAAGGGACTTATCAGCAAAACATAGCTGGACACAAGTTTCCCAGGTTTACGTAGCTGGCCTTTCTTTTATTTTTTTTCCGCTGGGGTGGCGTCTGGCTCAGTATGTTAGACCTCCTGAGGCTGGCAGGGTGATGCCACCATTGGGCCCTTGTTTAAGGCCCTTAACACCATTTTCAGAGATGGACAGAAATACATCAAAAAGAATCTTGTTACAAATTATAAATATTTCCTTGTTAAATGTAACAAAATAAAATACAAAATGCTGCGGTTAGAAAATGTATTTAGTTCGACTACGTAATTTGAAAATACAAATGTGTAATATTTACAAAATGTGCAGCTTGCACTAACTTTAAATAGAATAATAATTTTGTGATTCACATGTGTTATAGTGTTAATTGTGAAATCAAAAATGACTTTTGTAACATTAGTAAGGTAATGAGAGCTCAACAGGCTGCACCTGCAGCAGTGGGTTGGGGGGATATTGCAGTTCCATCTTCTGGAACCATGATACAAGATCTTGAACATTTGTATGGCGGATTCGGTCTGTTTCAGAACTGTTACACTGTCATTTTATACCAGTGTTTTCCATAGGATTGGTGCCGGTGGCTGACAGCTTGGTCTTACGGTTGGGTAAAAAAAAACCCAAAAAACTGTATTTTAGATATATGCTCAAATGGGATCATGTATATATAATACGCAACATCAAGCTAAGGGAATATGCACTGAGCACCAAAGCAGACCCTTGCCTTGGATTACTGGTCATTGGACAATGAAGCACACAACGAGCAAGCCGGGCCAAACAGGATGTCACATGACTTAACCAAACAGGATGTCACATGATTTAATTGCATTTAGCCATATATATAGGCTATATTTAAAAGTTTGCAAGCCTGGTGAGGAAGGTTCTTAAAATGACAGAAAATAGATAATAAAATGTGTAATTTTGTTTAAGTATTTTTAATGTTTTAAATACATAAAATACAATCTCTCAACATATTTTGATATAAATTACATCTGTTTTTTTCTGTCCAGCAAAACACAAATTATAAAATATTCAAAACAAACATCATAAATACATTTAAATGAAATTCTGCCCCTCTCCGCCCATTTTCTCCAGGAGTGATGTCACCTATATGGATGTTTCATGGAGGACAAATTGGGATATGGGAAAAGACAATTTCCCCAAGGTGATGAATCAAGTATCTCAATCCTACTTCCAGAGAATGGTAACATTCTGTATAGAAGGTAACAGGGTTATTCAGAAAACCATACAAGGTGCCACCCCGTTGTTATAATTCTGTACACAAAGATACATACATATTTGTTAAAATGACTGTATACAATGTTACAACACAGATGTGTAAGACTGACTTCCCAGTTACATTTTCTTATTGCACCACTTCCAGTAACGAGGCTGGAACATCAAACACATCCCACTATTTCATCCAACAGTCGCACAAACCTTAATTTATGGGAAATGTTCCACCTGTGAGCTCAGAAGAAGTTGAGGGACAGCACCAGCATGTAAAAGGCACTCGCTCCGCCAGACTGGGGGCACTGGATGGGGTCAGCCTAGCATAACATTCACTGGACACAACCAAGCCTTTGAGGTTGCCTGTCGTCCACTCGCCACAAGCCACATCAACTTTTAATGAGGCCCAATGACTCAGTTTTCTTTTTGAAAACCATCCTTGTGAACAGAACCAGCTAATGGCTTCCACAGTATCTATATGTTTGAGGTTTTATGAGAGGGTTATATGCATGGTAAACTGAACCATCCCACGTAAGGGATGGGAAGACACAACCCAACGCAGATAACACCTACTAAATGTCTTACATACTGTTAGAATGTCTGTAACAACACAAGTGAATGTAGCACTAAAGCAGGGGTCTCCAACTCCAGTCCTGGAGGGCTACTATCCAGTACATTTTTTGTCCTACCTGGCTTCTGATGAGCCACACTAGTTCTCAGGTAAATACCAGGAGCAGGTGTGGCTCATCAGAAGCCAGGTAGGACAGAAAACTTACTGGATAGTAGTCCTCCAGGATCGGAGTTGGTGACCCCTGCACTAAAGGTAGCAGTACTATGACAATATCAAAATATAATTGAGTAATGTATATATATGCTGGAAATAGATATCCAAGTTCAACGCCAACCATTGCTTGAATTTAATGTACTATTTTAGATTATTTTTAACATTACTATTATTATGCGATGGTCAGTGCAGGCAAACAGCATCAGTGAAACTTCCTAATTGGGCTAGCCATAAATCTCTTAGATCAAATGCCTATTGATTTTTCAGTCTGGCAACAACAAAAGTAATTCCCACATATAATGTATTATTCACTTACAAGTTATAGACTTCATGTTCAGTTGGTGGTCTTTGGATGGTGATGGGCTTTAATTCCAGCTAAACTATTTGCCTGTGTTGCATTTTGTATATGAATCCAGTTTTATTAGCTTGACTTGAACATTGTAATGTGAAGCCCAATTCTTGTCCTTGCTTTTGCTGTCTGGAAATATTTATGCTTGAGTTACAGGATTATTGGGCTCGATATCATCAAACACAGTCTTGTAAAGCAGCATTTATGTTATTGTGTAAATCACAGCAACTATCACATGGCCTTTTTTTTTTACTTATTTAACCATCCAGTTTTTCACTGACATTGCTATCAGTCTGTAATATTTCTCCCAACAGGATACAGTAACACTGAAAATAAGCCACACCCACATTCATCTAGCCATGCCCATTTGGTTTCGACAACTTTCTGCACATAATATGGATGTTGAGTAAAATTCCCTCTCATCACCAACCCCACCAGTCAGGAAATACTTCACTGCATAATTAATGTGTTTCTCAGCAAACATATGGAAATGCTGAACAACTTATGGGCAACTTATTGGAACTGACTGCTTCACATGTGCGGTAAAACACATTTCACAAACGTTTCCTCCATGTTCCCCGATGTCTAAACACAACACCCTTTTCTAAAGCTACATAAACACAACCACACCTTCTCACTTCAAAACTCAAACTTTCACACCAAAAGAGCAGCTCGAAGCTTTCAAAAATGTAAACACTATACA
>JAODLC010000007.1:24151118-24161842 GCA_026781145.1 Hippopotamyrus pictus
TTGTGTTTTGTGAATTGTGTCTTCATGTGAAATGTGTTTATGATATTGGAAAATGATGGCTAGATTTAGTAAATGTGTTTAGACAACTGGTCATTTGGTTTAGAGGATTGGCTTTTGTGTTTTAGCATTTGAGAAAAACTAATAGTAAGGTTAAATCTTAGGTTGCATGATTGCACATGTATTGCTTCTGTTAAACATATTATTTAAATAATTACAAAGTATTTAAAACACATAGTAATATTTTTAGATATAATACTTGTATTATTTCAACATCAATCTGTTGCTACATATTCTATTCATTTTGTTCTGACAGGTGTGAATAAGCATCGTTTTGTGACACTCGCTGTTTTTTCAGCGGAAATATCTGTTTCATTTTATTCTTATTGACTGAAAATTCTCTGATGTGACTCCGACAGTTTCCACACAACACGGTTGCACTTAAGTTAGTTAGTCGTTAGTTATGCCCTCCACCCCTTCTGGGATATGGGTTGCCAAAAGTAGATCTCCAGAGGTTTCTGTCCTGGGCCATTCTTTCTAGCTGACTCCAGGTGTAGCCCATCCTTGTGATGTCTGCCTCGAGGTCACGTCGCCAGGTGTTTCTTGGACAGCCTCTCATCCGCTTGCCTTGGGGGTTCCATCTGAGAGCCTGTCTGGTAATGCTGGTTTGCGGCTTGCATAGGACGTGCCCTATCAATCCTCATCTTCTCTTCCAGATTTCTGCTTTTACTGAAGGTTGGCAGGTCCTTCCCCATAGGTTGATGTTACTGATGGTGTCTGGCCAGCGATTGTGGAGAATCTTTCTGAGACAGGTGTTGATGAATGTCTAGATTCTTCGGGTGGTGGTTTTGGTTGTCCTCCAGGTTTCGGCCCCATACAACAATACTGACTTCACATTGATGTTGAGCAGATGGATCTTGGTGGTCAAGGTCAGTTCTCTGGAAGCCCAGATGTTCTTGAGCTGGAGGAAGGTGGCTCTTGCTTTACCAATCCTTGCCTTGATGTCTGTATCTGTTCCACCCTGCTGGTCGATGATGCTGCCCAGGTAGGTGAAGGACTGTACCTCCTCCAGGGAGCTTCCATTCAGGGTGACTGGGTTGTTGCTACTGGAGTTGATTTTAAGAATCTTGGTCTTCTCTATGTGAATGTTGAGTCCAACCTGTGATGATGTGGATGCCAACACACTGGTCTTTTCTTGCATCTGCTGCTGACTGTGGGAGAGAAGTGCGAGATCGTCGGCAAAATCTAAGTGTTCCAACTGGCTCCACAAGGATCCACTGGATTCCATTCCTGCGTTCACTTCTGGATGTCTTCATAATCCAGTCGATAGCAATGAGAAAGAGGAATGGGGATAACAAGCATCCCTGTCGTACTCCCGTCTTCACTTGGAAGCTGTTGGTGAGCTGCCCTCCGAGCTCTTGATTAGGTTGACCACCTTGGCTGGGATGACATAGTGCCGGAGGAGCTTCCACAGGGTCCCTCGATCCATACTGTCAAACGCCTTCTCATAGTCGACAAAGTTGATGTAGAACGGTGTGTTCCACTCCAAGGACTGCTTGACTATGATGCACAGCATTGCAATCTGGTCCATGCATGATCAATTCTGTCGAAAACCTGCTTGCTCGTCTCGTAGTTGTGGATCGACGACATCCTTCATACGCTCTAGGAGGATCTAGTTGAAGACCTTGCCTGGCACTGACAGGAGTGTGATGCCTCTGTAGTTGTTACAGTTACTGAGGTCCCCTTATTTTGGAAGCTTGACTAGGTAACCCTCCTTCCAGTCAGTCAGTATCTCTTCCTCCTCCCAGATCTTTTCGAAAAGGGGGTACAGCATCTCCACCGATGCTTCCAGGTCTGCTTTCAGGGCTTCTGCTGGTATGTCGTCAGGTCCAGCTGCCTTCCCGTTCTTAATCAGGGTGATGGCCTTCTTGATCTCTTCTCTAGTCGGCTTGCCACAGTTGATGGGGCGATCTTCGTTGGCTGAGTTGATGTCTGGGGGGTTTGATGGTACTGGTCTGTTCAGAAGCTCTTCGAAATGTTCAGACCATGTATTTATTTGCTGCTCTAGTCCTGTGATGGCCTTTCCCTCCTTGTCTTTGACGGGTCGCTCTGGCCTATTATAATTTCCGGATAGTTTCTTAGTTGTATCATACAGCTGTTTCATGTTGCCGTTGTACACTGCCTGTTCTGCTTCAGCTGCCAGTCCATCTATGTAGTCTTTCTTGTCCTTCCTAATGCTCTTTTTCACTGCTCTATGGGCTTCTGCGTATTCGTCTTGGGCCTTAGCTTTGATGCCCTAGTCCTGCTGTTGTTGACTGCTGCTTTCTTCTGTTTCCTCTCTTCTATCTTTTCCAAGGTCACAGCTGTGATCCACTCTTTGTGATGATGTTTCTTCATTCCAACCACTTCTTTACAAGCTGTTCTCAGTGTCTCTTTTACTGCCTGCCAACTGGCCTGCACACTACTTCCTTCCCCTTAACTTTCCTTGTGCAGTTCTTGTAGCACCTCCAACTTGTTCTTCAGCTGAAGTCCAAACTCTTCCCTGACGCTGGAGATCTTTAGACGGCTGACATCATACTTCACTCTACACTGTGTTGTTTCCTTCCAGTTCTTCTTCAACTTCAGCTGCATGCTAGCCACTACTAGGTGGTGGTCGGAAGCCACATCTGCTCCTCTTCTAACTCTAAAGTCCTGAAGGGATCTTCTAAACTTCTTGCTAAGGCAGATGTGATCAATCTGGTTCTCTGTCAAGCTTTCCGGTGATACCCAGGTGTTTTTATGGATCCGCTTGTGAGGAAAGATGACCAGTTTGTTGAGCGCACACAGTTTCGTAAATCTCTCTCCATTATCGTTCATCAGTCCCAACCCGTGTATCCCCATGACTTGTTCATATCCTATGTTGTCGGATCCAATCTTGGCGTTGAAGTCTCCGATAAGGGATGATGACGTCTCTGGCTCGAAGTGTCTCTACAATTTTCTGCAGTTTGTTGTAGAACTGTCCTTGTCTTCTTCATCAGAGTCGTTGATTGGAGCATAACTCTGGATGATGTTGAGTTTTATCTTCTTGTATTTGGTTCTGAAGGATGCTGTGATGATTCTGGGGCCGTGCGCCTCCCATCCAATCAGTGCCCTCTGTGCTTGTTTGGACAACATGAAGCCTACTCCCGGCATATGGGATGCGTTACTCTCTTCATGCCCGGAGTACAGTTACAGCTCTCCTGTCGTCAGTTTTCTCTGTCCGACTTGTGTCCATCTGGTTTCACTGATGCCCAGAATGGTCAGGTTATTCTTTTTCATGGCGGCAGCTACCTGTGCCGTCTTGCCTGTCTCGTACATGGTCCTGACATTCCATGTGCAGATGAGGGCTCTCCTGGTCGAAAGAAGGGTGGTCGGCTCGGTGGCTTCCTTTCGGTTTTAACCATCTAGCGTCATGCGTCTCCTAGTTGTTGGAGATCCTTCATCTTCCAGGAAGTTAGTCTCTGTTTCACTTTTTGGCGTTTCTGTAGCGGTTGAGGTTTTACGAGGTGGGGTTGCTAGCCCCACGCCCAACCCTCCTCCTTTTTCATCTGGGCTTGGGACCGGCAATGGCGGCGTTAAGCTACGTCCCATCTGTGTTTCCCTATATTTGGTCCGTATACAATCAATCCCAAACACAACTGTACAGAAATATAAATCCCCCACTGTAACAATTTCCAAATAGTACAGATAAAACAGATTATGTCCTACAGTAGGTATATATAATGTCGTTGAATTTTTGTACCCTTCTAATGATGGATATTTTTCAACAAAGAGATTCCTTTGATGCTTTGTAAGCTTTCTGTGAGCCATGGCTTTTGCTGTAGGATGCAACAGAAAATCCTACAAGAACAGCTGAACTTTATTCATTTATTCAGTTGTGTATCTAAAATGACTGAATGCTGTAATTAAATTGAAAAGGTGCTTCAACAAAGTTTAAGGGAGTGCACACTTATGCAACCATCTTATTGTACATTTTTTTTATTTTTTATATTTTTCCTCCTTAACAGATTTGTTTGTTTTTAAATTGAATTGTAGGCCTACAGGTTATATACAGGTAGGTCACAAAAAAGGTGGGAAAAATTTTGAAATTATTTTTTTTTACATCACAAAAACCTGCCATTTTAACAGGGGTGTGTACACTTCTAATATCCACTGTATCCCATTAGAGGATTTCTATGATACATACATTAAACATAAATGGTCCATTAGGCAATCAACACTCTGTCCACTACCGCCCCCAAATGGCCTTTCTGCTGGGTGTCACTTAAACATACAGGTACAAAATCCTGACCTGATTGCTATCTGCTCAGCCTTGCCAACTCTCCATCTAATCAAAGGATCCAGTTACAATTAGCACATGTCTATCCTGCCTAGGGCTAAGACTCCTGAAGGGCACCAAAAGCCAGCCCATTTCACTTGTGGGCAGTGCAACTGGCCAAGGGAAAGCAAAATTGGCTCGCTCGCGCCCATAGAAGTACTCCTTCCCTCTGTGGTTCTGGCACAGAACAGCTATGCAATGTGAGGTGCCAACTTCTGAGGGGACGCTGACCTAGCGAGCCAATTTCCACTTTGTCTGCATATGAGCCCTGAGCTGTCAAGCAATTATTTTTTTCAACTGCGATTAATTGCACATACAATCATGTTGCAATATCATCATCCTCAAAAATATCTTATATTCTGTATATTCAGTAGAAACATTGAATTTGGATTAAATCTTTGCTCATACTGTCCTGTAAGGCATCAAATTTAAGGTAAAGTCAATGAAATAATGTGTCATATATTAATAACATATTTAAACAATAAGCAATCATTTTTTTTTACTTCCACAGTTTGTGCATTTATGGGTCCCGACCAGCCCTGGACTGGGATATATGATCATGACATCTGTGTTTACCCATTTGATTGCAGATACAGCCTCCAGCGCCCAAATGGCACTTCTAAACAACAAAGCTAAGAATGCTTTATCTTTTCTATTAATATATAATTTGATAAGTGGCTAAACTGCCCCCTTGATCCTGACCAGGATAAGCAAATGGAAGATGGTTAAACTACACTGAAGAAAAAGATAGATAGATATTGAGAGATATTAAGAGATTCACTGATTGTGAATTCTTCATGAAGCTAAAGCAGAGGGTTTATATCAGATATTTTAAAGGTTTCAATGTGTGAAGTCTGAAACAACCACACAATGAAGATTCATGTTTGAAATGATATTCTGTGTCCTTCCAAGTTAAATGTTTGTGTTTTATAATTTTAGTTTTGTGTTTTATATCAACTTCTTTAGTTGGCTGATGACTCCGTCAGATGAATTTTCTCTATTATATTCATTAAAAGTATGCTGAGAGTGATTTACAAAATGAGTTTATGTCAAAAACTTTTTTGTTGTACACCTACTTGTGTGTTGTTTGTGTGTTTTTTATCATAAATTCTGCATTTTTGTGACTGATGGAGTTCACAAAATTCAACCCTTCAGCAGCAAAAAAATGCTGTTTAAAATAAAATGAAAATCACTGGGACGTTGGGCCATTACAAAAGTTTAATAACCAAGACTTTTAAAATATTTTTTCCCCAGCACTATTGAAGATTAAAAATAAAAATCCCCCCAAAATAAGATTTTTTCCCTGTTGTCAAGAATGAGTAATATAATTATCACCAGGGCAGATATACATGTGCATTATATCACTCCAAACCACATACTCGAATCATGTTTCAGCATGAGTCCAAAAACCTAGAGATGAACACTGGGTCCTCATGTCCCCCCACTACATTCCCCAGAAGAGGCTGCCGTCTGAGGGAGCTAAATGCCGCCTTTGTCCTTGGCGGCGCAGTCTGATACGTGCAGTAATGTGAGCCAAGAATGTTCCGGAGCAGAGAAAAAGCTTTCCATTGAAGTGTGTGGCTGCGAATGTTTACTTACATGGCGTTCCGGAAAATGTGTAATTTATTCTGCATCCCCCCCTGCTGGATCCTCCAGCCCTGAGTATATACACCATCTGCTTATGATAAGGAGTTCCTCGCTTAAGGAGACAGCTTTCTCTTCCATTTCTGCAGCTTTTTTTGCCATGGCAGATGTGCATCTGAAGAGGAAGTGCTGCTGGCTCCCCTCCCTCACAATACAGCCTGAGCAGCAGGAGGTGACAGCCTCCTCCTCGCTGTCTCCCTGCACATCTTCCTGCATGCCTGTAATTATTTAATATTGGTCACTGCACCTCCCTCAGACGGCTTAGCCTAGCACAGCGGAACCTGCATGCCATTATCTCTTTCCATGCACCGCCCCCTCCCCCCACGGCCCACACCTCCACCTGGCACTCGTACGATTTTGACTGTCTTTAGTCATTGTTCCAGCTGCAGATGATCAATACAGCAGTGACCTACGCTGTAATCACCTTATTTCAAACAGCAATTTGTCTACAGAGGTGACGGAGAATAAGTTCACCCATTCCCTTGTCCTCCTGTAACTCCTGAATAGGTCGGTTTTTTTCTGACATAGGCTTCACCTATTAATGACTTTTACTTATTGCATTCAAAATAAATCTGTGTTATATGTCTTGGATAAGGAAATAGGAAGAAGGAAATAATGCAAATATTTCCACACTTCATATCGGAATTACAGGCAGTCCCCGGGTTAAGAATGCCCAGCTTATGGGTAACACATACTTATGAACAGACTTCCCTATTATATAAAAATTCAGAATAATGATATTCATAATTTCGCCTTTGGCCAGCAGGCACTTCTGGTCATCCTGCCTTAACCCATCTCTGTCCTTCACTCTTGTATTTTCTTGTTTCCCAGACTGCCACATAGCTTAGGGGATTGAATCTGAGGCTGATTGAGGCCAGTCTTATACTATTTTGTATTTATTTTTTTGTTCCTTAGTACTTTCTGTTTTTTTGAGTTTTCTTGTTCTAGGTTTGTCTTCCTTGTGCTTTGGTTGTACTTTGTTTTCTTGTTTCTCCTCATTTTCTCAGTTTTAGGTCTTGTAGGTTTCTTAGTTCTATGCTTTGTTACTGTGTGTTATGCCGTTGATTTCTCCTAGTCTTGGTCCTGGTGTTGCCTGTTTCCTTTTGTATGTTTTCTTTTAATTATTTTTTTTTCTCTAGATTAGTTCTGACTCCTCACGGTCCCTTTTATTTTGTCGTTTCCCTTTGTGTTCTGTATTGTTTAATAAACCTCTTTAGTCTCTGAGCCACAAGTGGATCATCTACCTTTTTCCTGCCTGCACCATGCCCCATCGCCATAAGAGTATGAATGACCCATGAAGACAATCCCCAGGCTAAGTGACACCCCTTGCGCTGGAATTCATTTCCCTTGCACTTGCTGGTGACTCAGCGGCACTGAGGTCAGAGCCTCAGCCTCAGGTATCTGTTTGTCCCCCAGCAGCCAGCCTCCGGCCTTGGCCCAAACCTCTGATCTGCACACTCCAGAGGATTATTAAAAAGCAGTTAATCAAACCATGATGTGATACTGATCCAGAGGAGCCCGCACCCAGGAGTCCTGGCTCAGAGAGGGCTGTTCAGCCCCGTCAGCCTCCAGTTGTCCCAGCTCAGCCTTTGCAGCTGTTTCCTGCACTCCCATTGGGGAGGAAGACAGGGTCAGGGTAATCCTCAGGTGTCTGGGCATTGAATCACCAGAGTTTGAGCCTGGGATTTCAGCTGCCATCGCACCTAAGCATCCAGTGTCCTCCAGAAGTCCAGAAGGGGGAGCCCACCGTGTGCTCGCTGTGTCCCCAGTGTCCTGCCCAGGGATGCCCACCGTGTGCATGCTGTGTCTCCAATGTCCTGCCTGGGGGATCCCACCGTGTGCATGCTGTGTCTCCAATGTCCTGCCTGGGGGATCCCACCGTGTCTCCAGTGTCCTGCTTGGGAGAGTCCGCCATGATGTCTGAGTCCTGCCCAGGGGAAGTCAGCACCATGACGTCCGAGTCCTGCCGAGGGGAAGTGGCCGCTGCGATGTCTGAGCCCTTCCCAGGGGGAGTCACTGCCGCGATGTCCAAGCTTCTTGAGTCTGACCCACAGGATCCCCTCCAGAAGACTTTGAGTGGGACCCCTTGAACCTGCCCTGAGTCCCACATTCCGGGCTCCTACCTCCAACCAAGGGTGCCACCTATGGCGTAAGTGGAGGCCCAGCAGAGGGTCAGGTCAGTTCTCTGTCTCCCAAAGGGGGACACACCAGGTGGACTAACTGTCCAGTGGTTTCAATGCCTTTCTGTCTGGCAGCTCCGTTGGGGACCTCCTGTCCCGCAGGCCCCTCTAGGCTTTTGCCCTTCCCTTCCAGTTTACCTTTTCCTTCTTGGTCCCCACCTTTCACCGCTGGTCAGTCCAGCAGTCCTCGTCTCCTGGTTCTAAGTTGTCTACCACTAGCCCTGTTCCCCAGCCCTCACATTCCTTTCCCAACTGGTCTACTCTTGGTTCCATTCCTCAGTTTTTGCACCCTGTCCATCAGTTTCCCCATTGAGCAACTTTTGTTCCCTTACCTTCCAGTTCCCCTACTCCTTCCTGGTCCCTGCATCTTGTCCCTGGTTTTTTCCCCAAAGTCCTCGCATCCTGCCCCAAATAAGTTTGCCTCTTGTCCCCTAGGCCTGTTCCTTACCTTGTTCCCTCACCTGGTGGTCCTCTCTTAGCTTCTTTTGTTTACCTTGTTCATCTTTATTCCCCTACTGTCCAATGTCCTGGTTTTGTGTGCCTGGATTTTTGGTTCCCATTAGTCTGGTATCTGTACTCTGCCCTCGTGATTTCTCCTGCGTTACTTTGTGGCCCTGGCAGTACCCAGTGTTGTACGTTTTGGGGAGGGGTACTGTTAGAGTTGGTGTCCTCTGTTTCCTCCTCCTGTGTCCTTTCCCTTTTGGCCAGCAAGCACTGCTGGTCATCCTGCCCAGGGACGGATTTTGAGTCCGTGGGCCCCTGGGCCAGATGATGAGAAAGGCCCCCCCCAAAAAAAAGAAACGCATGCACGCACACAAATCAGCAGCGGTACTAAGGTTGCGCTAAAAACTATACTACTTTTTTATTCATGAAACATCACTTTTTGAACAAATAACTCACACAGAATCTGATCTGAAATGTATATATAAAAAGTATATCATAAAAAAATAAAAATCAACACCCTTCAAGAGGAGAACGAGGATATGCTTGTTCAAGAGAATGAAGATAAGACTGAGACCACGGCCAAAGTCAAAATCTGTCTGAATGCCTAAACTAAAAAATCTGCCCTTATATACTTGCTGGCACACAGATGAATTCTGTCTTTGGTTTGAAAGACACTATTTGATGATTGGATGAGACGGCAGGGTTTCCATCTGATGCTTTTGTACGTCACCATACTGCATGTACATGCACAGCTCATTCGTTCATGCATGTTTGTTGGAATCACGAGCTCTCGAGCTCAGCCGCTGAACTCCCCTGGGATCGAGGGCTCGCTCCGGGATGGAGTTTTGGGATCTGGGAGGCAGTAGTGGTGGAATTCTCTCTTACACAAAACATAATAACAAGCAGCAACACACACAAACACTCACAATGGCTCAATGAATGCACCCATGCAATGGAGAACAAAAACATGGCTTTTCGTGCTCATTTGTTCAGTTATATTAACAACACAGAAAGTAAATTTGTTGAATTCTCTACACGCTGTCCCACTGTTGTTCGTTATCGTTATCGCTGAACTAACAGCCTAGCCGCACAAGACCGGAACAATGCGTGAAACAGAACGCTGTCAATCAGAGGTCTAACCTTACCGGTAGCTCGTCCAATCATCATACATATGACATATAACCTAATTGAGGGGTCCTTTTCCGATACCAAGGATGAATAACATATACAACCTGTGGTTCAGGGGCCCTATATGACATATCACACACCATGCTATTTGATTGAGGGGCCCCTTTCGCATATCAGGGATGAATTACAAAACTTGTGGCATATGATGGAGGGGCCCTATTAAGACATAATACATAATATAACCAGTGTTTTATGGCTTCAGGGCCCCAATATGATATCGAGATGCATACTGTAATATGTAAAAACAATAGTGAAATGGTAGCGCGGGGGTTTGGGCTTCAGGGACCCCTTGGTAGGCCCGTGCAGTAATCCATCCTTGATCCTGCGATTCCCCATCCCTGTCCTTCACCCTTGTGTGTTTCCCTGATTCCTAGACTGCCATATAGCTTTGGGGGTTGACATGTGGCTTAGAATCTGTGTAGGCTGAGGTCATGGGCTCGAAGGCTGATTGAGGCCAGTCTTATCTCTTATTTTGTATTTATTGTTTTGTTCCCTAGAGTTTTGTGTTTTACTGGCAGCCCCCGGGTTAAGAATGTCCACCTTATGTAATAAATACTTATGAACGGACTGCCATAAACCCTATTATATAAAAAAATTCAGAATAATGATATTCATAATTTCACCTTTGGCCAGCAGGCACTTCTGGTCATCCTGCCTTTCCCCATCTCTGTCCTTCACCCTTGTGTTTTCTTGTTTCCCAGACCGCCACATAGCTTAGGCCTTAGGGGATTCAATCTGTGTAGTCTGAGGTCATGGGCTCGAGGCTGATTGAGGCCAGTCTTACGTTATTTTGTATTTATTGTTTTGTTCCCCAGTGTTTTCCGTTTTCCTTTTTGAGTTTTCCTGTTCTATGTTTGTTGCCCTGCGATGGGCTGGCCCCCTGTCCAGGGTTGTTCCCTGCCTTGTGCCCGTTGCTTCCGGGATAGGCTCCGGAC
>JAODLC010000007.1:24170545-24184060 GCA_026781145.1 Hippopotamyrus pictus
CCCCCCCCCCCCCCCCCCCCCATCTAATCCTTACTCCTTCCACACCCCCCAACATGTACAATGTCTAGCCCATCCTACACTCTCTCCTCATTTCCCCAAATTTTTTTTATTAAAAGCCAAACTTTGTGTGACTTGTCCTAATGTAATCAGGATCACCAGATCTGCGTCTGCAGTTGTCCTTTCACGTGCCGGCGCTAATTAAGTTACACCGCTTCAGTTTTGGTGCGATTTGTTTTAAAATGTATCAGGCCTTGGATTGTTCCCTATACAATGTTCAATGTTAAATACATTTAGATTCATCAAATTCACAATGTAGTGTCTTTGCAATCACCCTTCCCTTTGCTGCTACTTAGTGGCAGGGCTGCAATTGTGCTGCAATTTGGTTCAAAATAATATAGTTCCAGACAATGTCCTTTTGAGTCATTGCATTAAAGAGATGAGTGTCTGAGGCGACATCCGCACTAATGTGTTCATTTTTTTTGCAGGAGTTTCCGAAAGAAAAGATCTGCGTCCACATTGCCATTATCACTAGCATTGGAAAAAAAACGTCTACGTTCACACTGCTCCAAGTAAAAGGCAAATGACATAGCTATAAGAGTGGTCCTTAATGTATGTATTTCTGACATTTTTCATTTGCACATTTAGCCAAAGCTTTTTATAATATATTTTTATAAGTGGTGCACTTTATATTTTATTTGTTTGTTGTAGCTTGAGAACAACGTGTCATTTGCACGTTTTTTGTCTAACCAAAATTTTTTATACTGTATTTCTAGAACTGGCAAAGTATATATTTTGAATAATTTATTTTGACTTTGTTTGGTAATAAAGTTCAGATGTTCGATGGCTGGATGTCTTTATCATAAGCTAGAGCTGCACATAAACTCTCGTTTTCAGCTCCACAATAGTTGTAAACAGCAAACAATTTACCCAAAACACGATTTAGCTGCACACAATTAAGCAAAACAAAATATGCCAGGTAGTCCTGTACATCCTCCATGTTCACATGTGGCTTACTTCCATTAAAACAAAGGAAAAACGTTCTTCTTTCCATGAAAAAAATAATTCAGGAAAAGAGACATCGAAACAAAGAGAGCTAATCAGGAAAGGGTGATAAACTAAGCACGAACCAATCACAGCTCACTGATGTAAGCATAACAAAATGTTTACTATAAAGATTAGTTGTTGGAGAGAGGTGAAATTTTTCTCTGTTTCTGGGAAAAAAGATCCGTGGTAGTACGGACAGAAGGCTAATTTTGTGTTGCTAAACCAAAATGTCTAATAATAATAATAATAATAAATGAGTGCAGATCGGCCCTGAGGCTGCCCTTCTCTATGTTACCACTGTTATGTCTCACTGCTTCAGTTTTGGTGCAGCTTGTCTCCATATTTGAACAGTTCAAAATTGTCAACCATACCTTCTGAGTTATCGTCCTAACGAAGTAGACAAAGGACCAGTCCGAAAGCCATATGTAATCCCTGTTAGTTGAGTTATTACTTTCCCCCTGCAGAAAAATTAGGTTGCCGGTATAAAATATAAGTAATGATCATTGTCAATAGAAATATATTTCAGTAGAAAGTACAAATTTTCTTTATAACTGTAGTTGAGTAAAAAGTAAAAGTTGCTAATATTGTTGATACTCAAAGTACAAAGTTGCCAAAATAATACTTATGTACAGTAACAAAATATAATTACTCAATTCCTACATACCACTGCATTTAGCAATTTTTTAAACAACAATTAAATATTCTAATTGGATTATAGGTATGCCATCTGTTATTGGCCATGTATATCGCAGAGACCACGCCTCCCAAGGAATAAGAGTTTCGAGTCTCCCCAGACCGCAGATGCACGTGCGAGTTTCAGTTAGAGCTGAGATTGAGAACTGTAAATTATTTACGAATGGGAGCAATCTGAACCAAGATACTTCAAAAAAATTTGCCTTAGCCCTTGACCATAAAACGTTTAATGTGATTTAGCATTTTTCTCATATCGCGTATTGTAGCGCCAGTGAGATGGCTCCGCATAACGGAGCCCAGTAACAGCTCAGCAGCATGCTGGGAAAACTGTAAATAGCCCCTGTGTATTGTTCATACTTGTTTTGTTCCCAGTTGTCATGTGTGCCCTTGGTTGTGTCATATGGGAACCCTGTATGATCCTTGCGTGTCTTTAGCCATTGTATAAATGACCTACCGTGTGTACCTGACCTTCCAGCGTTTCCCGGTCATGTGTGATTTGGTGGTTGTTTGGTATCTGTGTTAGTCCTTTTAAGGGTTTAATTAAAAGGCGTTATTTTTCCTTCAAGTTTAGAAGCTTGAACCATCACAGGGCATCCAATTAAAGATAAACACCGTTGATCTATTACGAAGGTACTTAAAGCAGTGATTATAAATGTGGTTATATATAATACTTCACACACTCTAAGCCTAAATTAAGGATTTTCACGGTCTGGCTGCTACCAGCTGATAGGTATCAGACCTGCATGAAGTTGTCCCCACATATTATATATTTCAGATTTTAACCAACCTGGACTCAGTCGTTTCTGTCGTGTTTGCGGCAGATTATGACATTGATGCTATTGTCTGCGTTGCTTTAGTTTTTAAGAAATAAATGTTTGTTTACTTTGTGGCGTCACCACCATAAAGCTGCCCCCCTCCCCATTTGTATAGTTACATGTTTGTATAGTGACATGTTTGCTAACTGGCATGATTTTAACAATTATTACCTTGATAAATCAATAGTATATGGGATTTTGGTTTGAAGACATGCATTTATAATTGCAGACCTAATTATATTACATGTAATTCAGACAAACCTTTTTCAAAATACAGACGCTCCTCTACTTGCGAATGAGATACTTTCCGTTCATAACTCGAAACATTTGTAAGTCGTTATTCAACATCATTTTAAGGGTATACGCAAATACAAAGAACTAGGATGCTGGGAGTACGCACGCTATCCTGCTGCGCGGCGGGAGTAGTGGCCAGAAGTCTTACTAGGCGGAATTGCACTGATGTTGCAGACAATAAATGGGAGCCCAATGAATACAAGTTGGACTTACAGTCCTCTTCGTTGGTATGTCTGAATGTTCGTAAGTTGAAAGTTCGCAAGTAGAGGAGCGTCTGTATTTATAAGCGTATTTTCTTAATGTAAATGCTTAAATGTTGCAGCTTTGGAGCTCGATATATATAATATAATGAAACACGTCATACATCGTACTATCAAGGGAAATGTAAATGATTTTCTAAAATATTTATTAAAAACAAGCCTTGATAAAAACATTCATCCACATATTTTATATACAGTAATAATCAATAAAACACGTTTTTTGGTTTTGTATTTTCAGATCTTAAATTGAAAAATGAATTATACTCACGTATATGGACCCCACTTTTCCAAACAAAACACTTCTTGTATACCAGAGACTCTTGAACAAATGCTAGCTGACATCTCTGGTATTTTGTATTGTTCATGCTAAATTCAATCACTTGATACCATCCAAATTGACCCGGATTGTTGCCAATCCACCAGTGTCTATAGTGAGCATTCATTAAGGCTGGTCAGATACGTTTCTCTACAAGAGAATTTTCCTAATTCCGATTGGAACGACAACTGAAAATAAATTTTGCCACCCAGTTATTAGCCACAACCTGACTCAAATGTACAAAAACCTAAGGCCTGCAGTGCCTAATATATCTAAGAATGCTTCTAAATGGGCAATTTCAAGGCCAGGACAAAACATCTACAAATCATTGCACCTTTTCTAGTGGGTAATAGCCGGCTCCATCTTTCTGGCAATTAAAGCTGAACACAAATATTTTCCTTTCATTTACAGCCCCGTTTCAGAAGATAGGACTGTATAAATGAGCCCTGGCACAAGAATGCTATCAATAATAAAACAATGTGGTGTTTTATTAATCCTGTTTCCTCCTTATAAATTAATGATCATTGGTTTCCCATCGACACAAAAAAGGCTGCTGACGCTCTTCTCCCATTTTAATTATTTTGAAATAGAAATGCCATGTGACCCCCCCCTCCACACCCCCCACAACATCTGTAGGCCCGGCTGGAGAGGGACAGGCTAAGCTTACTATGAGATGGCCGCTAAGCACGGCTGGTGCCCAACGACCTGTGAAGGATTAGCGCTTCGGAGACCTCATCCCCGTTAGATAAAGCAGACTAATTTGGACTGCCGTTCCGAAAACAATCCCCAGCAATCAGGGGATTCGTCGAGTTGTTGCTCCCCCCCCATGTGAACAGCCATCACCAATTCCGCATCTGCCATATGATCATTAAAACTGACTTTGGATACCAGATAAAATTAAGGAGCAGAGGCTTGTTTTAGCTGGGTAACATATGGAATACATGACCTTCACTAAAATGAATGCTGATCCCTCAGAAGGCAGTCCTGGCACCCACAATGCACCTCGTAACCTCACTTTGTTCCTCTTGCTTGCCTAGAAAGCTGATCAGTTGTAGCAATCCTAAATTATGAAGCTTCATCAAAAAGATCTTTCTTTAGAGACCTTCACCTTCAGACTCCGACAGGTGGCCGTCAGCTACCTGCCGGATGTGGGGCTGTGGTCACCTGTGTAAACCTCAGGACCAAAGTATGGGGTGACTGGGCATCACGTGACTATGGAGCTACTCCACAATTATGCAAAGCTGGGGACTCCCGCTCTCCTCCACGCTTCCAGGTCACTGAACTGCACAGCTTTGCCTGAATCACTTCCTATGATTTTCTACCAAACTTTCGCTGACAAACTTTCGGCTAAGTCACCTTTCTGATTTATTTCTCAGACATTCCCTGTTTGCCATTCCCCTAGTTTTTCAGACAAACCTGGCACGGATTGATACGGAAGAGGATTAGGGCCACCATGAAAATATTATTTGAATTCTGACTTTAATCTCAGAATTCTGACTTTAATCTCAGAATTCTGACTTTTTTCTCAGAATTATGACTTTAATCTCAGAATTATGAGTTTAGAAAAAAAGTCAGAATTCTGACCCTAATCCTCTTCCGTAGATTGAGAACATCATATGTCATCTCCAAAAATGCTGGGACCCACCTCGGTACATCAGCTGCCTTGATCGTAAACACATACCCCCCCTCCCCCCCCCGCTGGGCTCCCTTAGAAACTGCTTCTCTGGTGCATGTGTTCACTCACTGTTCACTCATCTATATAAACACATGTATGATGTATAGAAACATACATAGATAGATGTGTGTACATATATACATACACACACACACACATATGAGTGTATATGTATAGATGTGGACAAATTTCTTGGTACCCTTCCACAAAAAAACACAACTATCTCTGAAATAATTTGAAACTGATGAAAGTTTAATGGCATCCCTTATTGTTTATTCCATATTTAACACAAATCAGACATTTGATTGATTTAGTTGAATATTTTATATGATTAAACAAATGAAAATGGCATGGATAAAAAAGATGGAACCCTTAAATTAATATTTTGTGACACCACCTTTTGCAGCAATCACTGCCAACAAGTGATATCTGTGCTTCACAGTGAAACATCTGCATTTCCCTACAGGTAGTTTGGCTCACTCTTCCTGAGCTGCTCAAGCTGTCTCAGGTCTGAAGGGTGGTGTCTCCATGCTACAATTTTCAGATCTTTCCATAGATGTTCAATACGATTAAGATGTTTTTTTTGTCAGCCATTTTTGAGGGCTTTTATCTGTATGTTTTGGGTCATTATCCTGTTAGAGGACCCATGACCTGTGACTGAAGCTGAGCTTTGTGACACTGGGCAGTATGTTTAGCTCCAGGATGCCTTGGTTGTCTTGAGACTTCATTGTGTCCTGCACAGATTCAAGGTTCCCCATGCCAGATGCAGCAAAGCAGCCCCAAAACAAAACCGAGCATGTTTCACAACGGGTATGGCGTTCTTTTCTTTTAAAGCTTATTTTTTCCTTCTGTAAACATAGAGGTGATGTGACTGGCCAAAAAGCTCCAGTTTTGTCTCATCAACCCAAAAAACATTCTCCCAGAAACTTTGGGGCTTGTCAACATGCATTTTGGCAAATTCCATTCTGGCTTTTTAATGTTTTTCTGTGAATAGTGGCGCCTTTTCTTTCATGGAATCCATTATTGTTCAAAATGCGACGGATGGTGTGTACCTTGACCTTGGACCTCAGCTTGAATGGTTTTTGATGGGACGGGAGGAGGAGTGGAGTTGGCACGGGAGCGTGGAACAGCAGTGAATGTGTAGTGCCAAGCCGGGAGCTTGTATTTTTATTTTACTTTAAGAAGGGGAGTAAATACATATATTCTAGTAAAATCTCCTGCTTCATTTATAATAAGCAAGGAAGCCATAATGAACCCCAGTCGAAAGTATAAAGGTATACCCGTAAGTTGTTGTATTATGTTTTCGCCATTTTGTGGATTCGCCCGAGCTTGGCCTATATTTCTTGCATGCTCGTCTATTCCCACAAGTTCGGCAAGAAAAACTACATGCTGCTCAAGTACATGTTTTCTCCCCGGTCGCCTTAATGAGATGCAAGACATCATGTCGGATAACGAGGAGCCGGTTCCCACACCGTCACATAAGCCCCAGCCGCTTCAGCAACAAGTCGGTGCAGACTAATGCTCGCAGGTACCGTTTTTAATCGACCTTCCTTCTCCTTTCACGGGAGATGGGACGGAGCCCTTCAGTGCCTGGATTCGGCGATTCGAGGTATCGCTTGAGGTTTCTTTTACCCATTTCGATAGGGCTTAGGTGCTCAGTGCTAAGCTCAGCGGCTCTGCCTTTTCATACTTGAATAGTTTGCCGCCTAATGTCAAGGACAACTATGAGCTTGTGAAAACCAGTTTAGCTGCTGTTTTTGGATGGCTGCCTTTCCTGACAAATCTTAATGCAAGGCTCCGTAAACCGCAGGAACCGTTGGTGGTCTACGCTGCTCATTTAACTGACTTGATAGGGGCGGCTTTTCCTCAATATGGCTGCGAGGCCCAGAGCTATGAGGTTTTCTTCCATTTTGTCTTCAGTTTGGAGCCAGCGCTACAGTTAAAAATTCATGAGCATGGTGCCTTAACATTAGATGCTGCACTTATGTGACCATGCAGTGCGAACGTTCGTGTATGGCTCTTAATATAACCTCACCGACCCCTGTACTTCTAGCTGACCTAGAGCTACACGTTGGTTCTGTGACTGTCCCGGCTTCAGACTTGCCTGGTGCTCTCACTGATATCAGAACAGAGCTTCATGATCTGAGTCAATTTTGCATGAGCCAGAGGGATAGTGCTGTGGACAGACTCTCACAGCAGGTTGATGATCTCCAGCAAGGCATCGCCAGCCTTTCGTGTGTTTCTAACCATTCCTGTCCTGTGTTTGAGCGTGCCTCCCCTAACAGGCACCAACCATCATGGGAGGACCATTGACGTGACTTCGACGATGGGGAAATCCTACCGTATCACTCCTCTGTTCAGGGACGACCTCTGTCCAGGGGTACCTGCTGCCAGCTGTGCTGTGGCCCATCCCCTGCATTGCCCACCTCCCGTTGGCTTGAGCCAGGCTGCTCACCTCCACTCAGTCACGCCTCCTCGCTGCGTAGACGGGATGACTCTGGATGCACCGACACAGTCTTGAGTAGGTTTCCTGTCATCCTAACCAACACCATCCAACCCACACATCACCGCATCCACCCTCCTGGGGCCATCGCCCTCTAACTGCACAGTATACCGGAGGCATAGCTGATGGCTGCCAGTCGACTTCACATTCTCCTGACACATGGTACAAATCACACAAGTCCCATCCATCCCAATCTCCCCCTACACATTCATGGCAACATTCTGCCCGTGGCGACCACTCCTGCCTGGCACGTCAGGTACAGTTCTCTGACCACTCCACGCACCCACAAACCCAGGGAAACTCATAGAGGCTAACATTGTGGACCAAATGCTAGTGTCCGAGGTTGGCCAAGTCCACGCGGATTTCCCAACCGTTGTCCAGGGTGCACCACCTACATCGCTTATTCCAGTTGCGGGCATGGCATTCCATGCTCTGGTGGACTCCGGCTCAGGCTTATCTCTTACTACACACGACTGCTTGAAGACCATACCGTCCTTAGCCTCGCAGCCCATAGCTAAGCCGTGTGTCCTTGCTTCTTCTGTTACCGGTCATTTTCTGGATATAGTGGGTACTGTCACTGCCCCATTATTCCTGGGTAATCTGACCCTTACCCATATATGTTGTGCGTGCCTCATGCCACCCCATAACTATAGGTTGGGACTTTCTCACTCAGCATGATACAACTGTCTCAGTGTCTGAAGCACACCTCAAGCTGTATGATACAGTTGTGTCTTTTACATCACCCCAAAAGTTCATTCCGGTTCAATGCTTGGTGATTAGTGACAGCCTGGCAACCCCTTAGTATGACTCTTACAGGGGGATCCTCGAGCCTCAGCTTGCCCCGACCACGACACTTGTGGTCACTCGAACATTGACATCCATGACCCAAGGCCAGGGTATGGTCAGGGAAGTAAACCCCTCCCCGGCACCAGTTACCTTGGCTCAAAACTGGGCTGGTGTTCTCCATCACTGGCTGCTCACAGGAAGAGCATATGCTGGTTTTAGCAGTTCATGCTCATGAGGCTCCACGTGACCCCCCACCACAGGTGAATCTGACTGAGATGTGCCTTGGGGTTGAGGAACGATTTCAGCTGGAGACTTTACTGGCCAGATATGCCAACATTATTAGTGCCCATCCTTATGATTATGGTTGTCCAGACCTGGTCCACCACAGGATTAAAACTTGCACAGCCCCACCTATTAAGCTATGGCCATATCGTACATCCCCGGCCACCCAGGCTCTCCTTCAACAGGAGACACGGAAGCTCTTGGAGCAGGGTGTTATTGAAGAGTCTAATTGTCCGTGGTCTGCCCCAATCATACTAGTCTGGAAGAAAGATGGCACATACCATTTTTGTGCGGACTATCGTTGCCTGAACGAGGTCACTATTAAAGACTCTCTTCCTCGTGATGATGACACGCTGGATTATGTGGCTGGTGCATGAATTTTAAGCACTATCAATTTGACAGCTGGCTATTGGCAGATACCACTTGATCCCAGTGATAAGGGAAAAAAATGGCTTTTTTGAAACTAGTTTATTCCAGTTTCGTGTTATGCTTATGGGGATTTTGAACACTCCTTCAAGCTTCCAGAGGCTTATGCAGTTAGTGCTGCGCAGTTTGCACTGGAGCATTTGCTTGATATATTTAGACGATACAATCATCTACAGTGTCAGATTCGATGAACACCTCAAGGAACTCCGGGAAGTCTTTGAACATTTATGCAGGAGAGAAGGAAGGCCTGGACTGGAGTCGGGGATCAACGGACCTGCGCACCTGGGACCACACACATACACTGCCCCTAGCAGTTTGTAACATGCGGGTCTGAAGCTTAAGCAATCTAACTGTTGCCTGACATGCTCATCCTCACGTTTTTGGTACATTGCGTGTCAGTGCAGTGGAGTGGAGTGGAGCCCGACCCCTCCAACACACACAACGTGTCCACAAAGTTCTTTGCTCTGCCACCCACGTACAGGCATTTTTGTGTCTTCTCTTATTATAGACGGTTCATTAAAGATTAAGCTCACATCACAGAACCCTTACATCACTTAACCCATAAAGGGGTACCATTTGTATGGTGCGACAGGGCTGATGAGGCTTTTAGGTCCCTGAAAGGGGCCCTGACTTCCCCACCTGTCATGGCCTTCCCTGATCTCTCCATATGGTTATCTATAATCTTCTTCCTGAGCTCCTCAGACAGCTCTCTCCTTTGCTTTCTCTGGTCCATGTTCAGCATGGTGCACACAATGATGCCAAACAACACAGTAGCATGTTCTTCCCCTTTAAATAGGCTGAATGGCTGATGAAAAGCTTGAAGGCACTTGTGATACTAATTAAGGTTAAACACTTAGTTTGAAACATAACTATAATGCAAGGATAGTCTCTTTAGAGGTATCAACAAATCTGTCCATATTATTTCAGCGTATCTTTGTAAAATAAGCAACATTTTTTTTTTCAGTTTCATTGGTTTACTCTATCATATACTAATGCAGGTATAGGAAGGGGGCAGCCTGTGTGTCTGTAGTCAGAAGGCCACCAGTTCAAACCCAGCCTCTGTGAGTCCTTGAGCGAGGCCCTTAACCCCCAGCTCCCTGGATGCTGCTATGGGTGGCTGCCCTTTGTGGAGAACATGCTCTACAAAATAGAGCAAGCTGAGAAAGGCATAAAGACAATTTCCCCACAGGTACAAATAAAGCATGTGTTAGTTAGACAATTGCTTTTAAATCAATCACTTTCCAGGAGAAATGAAGCATTGTTAAGAGTACCAACGAATTTGTCCATGTCTATGTGTGTGTATATATATAAAATGTATATATAAAATTTTTGCCCTAAATACACTATATTGCCAAAAGTATTGGGACACCCCTCCAAATCATTGAATTCAGGTGTTCCAATCACTTCCGTAGCCACAGGTGTATAAAATCAAGCACCTAGGCATGCAGACAGCGTCCACAAACATTTGCGAAAGAAGGGGTCGCTCTCGGGAGCTCAGTGAATTCAAGCGTGGTACCATGATAGGATGCCACCTGTGCAATAAGTCCATTTGTGAAATTTCCTTGATACTAAATATTCCACAGTCAACTGTTAGTGGTATTATAACGAAATGGAAGCAATTGGGAACAACAGCAACTCAGCCAGAATGTGGTAGGCCATGTAAAATCACAGAGTGGGGACAACGCATGCTGAGGCGCACAGTGTGCAGAAGTCACCAACTGTCTGCAGAGTCAATAGCTACAGACCTGCAAACTTCATGTGGCCTTCAGATTAGCTCAAGAACAGTACATAGAGAACTTCATGGAATGGGTTTCCATGGCTGAGCAACTGCATCCAAGCCTTACATCACCAAGTGCAATGCAAAGCGTCAGATGCCGTGGTGTAAAGCTCGCTGCCACTGGACTCTAGAGCACTGGAGATGTGTTCTCTGGAGTGACAAATCATGCTTCTCTGTCTGGGAATCTGATAGACAATCCGATAGATCTGACTGCATTGTGCCAAGTATAAAGTTTGGTGAGGGGAGATTATGTGGGGTTGTTTTTCATGGGTTGGGCTTGACCCCTTAGTTCCAGTGAAACAAACTCTTAATGCTGCAGTATTCAAAGCCATTTTGGACAATTTCATGCTCCCAACTTTGTGGGAACAGTTTGGGGATGGCTCCTTCTTGTTCCAACATGACTACACACCAGTGCACAAAGCAAGGTCCATAAGGACATGGATGAGTGAGCCTGGTGTGGAGGAACTTGACTGGCCTGCACAGAGCCTTGAACTCAACCCGATAGAACACCTTTGGGACGAATTTCAGCAGAGACTGTGAGTCAGGCCTTTTTGTCCAATATCAGTGCCTGACCTCACAAATGATCTTCTGGATGAATGATCAGAACGTCCCATAAACAAATTCCTAAACCTTGAGGACAGCCTTCCCAGAAGAGTTGAAGCTGTTATAGCTGCAAAGGGTGGGCCAACTCCATATTAAAGCCTATGCATTAAGAATGGGATGTTATTAAAGTTCATGTTTGTGTAAAGACAGGTGTCCCAATACTTTTGGCAATATAGTGTATCTGCTACTTTCTTCCAGACCATATTCTTTCGAGCTGTAAAAATAATGTTTAGAGCAGCACTAAGCAGATCATTCTGAAATTAAATTGCTGCGATTATTAAAGTTGCTTAAGTTAAAATTTATTATCCTTTTCAATAACTATGAGATCTAAAATATTAAATATGATTCATTAAACAACAACACTGATAATGATGATGATAATAACACAGTAAAAAGGAGATATGTCCCACCCAAGTCCCGCACATGCATGCAGGTAGAGGGCCGTGTTGGATACCATTGTCTGAAGCCTGCCTGTTCCTACAGGCCTCATGCAGGACTGAGACAGAACTGACTGGCATAATTAGAGTGCAGTGACCTTCTCATTAGAGCCCGGAGGCTGCTGATTATGTCCCTATTTCGCTTAATAAATGCAAGCCGCAGAGACAATCTTAGAATATCAAAGCAATTCTCTAAGATATTTATTAGAGTAAGAATTATGAAAACACATAGCAAAACCTTTGAATTAAACGTGCTAATGTATGCAGAGCCAAATGAATGGCTCGTCTTTTTTCTCTCTTGTAGCTTAAATTTTTCATTACAAATTTCCAGGGCTTCAAAGTGCCCCGGCACAGTGATCCCCTTTCTTCTCGCCTGCGTGACAAAGAGCCGTCAAAAACGATGCCCGTGTTTGTTACCGTTTCCCTTCCCTTTTACCCCCTTACATCTAAATGTCAGGTAACTTTGTTTAAATGTGGCACAGCATCCCTCATCTGGTGCCCCTCTGTTTAAAAAAAAAAAAATAAAATAAAAAAAAAGGAAAAAGAAATGGCGCTGTCTAAATGCTCTCTGATTAATGGTGCTCATTGATTTTGTTTTGCGGGAAAAAAATGAATCAAGATGCTGCTCTCATTAAAATCATTAGCAGCACGATGTCAGCTGAAAACATCCCTTTCATCCTGTTTGCGGCGCTTTTTTAACATTCCCAGAAAAGGGACTTTGTTATAAGTGTAGGAATGAAGTCGTTCAAGTTGCAGCTGATTCCTGCTGCCTGATGGGCCCCCTGACTTAACGGCTCTGGCAGCAACCCAGAGCCAAGTCACGAGGCTTTGTGTTTGCAGAAAGAAAAAGGTTTTGACACCTTACCTCCTGTTATTTACATTCATACCTGGGACCTGTACTACGAAGTGGAGTTATTGTTATAACAAGTTACCCCGATAAGCCAGTAACCCCGCTTCGTAGCACAAGCCACTTAAGTCATTCAAGACAATCCCACGCTGAATGTGCTTGTACGTATCTGTTTCCTTGTAGATTAGCTGAATGTGAGGTATATCTGCAATTCATTTACGGTGTCTCACATCTTTCTGTTTATGGTTTATACAGTGAAAACATCTCCCAGCCAGTACACGGTTGAGATTTCAAGAACAGGTTATTAATTATATTCTGTACATATTCATGATGCTGTACTTTTCCTGTCTACGGTGGCAGAGATACGCTTCATTCATGTGTGCAATATAGAGAGCAGTTCAGCACCAGAACAAAGCAGGTGATTATGAATAGTTCCAAAGCTGTTAATAGTCAATATATTGCTCTATATCTTGTATCACCTGCAGTACTGTGCGAAATTCTTAGCCAATCAAAGAGAAAATGACTAAATGATGTTCATGCTGCCAGAAAACGTACGATTTTAAGTCTGTGTAAGAACAGAAAGTTTGGGACCCAAATGCAGTAGGTAGGGCTCTTGGCCAGTGTCATGATGGCAGAGATGTCTAGGGGGGGTCAGTCCTATGAACACACAAAGAACAGAAAGTTTGGGACCCAAATGCAGTAGGTAGGGCTCTTGGCCAGTGTCATGATGGCAGAGATGTCTAGGGGGGTCAGTCCT
>JAODLC010000007.1:24189645-24201985 GCA_026781145.1 Hippopotamyrus pictus
CCAATCAGAAGGTACCACACCTTCAGATAAGGATTTTTGAAACAGTAAAGTTAAGGGTCGGCAAATAATATCCCTCACCTCTTTTAACACTATAGGTAAGATGCCACCAGGGCCATTTGACCGCGTTCCTTGGGGAGTCCTGCGGGGAGTGCTCCGGGAGTATGGGGTGCCGGGCTGCCTTATAAGGACTGTTCGGTCCCTGTACAACCAGTGTCAGAGCTTGGTCTGCATTGCTGGCAATAAGTCAGACTCATTCCCGGTGAGGGTTGGACTCCGCTAGGGCTGCCCTTTATCACTGATTCTGTTCATAACCTTTATGGACAGAATTTCTAGGCACAGCCAGGGCATTGAGGGTTTCCAGTTTGGTGACCTCAGGATTAGGTCTCTGCTTTTTGCAGATGATGTGGTTCTGTTGGCCTCATCAGAACGTGACCTTCGGCTCACTGGAGCAGTTCGCAGCCGAGTGTGAAGCGGCCGGAATGAAAATCAGCACTTCCAAATCTGAGACCATGGTCCTCAGCCGGAAAAGGATGGAGTGCTCTCTCCGAGTCAGGGAGGAGGTCCTTCCCCAAGTGGAGGAGTTTAAGTATCTCGAGGTCTTGTTCACGAGTGAGGGAAGGATGGAGCGGGAGATCAACAGGCGGATCAGTGCGGTGTCAGCAGTGATGCAGGCGCTGCATTGGTCTGTCATGGTGAAGAAGGAGCTGAGCCAAAAGGCAAAGCTCTCAATTTACCAGTCGATCTATGTTCATACCCTCACCTATGGTCACAAGCTGTGGGTAGTGATTGAACGAACGAGATTGCTGAAATGAGTTTTCTCCGCAAGGTGGTTGGGCTCTCCCTTAGAGATAGGGTGAGGAGCTCGGTCATTCGGGAGGGACTCAGAGTAGAGCCGCTGCTCCTCTGCATTGAGAGGAGCCAGATGAGGTGGCTCGGGCATCTGCTTAGGATGCCTCCTGGACGCCTCCCTGGTGAGGTGTTCTGGGTATGTCCCACTGGGAGGAGGCCCCAGGGAAGACCCAGGACATGCTGGAGGGAACACCTTGGGATTCCCCCAGAGGAGCTGGAGGAAGTGGCCAGGGAGAGGGAAGTCTGGGTTTCTCTGCTGAGACTGCTGCCCCCGTGACCCGACCTCGGATAAGCGGAAGTTAATGGATGGATTATTATTATTATGTGCTGTCAATGTCACCTTGTGGTAATCTTATAGGTAGGGCTTCCCAAAGACATGTTCATGGTTGTTTCTCTGGACATAATACAGATATGTCTCTGTGACATAATAAGCAAGCTTGACAAGATTGTTATTATTAAAACAAGTCCATTGTTATGATGACACATAATACCGAATCCTCAGTGCTCCTCTACTCGACCTGAAAGGGTCTAAATAGCCAGTTTATGTCAAACCACCAGCCTTTTCAAAGCACATTTTGTAGATTTGGTTGCACATAGAATTAATGTGGTCTTGAGTAGAAATTCTGATGCACTGAAAAAGGGACAAATTCACTCAGATCATAAAGGCTATAGAAGGACAGGCCGCTTAGGGATATTCTTGAGGAGTCACTTTCCTGAAGTGAATTTTTGCTGACAGAGTGCTGGTGAGCCAGGCTGGAGATTTCACAATACTCAGGAAGGTGACTCTGCCAAGGCACATAACAGCAGACTCTTCTCCCCCTCCCCCCCCAGACCCTCCTAATCCCTCCCCTTCTTTTATTATTACAGGAAACTGAAAGGTAGACAAAGAGCAGAGTGCCCTGTCCCCCACCACCACGTTCTGTCAGCCGGGGTCTGGCCCCCACACCTCACCGTGGCTCTTGGTGTCACTATCCCCTTGATATAATGATCATGTGAATATGCTGGAGAGATCAGTGATTGTGGGGGGGGGGGCACTGAGGGGGGTTGCTTCAGGGGTTGGGCCTTGGCTGCAGGGTAAGCCCCCTCCCACCAGTTCTGGACGGGCAGCTTGCTGGGCAGTGAGATTTCCTGCAGTCAGCTCTTAGTGAGGCCCTGGCATGGGCACTGCCATCACAGTGGCATCGCCATGGTGATAATGAGGCGAACATTAAAGGACCTCCTGCTAAACATTCTGTTTGAGTCCCTGTCACTCCTCTCTCCCGCAGATCTGGCTGAGCTCAGCACTACAAACACTATTTGGCTGTTATCAGTAATAATGCATTACCAAGCCAAACTAATATGCCCTCTGCTCCATAACTGCTTTTTTACACCAAGCTAAGTTTCACTGTAACGCAAGTTTATCTCTGTATTTGTAAATGATAAATGGATGGTAACATCCTAGAATAAAGGACAGAATAAAGAAGACAGAATGTGCTTGAGGAATTTGTCTATATGAAATCAGTGAGCAAAGATGGAAAATTCAAGGAATTACTAACATTTACACTTCCGGACTGTCACACCCTGCTTGCTGAACCCTCCTGTGTACCATGCCCCCTTGTTAACCTCGTGTGGAATCCCCGTGTGATCAGCTGTTCTGAATCGTTTTCCTGATTCCTGTGTATTTCAGTCTGCATTAGAGTATGTTTCCCTAGTCCTGTCATTAACGTCAGCTTAACGTTGCTGCCAGTCCTCTCCCCGTGTTGTTTCTCCCAATAAATCCCTCATTACCCTACTTCCTGACTCCTTCTCCTGCTTCCCTGGTTCATGCCGCGACGTCTTACGACAGAACTCTGACAGCAACGTTAAACTGACGTTAAGGACAGGACTAGGGAAAGACACTCTAACGCAGACTGAAATACACAGGAATCAGGAAAAAAAATCAAGACAGCCAATTAGATAGGGATTCCACACGAGGTTAACGAGGGGGCATGGCACACAGGAGGGTTGGACGAGCAGGGTGTCACAGAACCACCCCCCCAAAGGCGCGCATACCGGGCGCGCCCAAGGGGAGCAAAGGGGTAGCGTAAGGGACTCAGGGAACAATGGGACAACACCTGGGGAAACAGAAGCAAAAACATCAACGCATCACGGGGAACAGCACGTACACGCTAAACAGACACAAAGAGACTAACGACATAGCACAGGGAATGCAGACAGACGGAGGGATACCAGAAAAGGAGATACAGGACCCAGGAACACCAAAGGGAAAATGGAGGGACAACACCAGGGGACAAATCAACAGGAGGCACAAAGGGACCAGAAGGGAACAAAGGCACAGAGGGACGGGGAGCAAACACGGGAGGCAAAAAGGCAGGGAGCAAGGAAGCAAAGAGCAGGGGGAAATGGGGAGCTGGAGGGAACCCTGTTGGGCAAAAAGCGGGAGCCGCAGGGGCAGCAGGCGACCGCGAGGCCAGAGCAGGAGAGACCCTCAGCGACCGCGAGGCAGGAATCAAAGGGACCGCTGAAGGGGGTGAGGAGGAAGGCGAAGGGACAGACTAAAGAGGCCAGGAGGGAGGAGAAGGGGACACTGGAGGAGGGGAGGAGGGAGTCGAAACCGTGGCAGGCGACGGCACCACCACAGCCGGTGAAGTTGCAGGTGACTATCAAGTTGGAGCCTGGGAACCAGCAGATGACTGACGAGGCATTGGAGGCAGGACTGCAGCCACTCGATGAGGCACCGCAGGTGGGACAGCAGGTGATCACAGAGCTGGAGCCAGGGGGACTGCAGGCAACTGCAGAGCAGGAACCGGACGACCCACAGGCGACCATTAAGCCGAGGCCAGGGGGACCGAAGGCGAGTCAGGGGGCAGAGACACTTAGAGTCAAGGTCCTGGCCGGGATCTGCCACGTTGGGGTGTGGCTTCCTGGAGGGGGTCCCTGGGTTAAGTTTCAGGGAAAGCCTGAGAGGATCCCACTCCAACTCTTCCTCCGAGGATGAGGAAGGAAAGGCAGTCAGTCCTCTGGGGCTCAGCTGGGCCTCTTGGGGATAAGGTCCAGAGGTAGGGGGGCTGGAACAGGGTCTGGAGGTAGGGGGACTGGAACAGAGTCTGGAGTAGGAACCACGGAGGGCGGAGCAGGAACTGCTGGGACAGGAACCACGGGGAGATGATGCACCGCTGGGGAAGACACCATGAGGAGGTGATGCGCCTCTGGGATTGGAACCGCCGGCACAGGAACCTCGGGGAGCGGACCTATGGTCACCACCTTCCTAGGGAACATTGAGACCTTAGGAATGGTGTCATCGAGAGATCTGGCCCCTTTAAGGGCCAAGCGGGTACCCCTAAAGGTACAGGCTTCCAGCGTACTCATGGTCGAAACGACAGCACTGGGAGCTTCGGGCGTATTGTATTCCGACAACACAAATGTTGCCAGCTTGAGGACTGGGAGGGGCTCCTCCCCAGTCGCCCCCAGGGAGTAAGCGGGAACCGCAGCGGAGACCTGCCTGCGGTCTCTCCATTTCTTCTTCCTGCGAGCCGGCGCAGCAGGGTTTTCTGTGAGATCTGGAAGATTGAACAGCGAGGGACGAGGGAATCTGCAGTCCATACTCACCTTCTGGATCATCGCCCCCGCAACCCAGCTTCTGAGATGGGTTAAGTTCCTCCACACCTCATTCACAGATCGTTGGAAGGAGAAATCCCCTCTAGGATGTCCCACGATCAAAACATTATGGCTTGTGCAGCTGTGTCCTCCCGTACCTTGGGCTGCCAGAGCCAGTAAATTACCTCGTCGAGGAGGATCATGTAATCTTCGTCCGTCAGGCGAGGCGTCTTCTCTGCAAGTCCTGTCATTCTGTTATAAGACGTCAGTGAGCACAATGAGAAGGGAAGCACGGGAGTCCAGGAATAAGGATAACGAGGGATTTATTGGGAGAAACAATACTGAATACTGGGAGAGGACTGGCAGCAACGTTAAACTGACGGTAATGACAGGACTCGGGAAACATACTCTGACGCAGACTGAAATACACAGGAATCAGGAAAACAATTAAAAACAGCTGATCATACAGGGATTCCACACGAGGTTAACGAGGGGGCATGGTACACAGGAGGGTTCAGCAAGCAGGGTGTGAAAAGGACAGATATTCCAGAGCTTACAGACTACATGGCTGTCAGATACATAAAAAGTAGATGAATGGATCAATGAGTGAATGAATGTTACATTTATATGGTGCTTTTCAAGACACGGTGCTTTACAGAACCAACGGGGAACTACTTCAACCACCACCACTGTGCAGCACCCATACAGATGATACAACAGCAGCTATTCTGCACCAATATGCTCACCACACAGTAGGAGAGAATTCACCAGTTAGGTACAGGGGATAATTTAGAGGCCAGATTTGAAAGAGCCACAGTTGGCAAATTTATCCAGGACAGAAAGATAAGACGGAAAGATATGAGCATGTTCAGAGGTCACAGGTTAGGTTTGACATTAATTGTTGGTATTAGGAGAACACCTGAAAATCAAAACCAAATTGATGACAAAGTTGTAAGAAAACCCACATATTGTATTTTGTGGTACCACATATTGTATTGGCATGTTGTGGTAAATGTAGGTGACCTGAACAACATATGGGGGGAAAAGGTGCAAGCGCAGCACACCTCGGGTTACTCCACACAGAGCAGGAGGAGAACATGTCCAGAGGCAGGATGTGGCAGCTGGGAATAAACAAGTAGGCTTGTGAAGTCAGGCACCTGTGCATTTGATCCCTGTCATGGGCTGGCTGAGTAGGTCAGAGCAACAACTAGGCAACAATGAGCGGGAAATTCACTGGACTTGAACACACAGGGAAGCTCTCTTAAGAGACACAGCCCTTACTGTGCTCTCCCAGGACTTGCCAAAGCTGCAAACTCTTAAACTGAAACTGATCAGTTATATTTGGATACATCCCTCATTCCAACACAGCTAACCATAATTGTTCTTAAGAAATGATGAATGGATGAATACATTTTGACTTAAGGATATAATTAACATTGTCTTCCCATACTCAATTAACATAATACAAAAATTGACCTTTCCTTCATCCACCACGACAGCCCCCTGCTGGATGTGATAACCCAAGAATTTTACCTGGGTTTGGTGAAACTCACACTTCTCATCTTTTACATACAGATGATGTTCTCATAATTGTTGCAATACCAGGCAAACGTGTTCAACATGCTGGGGAAAGGTAGGAGAATAAATCAGAAGAATATCTTCTATATATACAATAACAAACCGATGTCCTTGAACACTGCATACATGAAGGCTTGAAAAATGGACGGACTGTTGGCTAGTCCATACGGCATACCCGGATATTCATACTGCCTGGTGTTGGTGATAAAGTAGGTTTTCCACTCATCCCTTCGTCGAATCTGGACCAGATTATAGGTGCTACGCAGGTCCAACTTAGTGAACACGGTCGCCTCGCGAAGTTGTTCCAATGCTGACGGGATCAGAGGCAGGGTTTCATGACACTTCACTGTTATGGCATTGAGAGCCCGGTAATCGAAACAGGGGCGTAGGCTTCCGTTCTTCTTTACAAAGAAGAAACCTGCTGTCATGGGAGATGTTTACAGGCGAATGATACCTTTTTTCAGGCCCTCTCTAATATAGGTGTTCATGGCCTCATCCTCGTGCAGGGATAAGGGGAAGAGGCGACCTTTAGGAAGAGGTGCCCCCTCTAGGAGGCCGATGGCACAGTCACAATCCTGACTGTAGGGGGTAGATGAATGGAGACTTGCTAAAAACATCAATGAGATCCGCGTATTCAGCTGGGATGATGGACAGATCATCAGGATCTGGGCTCTCAACCAGCGACGCCTTGCAAGGTAGGGAGAGACATCGAGTGAAGCAAGTGGGTGACCAGGAGCTAAGCTCACCAGCACACCAGTCAATGTGGGGGTTATGCTTCTGTAACAATGGATGGCCCAGAATCAATGGGTCCCTGGTGTGAGGGAGCACCAGCCGATCAATAGTGACCCAGTGGAGGATCCCCACCCTTAAGGTCAGCGGTCTGGTTCGGTGGGTAACTTGCCCTGCATGTAGGGACTCTCTGCTTACGTCCCGGACTGCCACAGGGGTAGAAAGTACCTGCAGGGGAATCTTTAACTGCCGGGCTAAGGTGAGGTCCATAAAACTCCCTGCTGCTCCAGAGTCCAACAGGGTCCTAGTGGTTATCTGGTCCCCCCCCCCCCCACAGTACACAACAACAGGTATGGTGAATTGAACTTGGGACACGCCCACGAGAGCGGAGAGGCCTACCTTAACGGCACCCTCCGGACGAGGCGGGCGAACAGTGAAGGTCCGCAAAATGTGTCCAGGCTCCCCACAGTACAAACAGAGTCCGTGCTGTGTATGGTGATGTCTCTCAGCTGTGGTGAGGGGAGAGCGTCCGAGCTGCATTTGTTTGACATGATCGCCAGGGGGTGATTGAATGGCAAGCATTACATCTGAGCGGGTTTGCTGGCAACGGCGCTCCCTTACGGTGTTATTCAGCGTCACTGATAACCGAACGTAATCCTCGAAGGTATTTGCCTTGACACGGGATACCAGCTTGTCCTGAAGCTCTGGGTTTAAAGTGCGGTGGTATATAATCTTAGGGCAGTCCACTGGCCAACGCAGCACAGCAGCGATGATGTGGAACTCGAGAGAGAAGTCAGCCGCCAACATCGTGCCTTGCTTCAGAGCGAAAAATCGCTCACCTAGGCTTCGTCCCACTGCGAGTAAATGACTTGGTAAATGCCCGTTGAAATTCTCGTGCCAAATCCAGAAGGGGGCTGTCATCAGTTCACAAGGCAGTGGCCCACTCGCGTGCTTTTCCGGTCAACAGAGAACACGAGCGTTGTCGTCCATGAAGCAATCCGGATGTTCATCAATGAAAAGCTCACGCTGCATCAGGAAGGCCAGGCATTGGTCGGGGTTCCCATCATACTTCTCAGGTAGAGCTACTGGAACAGGAGCAGAAGCCCTCAGTGGTGAAGCAGGTAGATCAACACAAAAGGCTTATCCCTCCATCAGCTGGGAAACCAGGGTGGTTAGCTGATTCACCTGCTGCTGCAATTGCTGAGTCTTTGCGGGATCCATACGTAGTTGGCGAAGTATTCTGTAGTAAACAGAATGCGAGTTGGAGGCAGATCCTTGGTTGCGGGAGACCAGAGGGTTTTTTTGAAAGCCGGGTGTAGACAAGAGTAAGCAAGAATCGTGGTCGGGTTGATCGGCAGAGGTCGGGAACCAGGGAAGTCAGTCTTACGGATGAACATGGGACGATAAGACGACGGGGAAGTTGGGTCGACGGAGACGGGTCAGGTAGGGAGGTCAGGCGAGGCTGGCAGGTCAGGCGGGAGAGGGCAGGCAGGCAGGGCAGGTGAGACAGGCAGGTAGGACGCAGCAGGCAGAGAAAACAGGAGAGACAAGGACAAAAGAATGCTCAGTAATGTTCCAGTACATGGCAACAATACTTTGCATTGTTGATAGAGTGAGATCTGCTTAAGAAGCGGAGCTAATCAGAGGAGATCGCCTACAGCCGCTACATCTCGCCCGTATGGGCGTGACGGTGTTCATATCATATAGGTTGATATACTCATCTCCAGTTTAATGAAACTGAATGAAAAATGTTTAACAGTAAACACCAAAAAGTTATCTCCTCCCAAACACATGGGACTTAGTGGCTGATAACTTTGGATAAAGTTTTTTTGTTATTCAGTGATGTGAGGGCATATATTGTTGTTTGTTGTGATCACTGCAAGTGCCTCTGTTGGATGCAGTTGAGAATTGGGAGCCTCCGTGAGAGAATAGCTCTAGGATGCCTCCTGTGATGTAAACACGGGGAGGGTAAATATGCAGGCTGCCTCTACGTTCTATTGTTTCTAGCTGGCTTGTGTAATTAGCCAGCGCAGATCGCTCACATCAAAGACGTTTCCCCCAGATTTACATGTCTGAAAATCACCGCGGCACTCTGAGTCCCTTTCACTTCCTCGTTGGCGATGGTAACTTGGGTTAAGAGACAGCTTGGAAGGCTCTGAGCACTTCTGGGTGAACTGAAGGGTTGGGCTTCATCAGGAAGCACGGTTGCTGCCGCACTCCTGGCTATGCTGCGTTACCCTCTACGCCTGTCATTGTGCTCATTTCCCTTCTGCAGGAGGCACGCTCTATCCTGTCTGATTAGTAGCTTGTTCCCATAAATAAATTTCTGAATATTGTTTTCAACCGTGTCTCATATCATGCTGTGATCAGTCCTTGCCAGTTTAAGAAAGAATAAAACACTTTAATACTTCTTCAAAACAACTGTGACTTTTCCATTACACAAATCCAACACTCCTCTAATGATAATTTAGATAACTTGTTTAAATGTTACTTGGTATTTTTAAGCATGGCTCCCCGCATTAATATTATCAATACATATCTAGGGACACTAATGTTTTTGCTGAAAGAGATTCCTCTGGTTTAGGTAAGCCTCCTGACCCCTGTCTCACCACAAACCAGACTGAGTCTCCATACTGAGGAACAGCTTCCGGGCCATCACAAGTCCACCTGACGGACACAAGGATTCCTGCAACTCCATTTGAAAATTGTGCATTTCCACTACAGTTTGTTTTATGGTAATTATTATTTAATACTTGCCACTTAAAAGCATATGCACAATTTAGATTATAACTATAAAAAAAAGATTTAAGCCACAAGAAAGGTATTTTATGTGGTATTTAAAGAATGACATGCATAATGTATGTAAATGAATATTCATGACCTTTAAGTAATTTTTAAGATGAGCTCTACAGTTACTGAACGCTTTAAACTCTCAACGACTGACAAAGAAGCATTAAACTGCATGATTTCTACATGAGGCTATAAAATGGATGAAGGGAGAAATTTGTTTTACAACTTTGAATACTATATACATCATCTACAGAATATCAATCAAAAGTGATCCTTCATTAAACAAAATTAAGAGGATTAAACAATGAGTTACAAAAGTGAATAATGTAAACTGTAGAAATATTTGCACTCAAGTTTAAATTATTTTGACATTTGTTAGGAATGAATATTCTGCACAATTCTTCATATCTTTACAATCGGTAGATCTGAACAACAGATGTCAGGAAATGGCAATGTTCATTTCAACACATAAAATAGAAGTTAATTCATCATTTTTAGGATGTCTTGTATGAAGACATCAATGCCCCACGAACTCAATCCAAGCAGCCGTATAGATTATTAAATGGTAGACATCCAATAGGATCTAATGAATAGAAATACGACTAGTGTTATCAATTACTATATTGATGTCTGTAAATAAAAACTAATAATTTATTTACAAGTTATCCATCCATCCATCCATTTTCCAACCCGCTGTATCCTTATTGGGTCGCGGGGGGTCCGGAGCCTATCCCGGAATTTACAAGTTATATGTACTGTAATTAACATATTTATATAGGAGGGTAACACCCAGCATTAGAAAAGTGGCCTGTGAGTGCCTGTATATATATATATATGGTTATATATATGTATCAGTATCAGTTATTATTCTTGGGTGCTCAGTGCCCTTAGTAAGTCCTTTATTAATTTTCCTTCTCTCAGTGGCGTGTTTAATCCAGAGCTGGGAAAGTTAGGAGCTCTGCTTTCTGACTGACTGATGCGTGAGCTATTCAGCCGTTTCTGATACTCTAACATGGACACGTAGGCAGCCCATTGTGGACACAGCTGCACACATCTGGTTTTGCGGCTACTGCAGCATCGTAATACAAGTTAAATATTTTCACAGATGAACACGTTGCATTACCAGCCAGGCGTATTCAGCACGTGTTAAATCTGCTGCCGTAAGTACTTTCTCCATTAAGTGATAAGCCAGGCCATCTTGCTGTGCTAATTGACAGTGGCAGGCTGGGGAGTGATATCCTGCACCTTCCCCACCTCAAGGCATGAGGTCCTGCATTAACGCCTGTATATCATATATGAGACAGCATTCATAATTATGGATCCCCAGCAGATGACTTTGGAGTCTGGGCTGTACCTCATTTGATTTCCTGCCTGTCCTTTTCCAGGCTGTTATGACACTCTCTGTGTATTTTGACACAGCTTGACACAATGCAAGGGGATTCTGAGAAGGCATAAAAATTCACTAATTAGTTTTAACTTTGAATATTCTGTCACCATTAACATCATATAAATACATCTCCCTCTCGTGCTCTCTCTTTGTTAATCTGTTGAGCATTGTTGAAGGAAGTGTTCACCAAGCATGGAGACACAAATGGCTTATAGTCATCATAAAAGCAGCACAAATAAAGCAAGAAATGTTTGTTTTTATTAGCTGGGAGTCCCTAAGGGAAGGGTAGAACATGAACTGTCAGGACCCATTAATTGTGTAATTTATGTAATTCACACACACACAGAGACACACACACACACCCGCACGCGCACACACACACACACTGAAGGAAATACACACAAGCAAATACACAGGAGTCTCTCCGTTGTGTCATTAAAAAGGCATGCGAAGTTGTAGGAATTAAATAAATAAATATAACACTTATTAAAATTTCAGCAGCTGGCAGACTGATAGTGTGCCTGAGGCATATTTGTCAGTTTCAAAGGGTGTTTTTACTAATTTTGTATTTTGCATTTTGTTAATGGAAAGAGCTTGATCCCCTGGGAGGGCCACGATCTGCAGCCAGCAGAGCCGACGACAAGGAGGGCAGAGCGGGAGCCAACGGCAGGGCAGGTAGAGGGGAAGCCTATGACAGGGCAGGCAGAGGGGAAGCCTATGACAGGGCAGGCAGAGGGGAAGCCTATGACAGGGCAGGCAGAGGGGAAGCCTATGGCAGGGTGTGCAGTGTGGGAGCTGATGGCCGGGCGGGCAGAAGGGGAGCCGACGGTAGGGCCTTGCAGAGCGGAAGCTGATGGCAATGATGAGCAAAGCGAGAGTTGAAGGCTGGTCAAGCAGAGCAGGTAAATACGGAAGGGCCGAGCCAAACAGGAGTCGACGGCAGGGTGGGCAGAGGGGGAGCCGACGGCAGGCTGAGCAGAGAGGGAGCTGACAGCAGGGCCACACAGAGCGGAAGCCTATGGCAGGGCATGCAGAACATGAGCTAACTGCAAGGCCACACAGAGCCGAGCAAAACGGGAGCTGAAGGCAGGTCAAGCAGAGCAGGAAAATATGGCAGGCCGAGAATAGTGGTAACTGACGGCAGGGCCACACGGAGCAGGAGCCAATGGCAGGGCTGTGCAGAGCGGAAGCCGACAGCAGGGTGAGCAGAGAAAGAGCCGACGGCAGGCCGAGCAGAGTGGGAGCAGACGGCAGGCCGAGCAGAGAGGGAGCAGACGGCAGGCCGAGCAGAGAGGGAGCCGACGGCAGGCCGAGCAGAGTGGGAGCCGACGGCAGGCCGAGCAGAGAGGGAGCAGACGGCAGGCCGAGCAGAGTGGGAGCCGACGGCAGGCCGAGCAGAGAGGGAGCAGACGGCAGGCCGAGCAGAGTGGG
>JAODLC010000007.1:24209364-24236224 GCA_026781145.1 Hippopotamyrus pictus
TTTGGATTTTTACAACATTATTGTTGAAATACACAGTCCTGAAAAAGGGACGTTTCTTTTTTTGCTGAGTATATATCAACAGAGAGATGAAATTCAAACCGATGTGGTAAGCTAAACTAGCGGAGCCAGATTTCAAATCAATATGGTAAACTATGCCAACTAAAAGACCAAATTCAACTTGGTTTGGTAATCTAAATCAACTGAGACGCTAAATTCAATCTGATTAGGTAACTTAAATTATTCTAAATTGATCAGTGGTGGCTTAATGGTTAGGGAAATGCACTTGTAATTGAAAGATTGCAGGTTTGAATCCGCAATGTCAATGTCATGATGTCACATATGGGTTAAATACATAGGACACATTTTGTTGTTCTGCCCTGTGTGCTGTGGTGTGTCAGCAATGACTGCTGATCACCAAATTCTAAACTAGCGGAAAGTCCAAATGCAAACATATGGTAATCTATACCCAAATTAGAGACCAAATTAAAACTGGATTTGGTAATCTAAACCAACTGAGAGACTTAATACAAATCGGTGTAATAATCTAAACCACCAACTCAGAGACCAAATTCAAATCAACCTGGTAATCCAAACTAACAAAGAGACTACACTCAAACTGGTGTGGTACTCTAAACCCCTATTATTCAAATCACGGTCCTCGAGTTCTGAGCACTGCTGGTTTTCCAGCCTTCCTTTACCTGTCAGTCAGGTGTGAAGCCGCTGACCAATCAGAGTCAGTAATTATTAAACTAACTACCTAGGAGAACTGAAAACAAGGCCTGGATTTGGAATCGAGGTCCAGATTTGAAGAACCCTGCTCAAAACCAACAAAGAGACTATACTCAAACTGGTGTGGTAATCTAAACCAACAAAGAGACTACACTCAAACTGGTGTGGTACTCTAAACCAACACAAAGACTACACTCAAACTGGCATGGTGATGTAACCCAGTGGTTCCCAAAGTGGGAGTGGTCGGCAGTGATTTCCAGAATGTTTATAAAATTATGAAAATGTGAAAAATTCCATTATAACCATAAGCAGTAATTCTGTCAGTTGTGATCAACCAAAACTTACAAAGAGGGACCCCTCCCAACGATTGTTGAGGGGATTCCCCCACCCCTACAGATGGCAAAATGGTTGACCCCCGAGTCAGAAAAATCTTTAGCCTCTGCTGCTGTTATTTTGGGTGTCATGGGCTAAAAAGGAACCCATGGTTAAACTGGAGTTGTCATGCTTCTGCTCCACACAATGATTCTCCGGATGGGGTGGTTAATTTTCAAAAACAAACCATATATTTTCAAGTCATGGTTTTTCTTTACGACCTCACATCTGTTGGCATCTGAAAATAATGGAAATACTCAAATTTATGAAATCACTGAAGGATCACACCCATGGCCCAGGCCAGAAGTTTTATCTGTCCATGAAAATTTCTGTATGGTGCTGACCAGCCCATGGACATCAATCTCTAAATCTAAATCTAAACCTAATCTAAACCTACAATAATCGGCATAAAATCCAAACTATTCAGCCAAGCAAATATCCATCCATCACTCTATACCACTTATTAATACAGAATTGCAGGGGGCTGGGACCTATGACATATCCCAGGAAGCAGAGGGCACGGGGCGGGGGAACAGCCTGGATAGCATGCCAGTCTCAAAATAATTCAATTGCCCATTTATAGCCTTCACTGTCCTGGATGTCTGGTATGAATTTCTGCTTTAGAAATAACTACTTTCAGTAGGAAAGGCCCCGAGTCATACTCAAAAGGTTCAAAAGGTTCATGGTTTATTCGGACATAAATCAAGAACCAAGGTCTCGGCACCACACATTCCTGAAATACATTGTCCTGCTGTTTGCCCTGTCCAAATAAACACAGCTCCTATTGCAATGTGTTAGTGTGTGCGGCCATGAAGTCAAATAACTGGACATAATCATCTACTCTAGTTTTTTTTTTTTTCTGCGCCCTTGGGGAACAGTAAGGTGCTACGTTCCTAGGGTTTTGGAGCTCCTATGTGCTGCTGCAGCCATAACCAATAAGCACGCTGAACATTATAGACGGGACCAGAGAGTGAATATGGGCGACGTCATATCAGATGTGGTACTGCAGTGCTTCTTGTTTAGGTGGAACATCTGTGAAGAGAGCTTGTCACATGAACCTGTACAGGTTTCCCTGCATGTGCTTAGGCTTCAAATCCATCTGCTGTATTTCTCAACAAGGCATATTATACCACTGGGGGAAAAAGTGTGTCAACAGTCTAAAAGATATTTCCAGAAAAATGCACAATGAAAAAAGCTTTTGGATACTACACTGCAAGGACAGAGGCAATATGAGATATACAAGAGCATCATGTTTTTAATCTACAGTGAATTCATTTTAATAATTTATTGTCGAAATGCGAACATATGTGTGACAGAGGTGGGAAGAGCCAGCATGAATGGTAAGAATGTGTTTTAGCCACCAGGTGACCTGAATTGCTTTCATGTTATCCAGACTTCTGTGCCCAGTGTTTTATTTTCAAATTATCAACTAACCACAGTTTAAAGATCCCATGATTTACAATACTAATGGCCTGCCTCCGGTAGCTCATCTTATAAAAATGTTAAGTGGAGATCTATCCCCAGCACATTTGGCAACCTTCCTCGTCTATTGCCATCTAAATATAAGTGCGGTTTGTGTTACACTGCAACTTGTTGGGTTAACAGATGTAGGCGAGCCTCCCAGGGAAGTGATGTTTAAACACAAAACCAGAGATCATCGCTGTTTTACAGGGCAAAAGGGAGGTGCCGTAATACCAAGCAGCCAATCCCCTTATAGCCACTTACTGCTGATGAAGTGGTGTGAATGATGCCAGTCAAAAAAAAAAAAACATATATTCAAATTAAAGACAAAGTGAAAGCAATTGAATAGATTTGTTCCTGTAACAATGTTGCTTGAACAGGCACTCCAGTGGAACTGCTGAGGCTGCAGACAGCTCCTAAACGTATGTTTTATTCCATCGTCTTCACAGCCATCATCGAATTACTTTTTCAAATGGCTCTCAGCGTGTATTATTTGGACATTTATTTTCAAAGCAAAGGTCGTTTAAATGCCCTGTTTTTTTCCTTATACCAGCGGGGAATTCTTTACTTAATTCCATTAGCGCGGTGCCTCAAGCTCTGCTCCTGCCTCACAACTATGAGCCTTCTCTGAGCTGGCAGAACAGGGCGCACACCAGCTAGACTAGAGGAATGTCTTCATCTAAGTATATTAGACTTTATGGACACTTAATAGATTGGTTGGTTAATATGCCTCATGAACTTAATTGATTAAGTTAACTATTTAAGTGAGCTGGCTGTAAAATTTCACAAATACATGGAATGGCGGGGCTGCTTCTCAGGGTGCATTTATCCACATAGTATACAGATAAATAGCTTTGAACATAATATCCTGACACAGGGCAGACTGAGGCAAATAAAGACGAGGAGAAATGAACTTACACGAAGTTGCTCTTTATATCAGTCCTTACAAGTCCTGACAACACGGAGACCAACATGGAAGGCAAATGCGGGGAGATTACAAGACAGGAAGGCTCACACATGGTAGGTCAATACACAACACTAGAGCACATCAGGATTACACATACAACACAGATACAGGTACACACGATACTCAGGGGCACAAGTATTCACACTAACAAACACATACAACTATTTATAAGACATATATACATGGCTCGCAAGCATGCTGGGATATGTAGATGTCTTCGGCACTACACTGCCCCTCCCCCCAAAGGTCAGCCATCCCAGCAACCACCACTCCCAGTCCCCACTTCTGCTATAGGACTAAACTCCTCGGTCCAGTGGCAGCCGCCGGTGCCCCATCTCTAAAAAGGGGGGGGGGGGGGGGCCCACTGGCCGCCAACCCTTCCCTTGCCACGATTTGGAGGGGACCTGCTACACCTGTTCCTTGGATTGGGTGGCCTTGTGCCGCTGCTACCCGCAGGCTGTCTCCTCTGGCAGTTCGCGGCGCTCCCCCAAGTCGTGTGCATGCTCCACCAGCCTCTGGCACTCCTGGGCCAGCAAGCCTTCCCAGGTGCGGCATGTCCCCAGGTGGTCCCACAGATCGGACTCGGCCTCCTGCAACTCCTGGCGCTCCTCTGACATGGTTTCCTGCTTTGGGACCTCCACCCACATAATCTCTTCCACTTCTACCCACAGGCGGTCCTGCTACTCCCGCAGCCGCTGCTGTTGTTCCGCCAGCGTGCTGTACTCATGGGTCAACTGGTCCTCCCATTCCTGATGTGCCTTCTTGCGGTCATGCAAAGCCACCTCCCTGAGGCAGTCATGCTCACATTCCCAGCTGACCCACTCCTCGCGCAACTGTTCCTCGTCCTACTTGCACTGGACTTGCCGCTCATCCAGCTTGAGTCGCTTCCCAACCAGCTGGGCCTCCAGGGCACAGCACACCTCCTCACGGGGGAGCAGTGCCACTTCCACAGCCTCAACTTGCTGCCTCCTGTGGTCGCACTCGCAGCTGAGGTCACTTCGTGCCGCTTTTTGAGGACTGACCACAGCTTCTCAATGGGATTAAGATCTAAGAGTTTCCAGGCCATGGATCCAAAATTTCAATGTTATGATCTCCAAGCCACATTATCACTTTTGCCATGTGACATGATGCTCCATCATGCTGGAAAATACACAGATCATCACCAAACTGACCCTGGATTGTTGGGAGAACCTGCTCTTGGAGGATGTTTTGATACCATTCTTTATTCATGGCAGTGTTTTTGGGCAGAACTATTAGTAAGTCAGTCTTCTGTCTTCAGTCCTTGTAGGTCAGAAAATTGATGCAAAGTTTTTTTTTCTGCTTCCAACATCTGGAAAGTTGACTGTCTGGAAAACAAATGGTGAACGCTACCATGAGTCCTGATTTGTGCTAACGGTGAAGCATCCTGAGACCATCCATGTGTGGGGTTGCTTCTCATCCAAGGGACTGGGCTCACTCACAATTCTGCCCAAAACACTGCCATGAACAAAGAATGGTATCAATACGTCCTTCAAAAGCAACTTCTCTCAATGATCCCGGCGTGATTTGGGCCTAGGTTCTAATTGTTCTTCCCCGACAAGGGCAGCAAGAAGACGGCAGAACATTCCAGGAAGACTCTGCAGGCAGTTCACAAACCGTGGTCGTGGAGCAGCATGGGCCAGTTGAGGACTTTCCAGTGTCCTCTCTTTCCTGCAGCTGCCCAAGCAATGAAAGGCTGTGGTCCTGCACAGTGATCGTCTTGTCCCATATCGCCCCCAAGCCAGACCTGACCCCCCCTGCAGTGGCCATGGATGAAGACACGCTGAGAGAGGGAAGTACATCTAGGTACCCGTGGACTGTAGCATGCTGGCCACGGCAACAACTCCGGCTCCCGCTGCATTTGAGGGGCTTTGTGGTGGACTTGGGGGTCGCTGGGGGCCTCCTCCTTAGGTGGAGACAATGTGATGCTGTACGGTTGGTCTGCAGGACCAATTATGTAGTTACCAGGCTGCTTTGCACCACTCAATCTGTAAATAGTCTACATTAATACGCGTGTAGTAAATGTCGTAACTGTATCATGCTTGCTGTGGAATGCATGTATGTTAGTATGTAACTGTAAGCGCGAGTGTCATTTTAAACGTTGGCCTCCATGTCTGTGATGCTGTTTTGTGAACTAGTGGGGAGTGTCAGTAAAGTCTGGTAACCATTTTTAACAGAGCTGTTGCCTCCATTGTATTAAAACGAGACCCACACTCACATATACATATATACATTATTATATACATACTCACAGGATATACAGTATGTTTGAGAATCAGATTTCCTTTTTTGGTCATTTGTCCACGCACCCATTATTATTATATTTACTATTTTTTTACATTTGTGATGTAATAGGTCACCCTGAAAAAGTCCAATGCTAACAAGCTGAAAGGAACCATAATGCTACCTATTGTAGCAGAGTCATACATACTTAGGTCAATAAATCAATTCCCTTCCTGTGCTTGTATATTGGGATAAGGACAGTTGTCCAATTCAGTTTCCTAGTCGAGCTATAACTGTAGCTCAACTTAACTGTGCATGTAAACATGCTATATACAGCACGTCAGCCAGGGTCCCAACAACAAGCAAACTGGTGTTCAGCGTGGTGTGGCAGGAGCCAGAAAAAGCAATGAAAAATAAAGTTTATTACAGGGGAAAGCAGAATTGCAAAGTATTAGTTTGCAGAAAGTTTCTCATGAGAATAACAGGTGGTTTCTATTCAAAACCTGTGAATGGAGATGAAGCAGAAGACATTGTAATGTCTTTCCCCTGAACCTCATAGTAATGAAGCTCAGAAAAAAACTGTGCAGTACATGTTGCACGTAACCACAGTGCCACACCAACACTGCGTAACAAACAAGCTTTCTTGGGACAGCAGGAACTCATTATCTAGACTCAGAAAATGACTCCTTGCTACCTGCTTTCAAATTTCATTAGACAACATCATAATTACAATGTCTCTTTGACGGTTCCTGGAACTATAACAGATACTAATTATTTAAAGACACTGCTCAAGGTACTTAAAACTTTTGGAACTGAGTCACATTATATCATCTATTTGGAACCACATGAAGAACAAAGTTAGTTCTGCAACGGTGCACTTCTACAAGTGCTCAACTGTCCCTCAAGTTTCATGTGGGAACAGTGACAACCACACCCCTAAATCTTGGCCATATTATTTAAATAAATGCTGGTGAAGCTTAGTAAGCAGCTTTTCTTTTCTTTCCGTGTAGATGGATGTTATAAGACTGCTGACATTTTCCTTTTGGCTGTCTTTTTCAGTGTTTTTCATGGCACTGGGTGTCAGCATCGCTGAGAGCCAATTTCAAATTATACACAGAAGCAAATGCGGTGTTTGGCTATCACTAACATTGTGTTTTATATATGTACATAAAACCCAAACAAACACACCAAACACAATGGGAACTACATGCACACAAAGGTCCACACAGAAATAAAGACTGTGGTGTAGAACAGAAACACAAATAAAAGAAATCACTGTTTCAATGCTGGTCTTACTTCCAGCAATACCAGTACAGGAAAACACAAGGGCACCCTCCCCTGAGAACATTATCAATATCTAACACACACCTAGCTGTGCTGCTCCCACAGTTAATTACTGTACATCCACTAAACACCTGTTGATACATCTCTAGCTACAGTGTATAGCTGACAAAACCTGATGTCTTTGTGGATAAACTTAACAAGTGATTTTGACTGCATTAGCATACCCAAGGAACAACCAACACATGGCCAGAATGAACTGTCTGTCTGAATCCTTCTTGAATAATTGGATGAGGCATTTAAGGCATTGGTTATTGCTAAGTTTACCATCCACTTAATGGCAAATTACGAAACAGGAAGACCTTATTTGCACTTAGCACGTAATTCCCTATAATCCTAATGACTTTGATAAACCTACCTTAATAAGGCACCTGAAAATAATAATCAAGATCTGTTCAATGACATATAAATATATTTTAAGTGGTTCCTGTTAATCCATGGGCCAATATATGCTACATACCTGAAATGCAATTCTAGATGCTGACTAGAGAAGACTAGTCAGCATCCAGAAAAAGAATTCTAAACATGATTTTGAGGTTTGCTGAGTCCTCACTGATCAAAGCTCATGGCCTTCACTGCTTGTAACTGCACTGCTCATCACCGTGTCCGTTCTCCCTTGCATACCTAGAAAATCAGAAAGTTAACTGGAGAAGCGAGAATACCAGGAAGTTTGAATGGGACACATTTGATCCATTGATCCATGACCAGTAATATGTAAACCCTGTTTTCAAAGATCTGAGGGTCTATCATTAGTACATGGTTCAGTACTGCAGAGAACAGTGAGAGTTTGTTTCAACAATAAAACTATGTTTTAGAAATTAATCTATAGATAGACAGTAGAAAATGGCTGTGATGTGTTTTGTTTTTAATATACTTACATTTTTAGATATTCTGTGAAATAAAATCTCCCTTTTCAAAAATACCCAGCAAAAGGAGATAAAAGTCTCTAAGAACATGTGCTATTTTGGTCTGGAGATGAACATCCTTTTTTGCCCCCCCACTCGCCACCCTGAAGTTTCATGTGAACATCTGTTCCTACAACCTCAGACCTCCATGCCACATAAACATTGCCAACTGCATTACCGACACTGAAAGCTTGCACAAGTTAACCAAAAACGGACAGACAATGTGTACATGGGCTGGGTCGCATAAAAATAAAACATGAGGCGTCTTTTCCTCAAGAGATCTCCTTCTGATGATGATAGCAACCTTTCTTTGCAGGCATATAGACCTGCCTCACCAATCTAATGACACAGGATTTAATTATGATCCATGTCTAATTCCCCCACCCCCCGACAAAGGCAGGATGCTACTCAGCTTGTGGAGAAGCTGGGGAGCTTAATTAATCAGGAAGAACTTCACTCAGTTCTCCGTCTTTTATTTTGCATTCATATTGAATTCCCTTTCCTGCCTCGGTGAGCAGATGACTTTAGCGGCTAGCCTTCATCTCTCAGTGAAATGAATGGGGTGGTGCGAGCGCTAGCGTTAGCAAATGAGCTGTTGAAACAGCCAGTGAATATGTCATTGCGTACCAGCGCTCCCTGAACGGATGGCCATTTATCTCTATTGCTCTCCCGGCTCTCCTCTCATCATGCTAACCGTCTGCTCCTGGCACTGGGGCTGGGCCTGTCGGATCACAAGGGCAAGTGGCAGGAAATCGGGGGGGGAGGGGGGGAGGGGAGGACAGGGGCTTGTTGTCCTGACAAATGGGCACGGTGCAAGTCTCCCCCGAATGAAACCCAAGGAGAATCTGGTAAGTGGCCTGATTTGGCATTTTACACATGCATTTGGTGTACGAACGTCATCACTGTTACATGAAGTGATGCACCCTGGGTAATCACTTACCAATACGTGTTTTTTTCCATGTATTAAAAATAACTGGTCTAACCCACTAATGCCCTGGAATTAATCAATAGCTTTTCTAATGTAATGGAAAAAAATGCTGATTTAATAAGCTTTTAAAATGTTTTATATATTATCTAAACTGAAAAAAGATAAATTTTATATATATATATATATATATATATATATATATATACACACATACCAAATGTAAGTAACTTAAGAATTTGTGCATTTGTCAAGGTGGTATATATAAGTAATTCCATCATCTGGGTAAATGAGAAGCCTGTCAGAGTCCCTCACCCAGTGATACCACATCAGAGGTCCTGACAGCAATACAAGGCCTATGATTTCCGACCACAGACTGGTTCAAGGATAAGAGAGAGCCGCCATAAGGATGTTAGAATGATTAGGTGAAGGAATAAGGAAAGGCATTGATGTTGTACTGTGGTAGTAAGCGCCTGTCACAGCAGATAGACAGATCTCATTTTCAGGTTTTCATTTCAGGTGGTTTAAAAGCAGTGAATCTGAAAGCAAAACCAGATCGTTGAACAACCACCTTGGGCCAAAACAAACAAACAAAAAAAAAACAATTTAAACTGACAGTTATAAAGATACATTAGCAACATAAAATATAGAATAAGAAAACTGCCTCTTCCCAGCAAAATAAATATCTTCAAATGTATGGTAAATGTCAATTTATTTTTTAATGAAACAGGAGGCATTCGTTAGTTAATGGATTCAATGACTTAAGAAGATAAAAGTGAATATCCAATTAATGTTCTACTATAATTGCTTGTGGACATTTTTTTTTCATTTGAAGATGAGATTGCTAAAATTCTTATCAAAATGAAGGTCAGAGTCTACATATTTAATGAAGAGAAGCCAGTGTGACTTTATCGCAGCGTGAGTATCACAGCGTCTCTTAACAATGTTTATCTAACCAATTATTTGTTGTCAGCTAAGCTCGGGCTGAAAAGGAGGGAGGGCAATGATAATACCATACAAACTCATCCAAACTAATATATGCATTTCTTCAGAAATCACGCAGTGGCAGGACAGATAAAAGGGAGAGCCCACCAAACTTCAGTGCTCACCATAGCCATACCCTGCTCCCATAAACAATAATACGCTGATGAGGCTGCAGCTTCATCTCAGGTGCATCTCCGAACCACCCACAGAGTGTAATCTAATAGACAGGTCATTTACATTTATAAAAATATGATCTTGCATTTTATATTTGTCTTGGAAATTAATGTTTCATTGACACAGCTGCATGTTTCTCAACATATATAGACTGATGTGGTGAGGTGTGATGGATTTTTAATAGTTCTGATGTCTTGTGCATCACGTCAACCAATCCCCTGCTGGGTATTGGTCAGCCAGCCATCTACCCATGCATCCATACATATATTTAGAGGGGTGGAGAGCCCTAAAGGAGGTAGAGGTGCCATCACCTCACAGACTTCAAATGACACCCTGAAAAACCTTGAACCACAATTTGTTTGAGATTATGTACCATACAGCTATGTAGGAGACATCTTTTGTTCTTGTAAAGTGCTGTGTTGTTGATTTCCAAAGCTACACTTTTGGGGGTTCAAGTTTTTAATGCCTTTTTATGTTATCAACTGTTATCAGCTTTTAACCACTACACCACATAACCGAAGTTTCCACACTGAGACCTGAGCGGGGCGAGCGCTAACCACAGTTTGTCTATAATAAACACCATATTTGAACATAAGGGTGTTTATAAGTGCACCTGCTACCAGAGCACCCTAAGCTACTATCCACATGTTTTGGACACTCAGGTGAAGAGAGGAGCTGAGCTGACAAATGATCACTACCTGGAGGTGAATTGGATCTGATGGGAGAGGAAGATGCCAGATAGACCTGGTAGACCCAAACGCATAGTGAGAGCATCTGGTGGAAGCCCCTGTCTGGGAGATCTTTCACTCACACGTCCGACAGAACTTCTCTTGCATCCCAACGGAGTCTGGGGTCATTGAGCCTGAATGGGCTACATTCCAGGACTCCATTACTGAGGCGGCTAGGCGGAGCTGTGACCGTAAGGTTGTTGGTGTCGGTCATGGTGGGAATCCCCAAACCCAGTAGTGTGTACCAGCAGTAAAGGAAGCTGTCAGGCTGAAGAAGGGGGCCTTCCAAGCTTGGTTAGCTTATGGGACTGACAGGTACTGGTAGGCAAAGCAGAAAGAGGCACTGGCAGTTGCTAAAGCGAAAACTTGGGTGTGGGAGAAGTTTAGTGAAGCCATGGAGAAGGACTTTTGGTCAGTCTAAAAAAGATTCTGGCAAACCATCAGGTGACACAGGAGGGGAAAGCAGGGCTTTACTCATGCTGTTTACAGCAAGGATGGAGAACTATTGACTGGGGTGGTGATTTTTTAAGAAAGGGGACCAGAGGATGCCATGGGGGGTCCTGTGGTACGAGCGATCAGATCAGATACGTTGCTGAGTGCGATCAGGTTCCTATAATTTTTTTCTGTTCCTACATTGTACTCCCTACTGGAGTACAGTCTAGGTGCTGTTTTTATTTATTCGCCTCTTCTCACCTCATGTAATTCTGTTTCTCTGTTTTTCCTATGACCGGGTCGCTGCTCGTGCGGTCGACCGGCTGGTTTGTAGAGCGGCTGTCTTCCTGACCTGTCTACCCCCACTGTGATGTTTGTATATGTATGGTTGGGTTGATCTTACACTGCTCTATGTGCCCTTTAATTGCCCCTCGGGGACAAATAAAGTGATTGATTGATTGATTGATAAATGGAATGAAGTTTGGTTTTGCATTGCCAGCAGTAAATCAGACTCATTCCTGGTGGGTGTTGGACTCCACCAGGGCTGCCCTTTGTCACTGATTCTGTTCATAATTTTTATGAACAGAATTTCTAGGCATAGCCAAGGGGCATCGGGGGTCCGGTGTGGGGGCCTCAAGATTGCGTCTTTGCTTTTTTCAGATGATATGGTTCTGTTGGTGTCATTGGACTGTAACCTGCAGCATGCACTAGGGAGGTTTGCAGCTGAATGGATGGATGGATGGATGGATGGATGGCTTTAAACTGATTCACTGATCAGGACAAAAGTCTTGTCACATGCAGTGACATCATATAGCACACAAAAAGGGAATTATTAAAGAGCAAAATTTTCCAAGACTTTTTCATTCCCCTGTTATTTGTGGTACATATCCCAGCTAGATTAAAGAACACGGTGCAAACCTGTACATTAATATGATGCTTTAAAATGAACTGGTCTCAGAGATCTGTCTGCCTTCATAATTGCTGCTTCTTAGCCTTGTGAGATCAGCTGAGTTTCATTTGTATGGTTTGAATGTAAATATACTGGATCACAGACCCAACATTATACACATCACATGTCGTCACTAGAAGGTAATGCTTTCAACAGTTTCGGTTGTTCCAAAAGAGCTTAAACGCTCTAAGTGCTACAGTATCATGTGTCGGCAGAGAGCATCTCGAAAATTTATGTGGAGTACAGTAGCTAAAACCCCAAATCCAAAATAATCACCAGCTGTAAAAGTTAATGGAGATTTACCTTTATCCTACAGCACCGATACACACTGACGTCTGACAAGTGATGTCAAACATACGCTACAGAAATGGGCCTCTTTCTTCCTCTTCCAGCAATAACATTTGCAGCAAATGGAAACTGCAGCTAAAATCTTCCTGACTTTGGTAGTCCCAGGCTTGTGTACATTTTTTACGAGCAAATTAAGTAAAGTGGCCAACTCTTAAGCCGCCGGATCCCGGGACGCTCTGCGGGTCATAAATATTTTCAGCTGTGCATTTCAGGATATTGTTATTATTCACTGGCCTCATGATGGCAGGATCTGGGAGGGACCACGTGCCGGCCAGCGTTAGTCATTTCTGTCCCCGAAACGGGCTGATCCCTGCAAACTCGGGCTGTAATTAGGCCGCCAATGGCTGCGGGCCGAGCGCCCATGTGCTGTGGTCTGAGTGCCCTGTGCTGTGCTGAGCGGTGGGTGACGCTACGGCTGGAGACTGGGGAGGACTCACATGCAGACAGCGCTGCCTCATTATTATTAAAAAAAAAAGAAAATTGTATTACTTGCCAAAAGAGTTTTTTAGAGTGATAGTATTCTTAGCCAGGTTCTATTGAACCGGTATTAGAATGGATCCACCGATGATACTTCTAAGCACTTACGTAAGTCGCTTTGGCTAAGGGTGTCTGCCAAATGCAGTAAATGCAAATGTAAACGTAAATTTCAAAGCTGTTAAAATGAGCTTAATGGGACTTACTGAGCATGTGAAGGCCCACTCTGTGATCCCACCCCTCTCCTTTTGCAGTTCCCTGTTGTGCTCCTGTTTAGCTGGTAGCCTGTGGCAGGTATGGAATGACTGACCCAAGCAAGATCAGCCAAAAATGCTGTACTTGCTTCAAGATGCATGCTGTACGAGATGCATGCTATAAGTATGGCTTCTACTATGAGCCTAAATGTCCCATCACAGCCAGCGGCAGCGGAGTCAAAGTCCACGCAGTGGAAATTTACCTTTGTGATCCCCAATTCAACTGATCTTCTGGGCTCTATATCCTTAAGTAGGCGCTACACAGTATATCTGCCATAGAAAATAAGAATGATTAAAATGTTAAGTTCATTTTTGCTATTTCAGCATGTTATGATACAATCACTGCATCGTGAGAGTATCATTTGGTGGGAAAGTTTTCTGGGGCACTTCATACAGTGAAAGCTTCCTTAAACAGAAGCGTTTACAAGGGTTTATAAATCTACTTTTCCTCTTGTTAAAATGTGAGGGAATGAGGAGCCTTTACTATGCCCATCACTGGACCACAAACTAACTGGCTTGGCTGGAAAAATATGCCCACCGTCTCCTCTGCTGGTAGCACAGTGACCATCATACACATGATGTTTCGAAGAACAACCTAAACTGAGGCTGTTTTTTAAGAATTCGCTACTGTTTGGAATTATACTATTTTTCACTTTGATTAAATAACTTCAGTGACAAAACCAAACTGCACTATAATGTCATTTCTTTGAATCCTTCGCGATATCATCATAATAAACCTTGCCAGCTATACATGCAAGACACAATATCAAAGTGAGAGTTAAATCAGGAGACTTTCGGGCTGTGGAGTTCTTTGAAAAGCAAAACATCTCATGCTTGGCATGCCTTGACCTTTCCTCAAGGATGGCCACATCACCTCCAGGTTTGCCAAACAGCGCTACACCCAGGTTGTAAAGCTCTTAAAGGCAAAAAGAATACTGCCTGGAATTGGGGCCGCGGTGACAAAAGCTGCCCCAGTCCTGTTTCAATAAAGGGAAGTGGAATCTTAAACGTATCTGATAAAAATTGACGAGAAGTCCATTCTATTCGGCACGGCCTAGGGAGGCTTCTGCCTGACTGGACCAAAATGCAGTTTACTCACCATGACCTTACAGCCCCCTGAAGCGCGTCTGAAAGTTAGCATGCTGTCAGGGGCGATGACTTCTGTATCTCTGCATGTGTTACAGCCACTGCGGCTGCGATAGTGAGATCACTCTCCCCTGGGCCAGCACTGCACACAGACCTCTTTGTATCTGCACCTGGGCTCCAGGATGACAAAAAAAACAGAGCCACCATTCAGAAGCAACAATACATCACCACAAATAACGTACTGAAGTCACCTTTTAATTAACTTACAATGTATATGTCTTACACTCCATATGTATCTATATATTTTTTTAATTTCACATTTTGCGAGTACCCTGTGTTGCCCTTCTCTGAGACCTGCCATTTCTGAATAAAGTGTACCACCTTCTGGTGCCATGAAGCGTGTGCCGTCACTGGGAAAAGGTGGGAAGTCTTCCAGAAAAACCACAGGCTGATGCTTCCTAAATAACACTATTTTCATCGAGGGACGAAAGCCATCCCATCCTTCAGTCATTTTTCACTTCCCCACCTCATTTCAATCCACTGATACCATTATGCACAAAATTGCTGCTCACGCCTGTTTTTAACTTCACTGAACGTGGCTGAGTCTCTGCCAATGGGCACTGTGAATCTGCAAAATGTATTACTCCAGTTTTACATTTTAACTTATGTTTAGCGAAATGTTATTCTGTGTTGAATTGAGCATTATTGGAAGCTCCTCCATCTTATGTCAGAAGGCGTGTTCAAATACCATAATACATGCCATATATCCCTACATCAGGTTCACCTGTAAATTTCTATGTAAATATTATGTTTGCATATATGGTCTTAAATCATCATTTGTTATTAAACTGAAGCATTCATATTGATGTCTATCTAATCCCCTTTACAATAAAAAAATAATCTATATGAACAAGGTGGCATATCTCTCAAGGGGATAGATTTGGTTCCATCACTGGTAAGGAGCAAATCAGCCCCCCTAATCACATACGGTACTCCTATAATATTGGTAGAGACATGTCCCTACCATCTATACCCAAATCTACACCCTTGCTATGTACACTGAAAGACAACTTTCTTAACTGCCTAGCTGACTAAAATGCATCCAGACTAAATGGCCGGTTAAATTAGAATGAGAGAGGAGGGAAGCCCTCATATGGGGATCCTGAATAAGCCACTCTGTTTGTTGGTTATTATATGCATTCCTGTTCATTTGTTTTGTTACCCTTTTAAAGCAATATAAAATAAATCAAGAAATATTATCAAAAAGAAATTTTTGTTTGATATGGATATTGCACATATCACGTGGTTAAATAGTATTTGAACATTTTTAAACATAACATGTAAATGAAACTTTAAAATGCATCAAAATGGCTTATCACTACAAGTAATAATATTCTGGCTTATTCATTCGTAATGTCCCCGTGAAAAATCATTAAGATAATTTAACGCCGGTGCGATTAGCATTTCCCGGGATGCTCCCGGGCCGTTTATATATGGCCCGTGTGTATATGTCTCGTTAAAAGTAACTATCTGTGTTTAGTGTAAACACGTGTTGTGCTCCTGAGTATCGCTTGTACCCTTACCTGGTGTTGTATGTGTAATCCTCGACATGGTGTGATATTGTATAATGACCTACCGTGTGCGAGCCTTCCCGTCTAGCGTATAACCTCCCCGCGATTCCCTGTAATTGTATGGGCGTTATTGTTATTGTGTAAATATATAATCCAGTAATCCTGTTCAGGGCTAAAATAAATATATGACCGCGCGTGGGAACCGCTTCGCCTCTGTTTTTTTGCGCCGCTACGATGCCTTATTTAGCCGGGCGACACAATACCAAATTAATCACGGATTGCTTAATATTACAGATACATGTCTTACTTCCGCCAGAGTCTAGTAAATGTTGTTTTCACAGCAGTAAGGAAAGCGAAATAAATCAAGGTACAAAAACGTGGGATAGAAATCAAGGCGTCTTGTAGGAATATCTCATCTACTCGAGAAAAGAATGTCTGGTCAGAGCTACTGAAGAAAATTAACGTTAAAGCTGATTTAATAAGTAGCACAAAACTGACATTTTATTACACCCTTAACTTTGAATATTTTACTAAATTTTGGGATATTAAGAAAAACGTTGAAGGAGGCTGAGATGCGCTCCAGCAAAATGCGATTTGGACTTGAGGAGGCGGGACCCAGTCTATATTTTTTGTAGTAAAGTAAACATGATGTGATGATGCAACATTTCCTCAATCAAGCAGGATTCCCTATCTATAACTCCAATGGATTTGTTTTAGGTTTATGCCGATCCATAACGCCCAACTCAACAGCAAAATCAATGGTTACATATGTTAATTTCATATAGTCAATATGAGATATTTGTGTCTCCCTCTTAATTAATCTAATGTGAAGAACAACAACTTGATGTGCAATGTCTTAGGGTTCAAACTCACTATCTGTATAACCAGATATGGATTTTGCATTATAATAAGTACCTTATGGCCAAATGCTAGAATCTGGCGATCTCATTCAGTATCCCCGCAATGCCTATGAGAAAACGTGATTGATTTGTTGATTCACGCTTCACACTATCTGTCAATCAGTTTTTGTGAGCTCTTTATGGTTTTTAAATAACCATAATCCCACACAGACTTTTGTGTATTGATTGACAGATACTCTTTACACCGTCTTATAATTTGCTCATCGGAATGGTACGGTATAATTGCTCACATTAGCATACTTGATGAAATATTTATCCTGATACTTTTGCCGTCAGCGTATAAATAGATGTGCAGTTACGCTAGGTTATTTGTATTGTAAACAAATTCTTTTGAAAAGCAGCCAGATATAATTAAATCTCTGAAAGTGAGATGTTAAGGAACGTACTTGTTTCAAATTGGAAACCATCTGGTCCGGTCCATGTTTTTGTAAGCTCGGTGCTCCTTTCAATAAAGGGTCAGACTCAATGGATCTGGCAAGCTTGAATACTAGTACCTTTTCTACCGTGTATGCTTGGTCTGCCACATTTTACTAGCACTGAGATTCTTTTTTTTAAAATGCAATTTGGTTGCAATCGTTTCATGTTCAAGACTGCGCTTAGCAAGCTATATGCCACCGATTAGGGTATTCACAACTATGGCAGATCACAGCCCCGGTAACAATGAGGACCCCATTTACCTTTCTCTTTGAGTAGAACCAACAAAAGCTAGCATTAAACTAAATATTTATCTCGTGATTGCTCTGCGCTCTTGAAATAAAATAGCAGCTTCCCAGCCTAGTTTAGAAATACGTCCGCATAGCAGCGCTGTGAAGGTCTATTTATAAGTAATAGTTGTGTGGAACAAATGTGAGAAGCAGAAAACAGTCATTCTTTCATAACAGCAAGCTGACAGCAAGCCCTTATTTTGCAGTGATGGCACCACGCTGTATGATAAAGGCGGAAAACGCTGTTTCGCATGCGCTGTGTGATGGAACGAGAATCATTATTCCGAGAACTTCCGTGATATTACACAGAAAGCGGGCGTTTTTATGAATTCTTGCTTTTATATAAAAATAGCGCATAACAGTTCTACTGCATGTTATTTTAAAAGCAATTAACATAAGCATTTAAAATGGAAAGACTTCTAAAAGGTTAATGCGAGGGTATTGCTATAGTTGGAATTGTTATTAATGGATGGAGCTGAGTGTTTTCTTTCTAGGCCTGTGTCAGGCCTTGCACAGCGAAGACACACAGCTTTTCTTGTGCTTGACCATCTGGGCACTATCCATCTGTGCTTTGGTGTGTTGTGAGTATAAAGGACACCTTTCATGGGGTCTGTGGGGTAAATTAATGGTGCCATTGAGAGCAAATGGTTACAGTAACAAGAAATGTTGAGCTAAACTGTCTGTGGGGGGGTTGTTAGGATTTTGGGGAGTGTTTTCTGCAGGACATTATAGGGGGTGTTGCCTGCATGGCTCTGCATGTGGGCACTGCTGCATTTGGGCCAGTCCCATGGCTTGTATGCTTCTGACCCGTCCCGTGCAGGAAGGTTCCAGTACTGCCAGGCCAGAGAGCGCCAGCTAATGACATCGGGGGAGAATGAGCTGCTGCTGTGACCACGGGTGGCCAGAAGCTGATTACGGCCAGTAATCCGTGCATCATGTCTCCCAGTTATGCTGACTTAGAATTTAACCCCTTACTAAACGCATATTCAGCTTGGCGGTACCACTGCTATGCTCTCATGAATATGCCCAGACTTTGTCTGCATTTGGGAGAAATACAGCGATCGTTCACAGCAGCACACATGAGGGGTATGAAAATGGTCCAAACTCGGAGAAAACTGCATTCCTCAACAGCGTCCATAATTTATATCGATGAGCAAAAGGATGTAGCAGCGTTTTCTGCACGCTAACTTGATTTGTTTGGCATATGTACAATCGGTTACATGTCAGCATGCAGGACAGGGCAGGCACGGCTCCTGGGGGGGCAGGCTAGGCTTGGCTCACCCAATCATAAGCTCGGCCCCCTGAGAACATTCAGATCCCATCCCACCCCCTTAGATAATCATTTGGACCACTAAACATTTCAAATCTGGAACCTGGCTGATACAGAATCAATGTACAAAGTCAACATGCTGTAGAACATGAATCTAAAACATCAAAGAAGGACCTAAACAAAGAATATCTTGTATTGGGAGTGTAGAGGATACACAGGAACCGTTAAACTATTGTTGTGCATCTTCAAAAATAATAAAATGAATAATTTCATACCATTAATTATATAGAGCTGTGCTATTGTTATCAGCAGAACTGTGCAACAGTGGTAGCTGTGTTTTCTAATAATTAAAACTAGAACAAACGTTTGTAAGAAATGGAAGTAAAACTCAGTAACATTTGATATAAGGTGGTGAGATGTTATCCAAGGCCAGAAGGAAGTGAGCGTGGATGTGATTAGCAGTGCCTAGCAGGCGTTAATGAGATGGCACAGGATTTGGACCCTGACACTCTACAGACCGGCTTGCAATGCCGCCTCAGTAGCTGCATTTTGGGAATGAGCCTGCCTGTTGATGTCCTCAGCTTATCTGCCTCTATTTTGCCTTTAGTTATCTTGCTTGTGTCTTTAAATTGCATGCCTCTACTCTTCTGCCTTGCTGTAAGTACAGAATTAGTACCTTTAAAGATACAGAAATGGACTCTGTGGAACATTTTCTGTACCATTGATGGTACATTTAGCTGTTTGTACTGTACCTTCTGTGAGTCCACTTCTGTACCTTTAAAGGTACAATTGCAGTCCACTGACAAGCAAAGGTACATATTTTTACCCTTTTTTTCTGAGATTGTAATGTTGTGGGGTTTCCTCCAGGTACTCTGGTTTCTCTCCATACGCCAAAACCATGCTAAAGTGAATTGGAGTTGCCAAATTGCCCCTAGATGTGTATGTGCATGCGTGGCCTGTGGTGGGTTGGTGACCCATCCTATGTTGTTCCCTGCATTGTGCTTGTAGTCTCCGGTCCCATGTCACTGAATAGGACAGTTACAGAAAACGAATGAATGGATTGCCAATAACACTGGAAAACACATATTGCTCCAGCAGGGCAGAAACTTGGAGACAAACTTGATTTTTCTCCAAGGAAGAGAATGAACTTTGCTTGTTCATTTTAAGCTTTTAATCATTGTTCATTCTGTTATCAGCTCATTGCTATGTTTGAGGTACAATGAGCTGCTTACTGCGCTTTTCTTGGGAGACATCCTTGCTCGCTGTTGTTAGACAGCCTGTCATAATGAGGTCATAATGGGTGGTCTGCTCCTCCAGACCACTTAAACAGAATGTGAATCAGGCCACAAATGTAGGTGGAGTAGGAGCTAAATTAGGACCACACATCTGGTTAATATGCTTCCTAATAGGATGTCTTCTTTGGGAAAAGCACTTGTTTCAGGCCAGCAAATTTTATTGAGCTTTATGAAGAACAAAAAAAAAGTATCTACAGATGAGGGAAGAGTAAACTTTTTGGAGGCCAAGATGGAGACGCACAGACTGGCCTGTATACTGTATGTCCCTGTTATTTTAGCACACTCTGCTGGACTGCATGCTGGATAACACTGTTTGCAGCCTCTATGTGGTGATGGATTTCATGCCTGCTGCCACCTGTGTGTGTGTGTCTGGGGGGGGTTGTGTATATTTTACATTTTAGTCTCCGACTAAGACACCACTCTGGGCAGTGCGGCCTGCTGTGTCTTGCCTGTTGGACCACAGGGAACTCAAGTGGTCACACCAGGTGTTCTGGCTATAACCTGCTCTCCTCCTGGTGTCCTGGCTGTGCCCTGCTCACCTCCTGCGGTCTTGTCTGCTCTCACTTCATCTCTTGCTGTCCTGTTGGCTCCCATCTTGTCCCTTGGTGTTGCTCCAGCATCGGATCATCTTCTGTTGTCACCTTGGTTGCCTCCTCATTCCCTGCAGATCACCACCAGGGCAACACAAGAAGGACATTGCTGCCTTGGAAAGGGTGCAACGTAGGGCTACAAGAATGATTCCTGGTCTTAGAGGAATGTCTTATGAGGAGAGGTTAGCTGAGCTGAATCTGTTCAGCCTCACGCAAAGGAGATTAAGGGGGGACATGATCCAGGTATATAAGATTCTAACAGGTCTGGATGCTGTTCAGCCAAATGGCTACTTCAATATTATTTTAAATACTAGAACTTGTGGACATAAGTGGAAATTAGCGGGAGAATTTTTTAAAATGAATTTTTGGAAGCACAGTGTGTAGTTAGAGTATGGAATAGTCTTCCTGCTAGTGTAGCGCAAACTAAAACCCTGAGTTCCTGTGGAACATTTTCTGTACCATTGATGGTACATTTAACTATTTGTACCTTCTGTGAGTCCACTTCTGTACCATACAGCTAGATAAGATTTTAACAACTCTGAGCTATTAGTTAAGTTAAACTCCCCAAACGAGCTTGATGGGACGTTTGTAAATTTCTTAAGTTCTTATGTAACACCAGACTCCCCAGTCACTGGCAAGCCAACACCCTCTGAGGCCCCTAGGTCCTGCGGGCCTGATGTCCCCCACCTTGCTGGTGATTGGGCCCAGGAGGGTCTGTGACCCAGGAACGCTGCCCAGCTCCTCAGGTTTGGAAGACTCCCCGGACATTCCCTGCTTCCTCCAATCTCAGCTTACACTCTGTACCACTGCTCTGTCCTGCTGCCTCTCTGGTCTTGTATGATGTCTGTCCTGTGTACCCTGTTAGTAATGCCATGCCCTGTCCTGTCTGGTGTCCGGTATGTCCTTGGCCCTGTGTGTCTGCCTTCGTGTCTGTTCCCCTTGGTCCCCGCCCCTGTTCGTCCTCTGTGCCCAGATGGCGCGCTTTGGGGGGGGGGGGGGGGGCTACTGTAATGCCCTGCCTTTCATATCCGCCTGACCCTCCTGTCTCCTCCCTGACATGGCCCTGATAAACCACATCAGTTGCTCGTTGTCTCGTTAACCTTTGTATTTAAGTACCTTTCTGTCTTGTCACCTTCCTGTTGCCTGTGCCTTTCCCTGTTCTATACTTTCCATTTTGACCCCTCGCGTTCCTGTTTTCAAGCCTCTATTTGGTTTGTTTTTTTTTCCCCATAAAAGTAAATGGACAATCTCCACAAAGATACGTATGCAAACGTGTTTATCTGTGTGTCCATGTGTAAATTGGCCATGGCATGTAGGAGCTTATTGATGTCTGTGCCCTGTGCATTGCATCCAGTATGTACGCTGTCTTGAGCCATGCGCTTCCAGGGGTAGGTTCCAGGCTCACCGTGTGCATTTCCATCCATGGAAGATGCATGGATGGGTGTGTCATTAGAATGTTTGAAATTTTTTATGCCTTGGTACAGTATGTGTAGAGTAGTAGTCTGTTGCACATCTTACCTGCATTAGTGCAGACTCAGTCTTTTATCATGCTGTCACAGGGAAGGCAAGGTTACAAGGAACCCTGGGCAATCCCTCAAGCTGCAGTACCCTTCCCCTCCCCTTCCCAACGCTCTGTTTATGGTGCACAACATCACATATACATATGCATGCCTGGAGAGGGAACAAAAATGAACAAGGTCTGTCAAGCCAGGTAATTGCACATTCATCAGCTGGGAGCAAAAGCCGGCCAAACGATAGCTGTCAGATGGATATTAAACATTATATTAGATGCCGGCTGCGTCAGGCGGCGCCACCTTTAGCTGCGAGAACGTAGGAGAGCGTTTCGAATCCGCTAATGTCTGGGAAGCAATGAGCTGGAAGATTAGATGCATGGGTGTGGACAAGAAAAGAAACTGATGATGAAAACTTTAATCCAATTAATTTATCTGTTCTGCAGAATAAGATAAATTCATCACGCACTCTTCCAAAAGGCCCTGTGCCTATTTGTACTGCAAGATCTACGAGAGTGCTCTGATTAAGTTAAACTGAGATGCAAAATAATAATTATAAAGTGACTCTAGAGACAAGGCCAGATTAATTTCTTAGGGTGCTATTCTTCTGAGAAACAGCCTGCTTGTGTTAATCACAGCTTGCTGCTAAACAGGCATGGAATCTGACGTTTTAAGTCATTGGGTTGTGTAGTAAAATGCAACAATTTTACAATTAAAATGCACTTCACTGTTATGAAAGAGCACTCACAAGGGTAGCCGAACATCACATCAAACGCAAAGGGCAGGAACAAATTAAAAAGAGGCAGAGTGTATCAGATCTTCTCTCTTGTTTCAAGACTATAAATGTCTGGTAAATTGCCCATTAGCAGAAACATCACTGAAGGGTTTTGCTCCACGCAAGTGAACAGCTATTCCAAATCCAAGAAAGTATTATGCAATGCAATATATGAAAATAGTGGAAATGTAAGTGGAGTTCGTCGAAGGGCTGATGTTTCACCATGATGTTAACCAGTTTCACTGCCAGACCTCATGCTGCACTCTACAGTGAGCAGCGGCCTGTTTCACAAAGCAAGATTACTTGCTTAGCCAGATAACTTGCCAGATTTAAGGTAGTCTGGGCTAAATACACCTTATTTTCATCAACTTACATTTAGCCCAGACTACCTTAAATCTGGCAAGTTATCTGGCTAAGCAAGTAATCCTGCTTTGTGAAACAGGCCCCTGGTCTTTGGCAATGGAAGATGATGTAAAACGGGTACACGAGAACACAAGGATGGTAAAGTATGCATATTGAGATTCAGCTAATGTGAAGCTGTTAGTTGTTAATGTGAATTCAAGTACAGCACAAGTATTTATTTTTTAATTCTGCACCATGATGGATATTTATTTTATGCTTTGTAATTTTTATTTATTTTATTATACAGTTTTAATATGAAGCTGAAAGCTGCTTATGTGAATACAGTACAGTTGTACAGTTTTACAATATTCTAAATGTGCACCTTAATGGACATTTTATTTTTATTTACGTCAGAATACTTATTTCAATTTACTTTTAAGTAAATTTTAGCTATTTATTAGTAGTTTTCAGCAGTATTGACAGACTTTTTAAGACAGTCTTACTTTTCAATAAACCACTGTTGAATAAAGAAAAAATAAGCAATTTGTGCTTTGTTTCTTCTACCTGTGCTGTACGGACCAAACCGTGACTTCAAAACCGAGGTAGGCTATGAACTGAAGTCATTCTTGTGCACCGTTACCCCCCTACTACACAGTTACCATGGCAGCAAAAGAACACCACATCTACAGTCACCATGGCAACAAAAGGATACCACACCCACAGTCTCCATGGCAGCAAAAGGACACCACACCCACACAGCCACCATAGCAGCAAAAGGACACCACACCTACACAGTCACCCTGGCAGCTGTTTCTACATGATACATGCCTCTGAGAACAGTACAGTATGTAATCAGAATGTCTCTCAGCACAGTACAGTGTGTAATTGGACTGCTTCTGAGCACAGTACAGTACGCAATCGGAACACATCTGAACACAATACAGTACGTAATCGGAACACATCTGAGCACAGTACGTAATTGGAATGCCTCTGAACACAATACAGTACGTAATCGGAACACATCTAAACACAATACAGTATGTAATCTGAATGCTTCTGAACATAATACAGTACGTAGTCGGAACACATCTGAGCACAGTACGTAATCAGAATGCCTCTGAACACAATACAGTACCTAATCAGAACATATCTGAGCACAGTACAGTACGTGTAATCAGAACATATCTGAGCACAGTACAGTACGTAATTGGAACACATCTGAGCACATTATAGTACGTAATCGGAATGCCTCTGAACACAATACAGTATGTAATCAGAACACATCTGAGTACAATACAGTACGTAATCAGAACACATCTGAGTACAATACAGTATGTAATCAGAACACATCTGAGCACAGTACAGTACACATTCGGAACACATCTGATCACAGTACAGTACGTAATCAGAATGCCTCTGGTGAAAAATCCAACAGTATTGGATTGCAAGTCACTTTGTATAAAAACATCATCTAAGGCAGCGTTTTTCAAACAATTTTGCCATGACAGACGGCAGAAAGGAAAGGTTTGTGGGTCAAGTGACACTGAGCTCCATGTGTATGTATGTGTGAATAACTATTCTGCAAAAATTGTTCGCTGCTGCATGAAAGACAAAACATTACACTTGATTCTACCCTTTTACAATTAGTTTTCTGTAAATCAAAGTTAATTGTGATGCTACAAGTATAACAATGTAGTAAAATGTGTAGAGCATAAATTATTGTAGTTATGAGAGTTGTGGCTTCCAAAGTGGTGCTGTTTGTTAAGTGTTTTAAGAGCCACTTACACTGAAATAAACATTCTGAAGCTGTTTGATTGCTTGCCTTTTCACCATATAATACATTAGTGAATCTCATGTACAGCCACAAGAGGTCCCTGTTGTGCAAAAGAACTCATCTTAGTTCTTTGTGTTAGGATTTGGCTGGCAGCCCTTTAACATGTCCAATATCCACATAATTCTGAGAAGCATATTCTGTACATGTACTTGAATCTCCTCGTACTATAATGTAATCTCAGGTGAATATTTTCTGGCATAATGTTAATGAAGCATATCCTGTCACAGACTGGTGGCAGGATGTGGCCTGAGTGAAGCCAGGGCATGTAATGCTGTCCCCAGAACTCTGTGAGAGATCGTCACTTCCTCCTCTAAGCCTCCTATGCTGGCTCAGTTACACCAAGGGGTGGAGCATAAAAGGGAAGGAAAGATAACGTGACTATGGTCACCTGATAGCACTATGCACAACACCAGAGGAGCTGCCCATACAAGGTAAATCATACTATGTATAATACTTGGTGTACAGCTTACAGATGCAGTGTTTTAAAATGAAAAGGCTTGCTGGCCTAACTTAGTTTTATCAAACTGGAGCATAAACCTGTGACGGATACCCTGTACAGACATACTACCAGACTTACCTACAAATAAACATGAAAGATGAGAGTGACAACTGCTTTGAGGTTTTACAGGTGTGGCTATGCATTCTTGACAAATGCTATTTGTCTTGTGCATGTTTCCATGCCTAATAGACAGTGGCTGCTGTTGCCAGGGTGATCGGTCAGTGTCTCAGCGATGCACGTGGGGCCTTATCGTCGGTGCAAGAGCATCGGGGGCCTTTAGTTCCCCCGCAGCATGAGAGGCAGCACAAAATGATGGTTTGCGGCAAGAAGGCAGGGACACTAGTGCCACTAGAATCAGCCAATCAGTAACTGCAAAGTGAAGCAAGGTACAAGTAATGCCACATGCATAAGACATGTTCTGCTGGACCATTACAAGGAAATGTCTTTAGTATGTTTTTCTATTAAGGCAGTGCAAGATTTTTAACAATGTTTTACTGGTTTAGTTTGCTCAAGCAAACTACAATACCAGCAACAAAATGTTGTAGTCCTTCATGGCGGCAGATTCTCTTCAGAAGCAAATTCAGGTTTATCTGAAAAGCTCAACCATGCCCAGCTCTATGTCTGCCTGGGGCCACCTGAACTAATGCTGAACCACAGGAGGGGTCAGTGCCCCCCCTTCCCCCGGGCTCCATCCCTCAGCCCGTCATGGCACCGTCAATCTTACAGTAGGACTCATTTGTTCAATCTTTGATTGCATTACAGAAAGTAAAGTAAAGTAGTAGTAACAAACACATCATTACATTCTGTATTGAGGTAAACGTGTTGGAAAATAAGCAAAAATCTGTGTGAAGAGATTCAGTTCTTGAAATGAATATATGAATATTCAGCAGCAGCTTTTGCTTGTGGTACCATGACGATTAAGAGTGTCCACGCTCAGCTAAAGCTTCTAACTCATACCTTACCCCTGGAACCCCCTTGAGGATGACTGGACAGAAACTGAGCTTCTCTGAAGTATATGTTGTCCCTAATTTTCCAGTAGAGGGCAGCACTTTCTTCATATGTAATTGAAGAATTTTTTATAACCTTTTTTTTTTAATGCAATCTATTAAATCCATGTGGTTAGGTTTATTTAGTTCTGATTATTCTCCACAACTTAGTTGCCATAAACCGAGAGACTCA
>JAODLC010000007.1:24276658-24290220 GCA_026781145.1 Hippopotamyrus pictus
GCAAAGAGCAGCATGTTGCAGTGATGGTGATGCAGTGATGTTAGCAGATAGCAGCGTGTCACAGTGAAGATGATGCAATGCTTTTAGAAGAGAGCAGTGTGTCACAGTGAAGATGATGTGGTGCTGTTAGCAGAGAATAGCATGCAGCAGTGACGGTGATCCAGTGCTGTTAACAGAGAACTGCAGGTATCAATGATGGTCATCCAATGCTGTTAGCAGAGAACAGTGTCTCACAGTGATGGAGATGCAGTGCTGTTAACAAAGAGCAGCATGTTGCAGTGATGGTGATGCAGTGCTGTTAACAGAGAACTGCAGGTATCAATGATGGTCATGCAATGCTGTTAGCAGAGAACAGTGTCTCACAGTGATGGTGATGCAGTGCTGTTAACAAAGAGCAACATGTTGCAGTGATGGTGATGCAGTGCTGTTGGTAGAGAGCAGTGTGTCATAGTGATGGTGATGCCAGGCTGCCTCTGTCAGTAAGTGTAACGGTCCCATGGTTATCTCACCCGAATGGCTTCATGACAGCTGTAGAGTTGAGATTGATAGTATTGCCTATGAGGAACAGACATTTGAACTTTAATTAGTTTCTGAGCATAATAATTCTTAAAAATTATAGAATCACTTTTCATCACCCACGTGCTGTGATGTTACCTGAGATAACAGGTCTGGATTTTTGATTAAACAATAGAGCCGCTTGTGAGCAGGGAACCTAACCGAGTATAAACAATTCATAACCATCCCAGTGGAAGCCGTTATAATCTAAACCATACCATTGTGCCATGCAGGAAAAGTGAGACTGAATTACTTCAAACTGAAAGGGAATGGCTGATTCAGTAGAATACGTCAAAATATATACTAACATTGTAATCCAAAAAACTGCTGTGTTTTAATAGTGGCACATCTTCCAGGGGTGAAAATTACTTACTGAGTTTCTCACACCTTTCATATCCTGTTTTGGGAGGTACAGAAGAAAGAAGTTAATTTTTTTGACAAAATGACATAAAATCAACAGATGAGTAGGCCTTTAGACTCCAATCATTTGTGATTTTGTTCTTCCCACGAATAAAAACGAAACACAAATTACATCATATTTACAGGGGCCTTCACATGTATTCTGTAAAAACGTATAATAGAAGTTCCTGCTGGGTTTTATAAATGGGAAAAACACTTAACTTAGAAACCATTCAGCTGGCAGGAGATTACTTTCATTATAATCTAATTTTTTATATATTTCAAGTTTCCAGACTTTAATTACATAGTCATAGTTCAAGAGCAACTATAAGCTTATATGTGTTGTACACAATCATTCCTACTGCCTTTTACTGACATCCGAGGTTTTCTTTTTTCGTTTTCATTACTGTTTCATTGTTCGCTTCACTGTGCCTGTAACAAGTAATATATGGACTTGTTTGATCTTTTAAGCATCCAGGGCCTAATATGACCGCACCAGATGATTAAACTGAGCCCCGGCAACCGCGGTGCCATTTCAGCCTTCCCCGTTAGACCTTGGTTTGTGTGTTCCCTATCTCCACACACTTCCTCGTAAACAGATTACTGAGTTACGGTTATAAACAAGCAAATGCTGCCTATTGAATCTTCACTCAACAACTCTTTGTCATGGTGAAAAAAAGCCTTGGTAATACAAATGGAGAATTTAATCAGTCAACCATCCTTAAATTCAATACTTGTATAACTAATCCTGTATTAGTTGTAAGAAATCACATTTTTATCTCCTCATGTTGTATTAACCTTAACGATGGATCTGACTTTATCATTTCATTATGACCCAGCCAGTTTTCTTAAAAATTAGCCCACAAACAGGAATAAATATCACATTAGGCACATTAAAGGATTTTTTACAGTAGCGTTAAGATTGAAAAGTATATCGGAATATAAGGTGGTTTACATAAAATGATTAAAGTTTTCTCTTGATTTCTTATGCAAAAAATACCTTTAAAATCAAGGTTACACTATTATCCAGCAACACATGGTTTTAAGACCATTTTAAACACACCAGATAATACAGTTCTTAAATATACATTAAAACACAATATAACCCATACTAACATATGTCTCTACTTACATAATTATCATTATTAAGTTTCAGATGGACAAGCTAATATGTATTTGTACTGTATAAGATACATTGTATAACATTTTTTTTAAATTTCATTTTAATTTTTACCATCAGTAATATTAAAAGACTTGAGTCAAATTAGCAGCAGCTTCCCATAATTTTGGTGTTAAATACACTTGAAGGTAAATGGCGTCATAGGAGAGGTAAGTTTGACCTGATTCAGATTAATTAGGACAGGTGTAAGTGTACATGTGATGATAATTACAAAGGTTCTTTTTACAATGTACATATAATGACTTATTTTATGATTCTGATAATGAGCCCTTTTATCCTGTTCAAAATTCAATTTTACGAGGCCACAGCTTTCTAAACTAGACTAACCCAAGGATCCATTCATTACAGACAACATTCATCATATTCGTCTTATATCAACCAAATATTTATATAGTATCTGAAATATTAATGCAATTTTGTTCATATACATTTTTATCATTAAAGGTGAAAGTTGTTGACCATCAACATGATGTAATGAGAGACATGCATTAATATTAAGATTTTAACAAGCTGAAAATGCAATTTAGGCAGCATTTATAACAACAAGGACTTGTAACCTGCCAGTGTAGTAAATCTTGGGAGATCATTTTATAATACTTTTACTTATCTAAGTTTAACTTGGAAAACCTCTGCACAGTAAAAACAGGACTGCTGCCTATTTTGCATCAATATCAAACTTCCCCTCTCTGGATATCACAATGTATCCTGTACCTTCTGCCTTCTCATGTACCTTAAAGATGACAAAGTTTACAGATTTCCTTCTGATCTGCGGCCCTCCCAGCATGATATCTTCCACAGGGAGTCCCTGACATTTCTTCTGATAATATTCTGACATTGCACCTCCCTCTGGAGGTAACAAAGGGACTTTGTTCTCGCTATCAAACAACATTATTGTGGTTTATACAGGCATGTTAACAATATTAAGTTATCTGAAAAGGCACAGTGTGTCACACGTCAATACAAAGGGACAGTAGCCCGTGCAATAATGATTTGTATGATTTCATGAATTAAAGCATACTTTGCTAGAAAATAAAAAACATTTTCTTTTGAAATAAAATAATAATGATAATAATATGTGCGAGGTGGGGGTTATGTTTGGCTTCAAAAGTGAATCACCCAGCAGCAGAAAATGATTTGATAAGACACTGGCTCCATCATGTTGGCATACCAGGGTACAGAGCGAGAGATTTCAAAGTATCTCTAATTAACATCAGTCTTTTTGACTAGAGCTTAACAGAAAGATGGATAGAAGGACACAGGTGAAGCAATGGTGGACAGTGAAAGAGGAGAAGAATGTACCAAGCTGTCATTCTGCCTTCCACCACCACCCCGAGCAAACCTTGAGCTTTAAGCAGATGTAACATTTTGGTTTAATAATAAAAAGCACTACATAAGATCTTATTTATATCCATTTCCTTATTTCATATTTCTGTCAAGCACAAATAGATCATGCTGATAAACAGTAAATGAATAGAAAAAGTGACAAGCAGATAAACTAAATGTATGCATGCACAAATCTGTTTATCATCACCTTGTTTTTTTTTTTTTTTTTAATCCAAATTATTAAAGTACTTGGATTTTTAAAAGAGTCTTTTATTAATGGCGGACTGTTTTATTGTTTAACTAGAAGCAGCCATCACTTCTGGGGCTGAGCCAGGAGGTGATATACGCTGCATGTCATCGGTTGGTTCCGTTTCCAGTGAGTATGGCAGCATGAGGCAGACCTGGCTGGAAGCTCAGAAGAGGAGACACTGAGAAACGTTCTCAGCATGTGTGGGGAGTCGCGTTGACAGTAACATCCTAATCAGATAAGCATGTTTAAACTACACAGCTGGCCCCCTACAGGCCGGGGAAAACACAGCGCCTCTGACGCGGGCGGCTGGTAAGTGGCTGGGCAGCGGGCTGGCAGGCAGCTGGGCAGTGGGCGGGCGGCTGGAAGGTCGCTGGGTAGTGAGTGCCATTCGGGTGGCTGGCGGGCGGCTGGGCAGCAGACGGGAAGCTGGCAGGCGGGTGGTAGGCAGCTGGGCAGAGGATGGGTGGGCTGCAGGTGGCTGGTGGTTGGCTGGGCAGTGGACGGGCGGGTGGCTGGCAGGCAGCTGGGCAGTGGACGGGCGGCTGGCGGGCGGGTGGTTGGCGGCTGGGCATCGAGTGGGCAGGCAGACGACTGGGCAGCAGATGGCAAATATGCGGCTGGGTGGTGGGCAGTAGGTGACTAGGCAGCGCATGGGTGGCTTGCAGGCAGGCAGGTAGCTGGGCAGTGGGTGGAGGGAGGGCGGCCGGCGGGTGGGCAGTAGGTGGCTGGGCAGCGGGCAGTGGACAGGCGACTGGGCACACTGATAACATTCTGCTGTTCGTTTAGTGACGCCAGGTTCCCCAGTGGCCCAGAGGATTGGTGCCTGTCTGCTGACCTCCCGATGGCAGGGGTGGGGGCTCCATAGTGTCACCCGTCTTCTCTGTGTGTTTCGGCACCAACTGGGAGCACAATCTTAACTCCAGGCAAGGTCTACCGAGTAGCATTAAAAGAAAGAAAGGCCCTAACTACGTGACGCGTTTCAGCAGTCGTCTTTTTCCTGTCTTTTTCCCGTCTTTTTCTGCCCAGTTCTTCAGCGTGCCGCGCAGCTTGCGCATGTGCAGCACAGCTGCTGTAATGCGTGTCTCTCCTCACCGTCTCCCCAGACATGCAGGCAGCACATGCCACAGGCCGCACAGCTAACCTCAGAATACCTCTGACTCTCTACATCCTTTATTTTGTTTTGTTTCCTTTAACTCACCCCCATCCCTTGAAAATGTGTGGCTCCCACAGCCCCCGTCCCGACAGGCTCTCCATGGAGTACATTTGTGTTTACGGCAAAGCAGCCATTTCCATAAATATATTCCGAAGAAAGAAAAAAGGAAAAAAAACGCATGGCGGCGTGCAGGAGGTAGCCTCAGCGCACGCTAATCCCCCGCAAGGCCGCCTCCCTCCATGCGTGTCTGCAGCTCTGCTTTCATCTTAAATTCATGGCCCTGGAACGCACCCCAGCCAACACCTCCTATCCTCTGCGGTGGACGTCTCTTGCCGTGCCACTGCCCCTCAATCACTTATGATTTAATAAGGGGAAAATTAAAAATCCATACAGCTTCCCCCCCCCTCCCTGCGCACCCCTGATTAGGACCAGATAAAGAGTTTCACAGACCCACGGTAGATTTTGCGCAAAAAAACACACATCTCCCACCACTCAGCTCAGAAGAGAGAAGCCCAAAACACATCTATGGATTCCTTTAACTATTCACTAAAAAGACCTCATCTCACAGAAACATCAGAGCACACAGGAGCTAAATAAGGCTGGGGAAAAAAATGAGTCTGTGATTTGTAGGGACGTGAAGAAGAGTTTAAATGTGAAGGCCAGATGTCGAATGCTATAACATTAAGCAGTGCAGCCATGGAAGCCGCTGTTCTCAGAGAAGCGTGTGCGGTGAGATTCTCTTACAGTGTGTTCTCTTCAGGTGCGCCGCCCGCTGGTCCAGTCCGTCCGCATCCAGGCCTCAAACACAGATTCTAGAATTGGCAGCATCATCAACAAAAACACAGCAATCATGGCCTAAACACGCCAAGAGTCAGAAAAGGACACAGTAACGATAAACATGCATGCCTCCTTCTATAGGCTGAATATTTAAAAAAAAAAAAAAAAAAAAAAAATTTAAGTATCTTTACTGTACTTCTCTATTCCTTTTTTTTTGCTTGATTAAAGATCTTCTGACCACACTCATATTTGTGAAAAATGCATGAATTACTAATTAATGAGGTATTCTGGCAGCATTTACATATTCATAGAGGTGTGGCTGAGTAATTGGCACATGCTTGAGAGGTTTGAGTGATAGTTTTGGGAGGATGGCACACCCCCAATAGCCACCTTTTATTTTCTGTTTGATTCTTCAAAAAGTCCAAATAGTCAGTGTGTTCTTAAATGTCCATTACATACTCGCTCATCCGAAGTGGAATGCAGCCAAATTCTGTGACAAATAAGCACATGACAGAAATGCAATGAAGTGAGACAATGTATAAAATTACATTTTTAAAAATAATATCCTATGTGCATTAGTCAAATATTTATTTTGCAATCCTGTAAGCTCACTACTATTCACTAGTTCTCAGACCGCAGAATTCTGTACATGAGTCAGGAACAAGTTTGGCACAACTAACAGGGAGACACACATACACTAAAATGTAAAAGCTTGATTATGTAACTTTACGGTAAAGTACCCCAAGTTTCAAAGCCGTAGATGTGCTCTTTTCCCCATGTGTTAATCAAGTTGTGCCTCATCGTTCAAACCACTGAATGAAGAAGAAAATGAAAGTGCCACATTCAGCAGAACTGTTTATTATTGACACTGAGACGTTATTTCTCACAATTGGAAGATAAATGAATTAAGTGGCTCCAATCACAGCCAAATACAGTGTCTTGGAGACCAGGTCTGGACCTATGCATACAACAATGATTTAAAAATCATTCAAAAAATGATTTTTTGAATATGACTTAAGAATTTCATTTAAATATCCGCAGAGTTAATAAAATATAGATATAGTAATAAAAAGTGAAAACAGTTATAAGTATTCAGAATTGTTTTTATAAACTTAAGCACAACAATTTATATAACGATATTTTCACTCACCAAAATACTTTTTTAAAATAGCTGCAAATTAACCATTAACACTAACCAGACCTTTCAGAGAAATGTTTATGTAGAAATCAGTCAACTTGGCATGCACTGCACAGCATGGATGTTTTAAAGCAAAAAAAAAAAAAGGCTTCATGATTTTCTAAACTCATTGATCATTTATTGAAAATTTCAAGAATTAGAGGTGGCCATAATACAGTATCTCAGATTCTTTTTTTTTTAAAAAACCAAAACCTCTTTATACTCAAATGGCAATTTATTTCAGGGTAGAAGAAAAATTAAATTAACACAAACAATAAATTGCCTCTGAATTCACAGTCATGGTAAACAAGAAAACTTTTACAAAGTAATGTGCTTTTAAAAAGCTGTAGGCAATTCCATGCAATGGGACATTTACATGGGACCTGAAATTAAAGTATCAGATGTGTAGCGTTAGTAGCCAAGGCACAGAAAGGTATGCTGGAAAAGAAAAGCAGCCGGCCCAACAGAAAAGCGGCCAGCACTTGGAATGAAGTTTTAATTTAACCTTGCGAGACTTTTTTGAAGGTACTTCCTCATCCCGGCAAATAGAGTTGGCAGAGGAACGGTGAGCCTGGGGGGGGGGCACACATCTAAGAGATCTGATACTCTGCGCTAATCTGTTTTAAACCATCTGTGAAAGTAGCACGATTCCTTAAACCCTTCACCTCCACGGATTAAAATATTGCCCTGGGCCGAAGCCAGCTTTAATCGCGGACGCACTACATGTTCAATATGCAAAGCTGCCACCGGTACACGATCGCGAGACTCAGGTTTCAGGAGAAATTAGCTCGACTTTGACATGACACCCTTTGATGTTTTGAACGTTGGCACACATGCATCTCTTTCCTTTGAGTAAAGAAACAAATTTTTCCCTTGTATCTTAAATAACTTTAAATTGTGCCAATAGAAGCGATAGGAATCCTTCCTTTCTGCCCATAATCATATATTGCAGGTTTTGATTTGATGCTCTGGAACATATAGTTTTTTTTTTTTTTTTTTGCATTCTTGCACTTTTATGAAATATTTCATTGTCCTGTTTCGGATAAGCAGTTAAAATATGAACGGACGTTACTTTTTTTTTTTTTTTTTCATTTTTTGGTCATTGAAAGTTAATATTTTATTGTTTAATCAACAGGTTATGTGTGCGCAGCTACGCATTTGTTGACCACGGCTGTTGTTATTTAATTTATAGGTCTAATATACTAGCAAAGAAATACAAATTTGAGTAACGGAGAAGCGCTTCGGAAATACCGTTCGTTTCTGTACAGAATCACTTCTTGACTGCCTGCCATAAATATCGCACAATAACCTAAAGTGCAATGAGCAAATCAGCAAAACCAGAATTATTTGATTCTGGCATAGCTATCGGCTCTCGGTCCTTATATTTAGTGGAGTCATGTCTCAGGTCATGTTACACAAGGTAGGTTATGCAGAATACCTCGTACTGTCGCCAGTTTACGGCAACACTTAATTCGTTTTAACTGAGCTCCGGCTCAAACATCGCGACATCACCAAGTTAAAAAGAGAAAAACATCTAAACGACAAGAGTTCAGTTTTCCCGGATGCACACAGCGACGACACGCGTGTTATTCTTTGCTCACATGCACACCTTCGTCCGGCTACCCGGCCGTGCCTTGTAAATAAGCAGTAAACTCGGTAAACTTATCCACGCCTGCTCTTGATGATGCTGGGCTTTGTGAATTACAATAAGATTTATTGTGCAGCGGTACACGTCTAATTTTCCATCCACCACAGGGATCTTGCAGCTGGATGGAGCTAACATAGGCGCCTGTTATATATACCGCAGTTAAAATGTGGGTTTTTTACGCGCTCTGGGGGGAAAGGGGCTTACAGAAAATCCTGGCAAAAGACGACAAATGATTAATGAAAATAGCAAAAGACGTGTTTAAATGGCTTTCCAGAATGGTTCGGGAATCCCTTTCCAGAAGAGCGACCCTCCTGCGTGTGGTAAACAAGCGAGCCGAGAGGAAAAGTCAGCCTTGTTTTTTTAGGGCTATTTTACTGACTTCAGACAGTTAAGCTATTTCCAGGATTATAGAACCAGAAAGTAATTAGGATCCTGTACTGTCCAACAGAATGGAAGCTGTTCAAAGGAGCGCTGTCCCATATAATTAAGATACAGCGCTTTTCTTTTTATCCATTAGGCTAATTATTATTATTACATTGAAAAGATATATTGACGCCCTCCAAAATGTATGATATATACGATAAATAGGCTATATGGTGAATATTCTTTCTTGCATGCTTGTATACGGCCAATAAATACAAAACAACTAACACCTCTGTAAGCAATTACTGAGCATATACACGAATAAAGTATATCAGAAATAAGTGTCCAGAATAAGTGACTCTTCAACTGCATTTAGCGCGTTTAGAGGACTTATAGCGGCTGAAGAAAAGCCTAATAGCCCTTTCCCTGAATCACGTGACCCATAAAAGACAAGGGACATGAAAGGCATGTTAGAAACGCTGCTTACAAACACCCATACTGTGAGTTAACGGAAGCTGCCGGTACATGCGCGGGCAGAGAAGGCAGGGGCACGGGCACTGAATAAACGTGGTGTTTTCCAGGTGACGGTACCAGGTGGTTCGAAGCAAGACGAAGGGAAATGTTCAAAATACAGCTGGTAACTAATCAGATAAGGGGGACTTTTTACAAAAGTGACAGAACTATAAAATAATGCTAATGAGAATTTATTAATAATAATAATAATAATAATAATGAAGTTGTTCATTGTACTGTATACTTTATTTCTCAATAAGCATCAATTAACAGTTTTATTTTTTATTAATTTACTGGGAGACAGTGTAATCTTCCCAGCCCTGCTTCATTTAAATTAATTTAAATGCTGTGCTCTGTCCGCAGAGGAAACGCCACAGCCAGAGCTTGGGCTCTGGAGTCTGGGAAATAAGTCACGGCACGTCTTTTCCGCGGCCCTCTCCGATATTTTAAAAGCCACTCATCAAACTGAAACAAACTGCACCCAAAAGACCATAACAAGCGGATATCTATTTTTCACCTGCCCCCTTTACCACCAGTCTGCCCAGCATTCAATTCTTTTACACCATAACAAATAGCACATATACATCATTAATTTTGCTATTTTATATCCAATAGTTGACCACATTTAGTTTGTCTGTGTTTCAAATATTATACTTTGTGTTCATTCCCCTGATGAAAGGCAGGGGTGCTATTACAGTAATTTGAAATCAGCATGTCTTTATTCACTAACGTATATGAAGAAGGTCTACTCTGGATGATGCTCTCTGTTCTTAATTCAGAGTAGCTTTTTGCGTGACCCCAAGTAACCTACAGTACAGGAGGAGTAATCTACAACTGGAGTAATTTGCCTAAATGGTTTGGCCTATTCCAAACAGTAATGAACTCTAAACACTGAGCTTTGGCTGCAGTGAATTTTGTCTCTCTATGTATTTACTAAATTTACTAAAACTAGAACAAAACAGAATAACCCAGCATTATTCTTACTTTTGACTTTTTCTTTAAAAAAAGTAAAATTTTAAGTTAAAATTTAAAACTTTTTTTTTTTTTAGTGTACTGGTAGCTGATAACCACTCTACCAGTTTGGTGTTGTGTTTCTTTGTAAAAATGCTGGCGCAGTTGCACATATTGGAATAATTTGAAATATTTGAATTGGACAAGGTTGCGGTCACATGACTGATTGGCAGAACCGAACGCTAATCAAACAGTTTTTCGGTAGGTAGCATTTCACGAACAGTGAAAAGACGGATTCATAAGACAAGACCACAGAATCCCAGATTTTAAAACAAAACGTCTCTTTAATTTGTGTCAACAGCAGTACAAAAGATGGAGTGATGGTGATGGTAAGATTTTTTTGTTGTATGTTTGTGTGTGTGTTTGTTTTTAGGAAAGGAGGAAACCCTTGAGGTAAATGAGTTTAAACAGGCAGTCACACGCCCTCCCATGTGTGATACTCCACATCGCTTAATGTCACATAAACAATAGGTATATATATATAAAGGCGCCGTTACATAACAATATGTAAAAAACACCCTGTGAGGGGGGGAAAGACCTAAGAATCTGTACATATAGCTAAGGTGCCTAGTGATGCCAGAATCAGTCGCAAACTGGCTGGGCATCTGATGTATTAATACTGCGGACAGAGGAGACAGCTCTCTGTAGGTACCGATGTAGAATAATTTCACCTTGAGTTTACCTCATGTCAGTACTGCACATGGAAACGAATGACTGGCTGCGTTACATTTTGAAGCCGAGCAAAACACATTTTAGTACCTTTTTCTGTTTAAAACAATAATCCTTAGCAAACTGCTGTCTTTTACGGTATAAAGGAGAATGTGAAGGCGAATGTAATGGCAACCTTTATGAGTTCAATTAAAAACTTTACACTGGTCTGTACAAGATATTTCCATAATCTATTTACATTTTTGACTTAAAACATTTTTTTTTTTCAAAGCAGCAACAGAGATCATTTCATCTCTAGTATCTCCAACAAAATCTGCCAAAGGCCGGGGGACCTGCTGAGAAGGGGATTTAAATTTTTTTTTATGTAATTTTTATTACATAGAGAACTTGCTTATTCTAAAGAAGATTTTAGAGCCAGACAGCTCCAGCAACAGAAGGGCCATGCCCACAGCATTGCTAAAGGACCGGAAATTATAGATATAAAAAAGTTAAGCTAAATACCACTGACAAAAAAAAGGAAAAAAAACAAATAAATATTTGCACGCCTCTAATCTAACCTCACCAGGAATAAAAATGAACAACAATAAACCACGCATGCGCATCTGAATTTAAAACTGTCACATATTTTTGTGTTTTTTCCTGTATTTACCCCCCCCTTTACAAAATTTGGCACAATCATCCAACCCCTGGTGGATTAATTTTTTTTTTTACTGCTGCTTGAAGTCGACAAGTACAGAATGGGAAAACCTCAGTTTGAAACGTGTAAACTTAAGTGCTCAACGCGGACACCAGCCAATGCTAAGGGATTCTGAACACTGTCCTCGTGAAAGATGTGAAACAGGCTTTGCGTTGCTTCACGTGGGATTGCACTGAGTTGCTCTGACAGATGCCGGTTCCTTGAAACATTTTAGAATTTGTACAATTCTTACATACCAGAATCTTACTTTTTTTTCTTCAGCAGAAGACCAACACATATAACCAGCAGGTCACTTGAAACACACACAAGTGAGGTACCTCACAAATCCATGTTCAGCTTGAATACTGCTATCTTTCATGATGGTTTTTAATTCAGCATCTATATGAGGTACAGTGGCTTGTCAGCTTTTTAATGACATCGACTGACATACACTGATGTGTAAAAAAAGGAAAAAAGTCAAATACATAACTTACACCACTAGGTATTCATGAATAAAAATATAATTCTATTTTCCTATATTTACAATTTAAAAATCTATGATGAGCTGGAAAATAAAAAAAAACTTTGTTTTGAGCTCCAATTCAATTATGAATTTTATTGTAGTTTTTTCTGATTGTCTTGTTATATCATACAAATTGATAGCCAACACAGGCCAATACATCTAATGAAATGTCTATGTAGTAGACAGTGTACTGTAGGATAGCTTCCAATGTAGGTCTCATCAGAGTAATACCCATCTCTCCCAGATTCTGACGCACCCTGGGTCACCAGTTGACCATTCCCATTTAAGAAACACTGGAGCCAAAACGAAGTCCTTATTTGTAAGACACACATCTGCATAAATAAATGGTTCAAATAAAGTGGAAAAAAAAACTGACTCAAATCCAGCAACTGTGAGGCACACTCACACGAGTCAAAACTGGTTTTTGTTCTTTTTTGTTTTTTTTTTTCTTTCTATACAACAGTTTCACATTAGTCAGAACGGATTTAAAAAATCATCTATATCCAGTGCTTGTAACACTTATGAAATATCTCTGCATGACTTTCTGATTTTTTTCTATATTGTTTAAGTGTAATCAAGTTTCAGTCCTAAGAACAGTCCTTTATTCATTGATACCCTTCAGGATTTCGGTCATGACTGCGAGAAATCAGGTACAGAATAACTAGCAAACAGAACACACAACCTAATAATCCCTACCCATGTCTGCTGAGGTGGGGGAGCACGAACTGAATTTTGTCTGAGAGAACAGAAAAATGTCATTTTACTACATTAAAGCACTAAGAAAGGGTTAATCTGAACAACTTTAAATACCTTTAACCTAAATGTATATTTTCCTTAAAAGGGAGGAAATTGTTCATTTAAATGGAAAGAACTGAAGACTGTAGAGTAGTGGCGACACAGGAAACACCAAGCAGGCCCTCTGGAAGAAGCCCGTGAAAGAAGGGGAGCGAGCAAGAATTCCGGCCGTCCGACGGGGCGACGGGCATGTTTGCGTGAAATCGACTGTTTACTAATGAAGTCGACCGATTCAAGGGCAAACGGAAACGAGCAGGACCTCAGCATTAATAATGCTACATTTGAGATGAAACTGAATCGTCAGTCATTTTAATAATCCCCCACAGCTTGATGTACCGCTTCCATCTGCTCGCCCAACGTCTCGTGGCCCGGCCGGGAGCCCCCTCGCTAGAGCCCTTTGATGAAGAGCACAATAAACAGCACGATGGATTTCCCCTTTGTCCTCCCCTTGCTGACGTCCCCTACCTCGCGGGGCCAGATGGCACCTCCCTTTTAACCATTTATTGCATTTAACGGTATTAAAATCATGTGGGTTGACCTTCTCTGAAAT
>JAODLC010000007.1:24290320-24301384 GCA_026781145.1 Hippopotamyrus pictus
CAGATGGCCCCCCCCTTTTAGGGCAGCCCCCCCCCCCCCCCCACATGGGAGTGGAAGCGGTCCTGGGCGCAGGGAGCAGGAGCTGTGTCCAACTAGCCTGCAGCAGGAGGAGGCAGCCACTGGGCCAGATAGGGACCGCTGACCCTCACTCGGGGCGTCACTAGGGGGGCGTCGCACCGCAAAAGTGACCCCATGACCTTGAGGGACGCAGTGTGGCCTGCATGCGCCTTTTTCTGTGGCTGCTTTAAAGTGTCAAGTACATGCAACCCTCTGCCCATCACTACTACACCTTTAATTACGCTGCAGATCAGACCTATCGTTTCAACATCCTACACGTTACAGCTTACTCTGAATTCTTAAGATAAATTAACTAAAAAAAAAAAAATGACAAAGGTTACCTTCCAGCCTGCCTTTGAGAACTGTTTTTCCAGCTAAGTAGTGCTACTCTGTGCCACTCCAGCTCCAGTGGAGGGACCCAACTGCCAGCATTTCCTTTAAGACTCAGAGCGAATGCCCCCCCCCCCCCCCCCCTTAAGACTTGCGTCCATTAAGACTAACACGTAAGGGGCCTGCCTGGCACCGAGACCGGAGTCTGATTGGAAGAGAGTTGGCCCCAAATCAGGATGATCAGGAAATTAAGACGGAACAGAAAGACAGAAGAGATGTCATTCAGGGTGCCATCCTGGATAGCATCAGGTCTCATCAGGCGTAAGTAATGGATTTGGTGGGAGGAGAGGGTTCACTGTATGGCCTTCCTGTGTGACTGTCACCCCCGCTGCCATGACAGCAGTGGCACCGAGCGCTCGGTGGAAACCACGTACATAACAGGGCATTCTGTCGCCAAGTTCCTGAGTACATCACTATGGTGGTTAAAAAAGAAAAAAAATCACCAGTATGGTAAAGGTGTTTTACACCACATGAAGAGGGCTAAGGATTGTCTAAGACTTGCAGTGTCTCCCTTAAGACTTTGAAATTTGAAGATATAAGTGATACGTAAAATATTTCATGGAAGGTTTGGCACGCTTGAGTTTAGAACTCGACACGACCTGTGCTAACAGCCTGACCGCGATTACACTAGCGGTGATCAGAGAGCTTGCTGTTTCCTCCTCTGTGCTCGTTGACACACCCGTGGGCTGGTTCTGCACTTGTCTCTATATGAAATCTGCACATCTTCCTCCTTTCTCATTAAATAGTTTAGTTTAAAAACACATTCACAAGCTGTTGGCTGGAACAGCATACCTGAGTGAGATAGATAACCCCAATCACAAACAGTAACTCAAGCTATTAAACAGCATTCCAAAAAAAAATAAAATAAAAATAATAACGTAAAAGATATTTCCATATGACGAAGTAACACTGTGAGCTATGGATTTATATTAAATGTTAATTTTCAAGTCCTGACATCCAATATTTCATACACAAGAACCTAACTGTGTAAAAACGTCCATGGATAAAAGAAAAAATTAGAAACCATGAATAAAATAAAACAAACAAACAAAAAAACAAAACAAACAGCTTCTGCTTCACACATGAAGAAACACTTAAAACGGGTATCTGTCCGGTACGTGGGAGCCACACATGCATGCCGGCTCCTGAAGGTGTCCAGAGGTGAGCTCCGCTTCTCCTGCCAGCTTGGCCACGAGGCCCCTCAGTTTGCGCTCACTGCCTCCTGTGTCTCATTGTCGCTGCTGTAGTCCGATTTGGGCTCCTCCTCGAAGTCCTCGTACATGTCCATCTCATCCTCGCCATTGATGGTGTCCCCGCTAAGTGTGACGCCGGGCTCCGCCTTCATGGCGTAGGTGCTCTGGATGACGGGGATGGCCGGCTCGGGGCTGGCCGATGCACTGGAGCAGTCCGACGTCATCTGCGGGGAGGGTGTGGTGGCTGCCAGGCCCATAGCCCCGGGATAGACCAGGCCTCCACTGGTGCTAATGGGGATCTGGGACCCCTGCCTGGGTAGCCACATGACACAAGGGTAGCAGAGTTAATACCATGGCCAAACATCACCGCCCCCTCATTAGCATACACTCCTTATATGGGCACACACAACCATAGGACTAGTATACACACCTCAGAACTCCAGCAGCATGAACATGGGCTAGGTTCTCCTCAGCCATCTTGGATTTTATGGTTAAAAAAACAAGCCAGGTAGAGTATTATCATGTGTATGCTAAACTCAATTGTTTTGTTTTTGTTTTTTTTTAATATGCTTTTATATTTAAAAGGACGACAGAAAAGAAACACGTATTATTAATTATTTCACTGACGACTGCTCTTGTTTGTGTGCCACAGTCTGTATTTAAACATTACTTGGCCGGCTCAGTAACATTCTTCTTCACTGTGGAGTAAACATTTTATTATACCGAAAGTCATCTCCCATACACACTTGCGGTCCTGGTGGGTAAATTCTTGGATAATTCTTACTGATAAAAATAAATTATTGTGAAAAAATTCAGTTGTTTACCTTAAAGCCATTTACTGTATCCACACGTGTTTTATATGCCATAATTGTCACGCCCACGGAGGCGGGACGCGACAGGTGTATCCCATCCGTATAGGACTGACTCCCTTTATAGGCAGAACGGAACCCGCTAGACTTCGCGAAGTATTGAGCTAATGATTTGCAGCCATACCGAGCGTTTTTCTCGTCTTTCGTCTACCCGCTTCTCCCATCCTTACCTGTTGTCCTGCTGTGCGATCCTTACCCTCTTGCCTTCCCTCCTCAGACCCGTTCCCGTACCTGACCTGCCTTCCTCGCTGAGCCCGGCAACTCCTGCTCCCCTCTCCTATTGTCTCCCGGTCTCGTGCTTACTTGTCTGACGGATCTCCCGGAAAACGAACCCCGCATACGGACAACGACACCGACTCCTGCTCGCCCCTTCTGTCCTGTGCCATCGGCTCTCCGACGGAGAGATCGCTCCCTCTCCTACAGCGCTTTCCCCCTGCGCTTAGGCAGAGGAAGCTGCGCTCCTCCGCGGCAAGGAACCAAGCTCCTTCTGTCCCCGCCTCCCCTTACTATTATTAAAGCACCTTCACCTCTGCATACCTGGATCTCTTTTTCCCTTCTTGTTCGAGGTTGACAATAATAATGCCTGTATTCAATTTCACAGCTTCCAGGCTGCCTTTGTCATGATTCAGTAAATTACAAGGCCATGAAAGTTGAATTATATTTGGGTAGGGAATTCATTTTAATGCCACAGAAGTGTTCTTTTTATTAAACTATCGCAACTGTTTTATTCAGTACTCCCAGAATGCAGCAGCTTATGAGAAACAGTGATCAGTTATTATGTAGCAGGCTGTCGAGTACGGGCTTGCGGGTGGGCTGGGCGTCATACCAGACATATCTTAATGAGCTGCCATATTAACGCATGGCAAGGTCATGCCCTAATACAGGAGATGCCTACTGAGGGGAGAATGATTCACATCGCACCGTACGCTTTGCTCAGTCTCAGCTACACCAAGACAAACACTGCTTTGACAGCATGATGAAATAACACAAAATGAACCAAAGGAATGAAAAAGGCTAAAAAGTTCAGACAAGTCATTTAATAATTCAGATAGAACCATTGTTTTATGGTGTTAAACCCTCTTAATCCTCTTAGGTTAACCAAACAAGAGCGGCTAAAACAAGGGACATTTCCCTTGTCCTCCACAAAAAGAAGATCTTCATTGAAATGTTCAAACTCCTGCTGAAGTAGACCATTAATTCTTGTCTCAACAGCGACAACCATAAATTAAATATCATCAAACAGAACGCAGATTAACGGTCCCCTCGCCCCCTGAGCATCATTAGTTGTGTCTGAGTTCCTATGACTGCGCATGCCCCCCCCACGTACCCCACAGTGAAGAACTGCCTCATCTCCTGCCTCCGCGAGCGCATTAGCTGCTTGTACTCGCCGATGCGCAGCTTCTTGCCGTCGATGATGCAGGTGCGCTTGGGCCGCGGTTTGTACTTGTAGTTGGGGTATTTCTCCAGGTGGATCTTGCTGAGCCGCGCCTGCTCCTCGTAGTACGGCTGCTTCTCCTGGTTGGTCATGGACTTCCAGCGTGAGCCTGTAAGGAGAGCATGCAGACAGGGGCTCATGCAGATGACTGCCCTGATTCTTCACAAACATGTTAACCATCTCAAACAATTGCTCCCTCTTTGTTAAGGAATAAAAGTTAAATTAAAAAAAATGGCACAGAAGTCATGTAAAAAAAAGATACAATAATAATTATAATTTTATTTATCTATCTATTTGTTTGTTTATTTATTTATTTATTACAAATGTATTATATTGCTCTAGTGAAATGGGAATGAATATCTTGGAGGGGGGGGGGGGGGTAAGCCCCATTGTTAAATCTGTCTCATTTTAATCTGGGCTAGGGTACTGTACATACATACATGCATACATACATACTGTACATACATACATACATACATACATACATACATACATACATACTGTACATACATACATACACACACACATCCATCTTCCAAGCACTTACCCCTAACCAGAAAGAGTGGCTGGAAGATAGACATGCATTATTGTAGTTAAATTATAACTGGTTAAAAATGCTGTTATGCTGTTAAACGGTGTTATTTAAATAGCTGCTATTTAAACTCCAAAAGTCAGCCTTCTGCTGTATTAACTGAAAATATGGGCATATTAATTTAGAATTTTGAATGTTCTTCACAGAATCTGCTGACTTTTAGTGGGAATCTGCTGACTATTATGCCTAAAGCTGGATAGTAATCCTGTGAGTAATCTGTGTAATGCTGCATAATAAATAATACTCAGAGAATGGGAAGTAAATCCATCAGAGTGTGACTGAGTCTGCCTGACGTAATACACTATATTCATGCATCGGCAAAGCAAAGTCTTAGCACCCGTTTATATACACAGAATACACAAAAATCCAAGTCAGAAAAAAAAGAATATGATTTAAAGTAATTCAAAATAATACATTTGCTTGAATGCAGATATGCAATTGATATGATTAACATTTAATGCATTAATGCACCACATTCTCTGTTAGTTTTATGTGCAAAATGGCATTTAATGACATTTTTTGTGAGATTTTTTTTTTAATTATATATTAGATTTTATTTTACTTGCTTGCAGTTTAGTCTCCACCCCTGGCTAAAACAAGATTTCACTTTTACTTTAGTAAAATATTATACTATATAATTTAAATGTCAATGTATGTTATGCATAAAAATATTGTTATAAAAAGCATAAAAATATAATAATAATAATAACATGAGCTAATGTTTACAAAAGATATAAATATATGATAGATTTTATTAAAGTACTTTAACTTAAATCACTTAACTTAATAAAGCTTTATGTTGTACTGTAAGTTGTTCTTTCAGCATCAATACAGTTTTTTTTTTTTTTTTTTAACTGTTGTTGCCAAACTTTGATCATTTTTATTATATTTTCAGACTTCAGAATGGCTGAAAGTGTTTCTGCAATGAATTCCATGATTGTCACGGCTCTCCATAGCTACAGGAAACCCTGGGTGTCATCACTGTCACCAAAGCTCCTCATCGCCGTCACCATAGCTCCTCATCACCGTCACCAAAGCTCCTCATCACCGTCACCATAGCTCCTCATCACCGTCACCAAAGCTCCTCATCACCGTCACCAAAGCTCCTCATCGCCGTCACCAAAGCTCCTCATCGCCATCACCATAGCTCCTCATCGCATCACCAAAGCTCCTCATCGCCGTTACCATAGCTCCTCATCACTGTCACCAAAACTCATCGCCGTCACCATAGCTCCTCATCACTGTCACCAAAGCTCCTCATCGCCGTCACCAAAGCTCCTCATCACTGTCACCAAAGCTCCTCATTACCGTCACCAAAGCTCCTCATCTCTGTCACCAAAGCTCCTCATCACCGTCACCATAGCTCCTCATCACCGTCACCAAAGCTCCTCATCACCGTCACCAAAGCTCCTCATCACCGTTACCATAGCTCCTCATCACTGTCACCAAAGCTCCTCATCACTGTCACCAAAGCTCCTCATCACCGTCACCATAGCTCCTCATCACTGTCACCAAAGCTCCTCATCACCGTCACCATAGCTCCTCATCACCATCTTGGCTTTGCTAGCCTTTCTGTCTGTCCATGCTAGCCATATACAAACCTCAAAGAAAGACTGTGGCTCTCATCTCACCAACTAGCTAGACTTCTGTGCGTGAACGGGTCAGCTGTTCTACACACGATAAAAGAAGACTAAGAGGTAACAGAGAGACAGGGCATCGTTAGCATCAAACCCTGGCCACACAGCTGCTCCTAGGAAATTCTGAGGCCCTGTTAGCATCCTGCTTATCTTACCGAGGATTTTGCTGATGTTGGAGTTGTGCATGTCCGGAAAGGCCTGGAGGATCTTCCTCCTCTCGTCCTTCGCCCAGACCATGAAGGCGTTCATGGGCCGCTTGATGTGGGGCTCATTGTTGTTCCTCCCCCGGGTCTCCCTGTACACCCGCGCCTCCGCAGTGCTGCTGCCACCTGCCAGTCACCAACAGTACTGATATTAATCCACATAGTCTTTCAATTTTCTAAAACCACAAAGAGGGACCAGGAAAAAAAAAAAGGACCACAGAAGTCAATGAAACTAAAATCTTTTGATAACTTACCTCCTGTATAACTTGATTTTAGATTAAGATTTTAGAATTTAAAACTTTTTGGTGAAAATAAATCATAGGAGTGAATTGGTTAAACCAATTGCTGTAGTTAAAATTATGAGCTTGACATTTATTCTGCAGACTCGTTCTTAGATTTGAGTACAGAACAAGGTTGTATTTAGTGAGATTCAATGGGTTGCCTGCCAAGAATCTGATTTAAAGGAGCACCTTGAGTAGGATCACCGGTATGTATAAGCAGCCATTTATATAGATTCTTGACTTTATACCATAAGGCACACAACACCCTTGACCAAAATGGGAGAAATTGTGCTAAGGTCATTCATGCGTTTTAGAGAAAAAAAAAAGTGAGGGAATGAGAGCTGGCCAAAATTCCTTGCACAACATTCTCCCTTTTAAGGAGAAACTGAACAGAGTTACTAACTGGGAGCTGTGTAGCCCAGTATTTGTGCCCTGTGTCAATCAAGCCATTCATGATCCAGATGTTGGTGCTGCTTGTCGGATCATGAGCTGCAGGGGAAAAATGATTCATTTTTTGCTCAAAGATTTGCTTCATTTCATGTACACATTTCCTTTAAGATGGATATTAATTATATAAATCAGTAAATGTGTCACAATATGTTCGGATAGCTTTTCAAGCAAAACATTCAGTTTAATATATTTTAGTCTCTGCCTTTGTTTACACAAATTTTGCTTATATTGTGGTTTATATTTTTAAATGTATTAAAAGCAACAGAATTGATTAATGTGTATGAATGCTTTGTTATGACTTGATACGAAATTAGCATTATTTATGATGGATGGATCCACTGCAACCTTGTAACGGAAGATGGATGGATGGATGGATAAAGATGATAAAAACGGAACTGTCAGATTTAAACAGGATGTACTTGGGAAGTATGACTCTCTCAGTTCTTTTGGTCCCTGAATTGGCCCTGGGTGGCTTGCAGGAGGTGAAGCAATAAGCCAGCTTTCATTCACTTCCTGTTCCACCTCCCTGCCTATGTTTATGACCCGTAAAGGAGGAGAGCGGCACACTCCGTTTAGCCGTGGCATAATAGCACATCTGGCTGGGCTTCAGGGCCTTCACAGGCATCCGGGCGAGGCGAATGCCCTTCCTTTTGCACCTGCTGGCGGATGGACGGGACCACGGATGGCCCAGCGCAGCCTGTACACCTGCCCCATACTCACTAAGCTGCTAGTGAGATTATACTACATTAACCCACTGGGTATCTGCCAGACCACGGAATACATCATCACTAGACATATTCTATCCATCAATGCAAACCAAATATGGCAGCAGGATGTCAGGGTTCTTCCCACTCATTGATCCACAGCATTCAGGTCCCTGCAAACAGAAGAGACCCACCGATTTCCGGGGATAATACCCACCCACGCGCCCCAATACCCTTTCATTTCATTTAGCCTGCAGAGACTGTATGGAAGTGGCAGCCACGTTTATCGCATGACAGAACGGCAGTACGGGCCGATCCATTTCATCGCACGATAAACAGCCCCTGCACGCTCCTGAGTATGGCTCTGATTTATGGCACCCCAACCAAGCAGCATCACTGACTGGGCTGTTTATGTACTGGCATCTTCCAGCTGGAGGTTCCTCCACCTCAGTGTAACAGGGCAGTTAATGTCTCACTTGAGCTTCCGGGACTGTACCAGCTATCTGCTTCATGCTCATGTTAGGACATATATTTTATATTCTACTCCTCTACAGAGACAAAAGTTGGGAGGGGGGGAGATCAGAAATATATATCAATGCTTTTATAATTGTGCCCTGTCTACATACTCATGCATCCTCTCTGTTGTGGCAACTAAATGGATCCAGGCTCTGCGTTCAGTCAAACATTCAGATGAGCCACAAAGCAGGGGAGGACTGCCATCGCCATGGGGAAACGAGCACGAGCCAAGTACATGTGGCCATTGGCCACTCCCAAGCGTGGGTGGCTAACCACTTAGCATCCTGGCCAATGGGAAGGCCCCTCTGTGCCGCAAGGGCCCGCCTTATTCGAAACCATCCAAAGGGCTGTGAGTTCAGATGGCAAGTACAACACTGTCCTGATTTGCCAGCATGAATGTCTGTCTTAGCTCTGCTTTCCTGGGCATTCTAATCACAAGCCCCTAGACGTTTTATTGTTAGGCATTCGATTATATAAAAAAATACAGTTCAGATATTTACCAGACTCAGACAAAAATGCTCCTGGGTAATATTTGGGGTGAATTTGGGGTGGAGGCTTTTATATTTAATATTCTGATTTACAAGGCCAGGAGAACAATTTGACAGTGTGACAGGTTAATCTCTAATTTAATAAACTCTGTGTTTCAAAAGGGGTCTGGGGGTGGTCGAGAGAGACACCATGGTACGTCCTCACCCAGGCTAATACTTGGGCCCCCGAAACCTCCAGTTCATTCCGATTCCCCAAGCATCTCGAATTCCTCGGTGTATAAAAATTGAAAACGCTGTGACAGAGTTGTCTCATTCTTTGTTTCATGTCAAGTTTCTGGTTTCACTCCCCTTTTGTCAGTCTTATAGCTAAAGTTCAGCCACAACATTAATTAGAAAGATCATATTTAATAGCTGCTTACATTACATTACAACCCCCTTTTCTCCTGCAAAATTTGTCTGTCTACCTTAAAACATAAACAACATATTGCAGTTCAATGTTAGTTTTGTCCGAAAAATTCTATCCTTTTAAACTATCAAACAGCTGGCATCCCATCCAGGGTGTAACAGAGCCGTGTTGTCTGTACTGCAGGGATGGGCTCCATGCCCCCGACTCTGATCAGGATAAGCAATTGGATGTTGGATGAATTATGGAATATTTTCACAGTAAAAGTACCCATCTAGCATATTAAAAGACAAAAATTCATTCACACGGACAAAGAAATAATAATTAAAAAAAATCTAATTCACACATTCTCCTAATTTAGCAACAGCCAGAAAGAATGAACGAGAGTGATGAACCAATCTATTCCATTGCCCTCTCGTACATACAGTAGAGTCCATTTGAATGATGCAGCTTGATCTATATTGGCTCTTTAAACTCTTCTGATACTGCTGCGGGCCTCGCTCGGGTCCTCGGAGCTGCCTGAGGCACCCTTTGTGCAGGCCCCCGTTGGACGCCGCGACCCAAGCGACGGGCGAGTTAGAGGCGGCCATATGTGAATGAACAAAGCACCCATGCTAAATCTTTTTGTGGTATTCGCTAATGTTTTTCATCTGAGTCTAAAGACCTAATGACTCTACAGTGGGGTGATGCATGTGGCTCATGGCTTCACGAAATGAAGGAAATTCTATCCGCTTCCATACCCAGATTGTATTTTCCAGTGCTCCCCACCTCCGTCACAGCATTGGCAGCTTGTTAATTCGGTTGCTTGCAACCCTTGCAAATATTAGTCTAAGAAACTGAAACGGCTCTGATGACAGGGTGACGTTCTGCTCTCGGTCTCCGCGATGCCTTATTTCTGTTTAACGCTCCCTGAATCTGCACTGAAAAGTCTTCATTCATTGCCCTGCCAACAAAACACAGTTAAAAGTCTGAGCCCCACAGTGACGGAGGCGTTTTACACAAATTTCCATTTAAAGGCTTCAATCTCGCTTACTGCTCACCTTGTGATTAGAGTAATGTTTTTTAAGCATTTAAGCCTGGACAAAATCACATGTACACACATGGATAAGTTGACAGTTTTTCATTTGGTAGATTTTTTAGTTCATGTTTAATACAATTATTGGTGATTACTACTGAGTAGTTATTTGAATTTATACTTGTAGTATGCTTCATGATATGATGTATACTTTTTATTTTAATGGACTGTATTTTAATTGATCCTTGGCAATCCTTATTTTGGAAGCTGAAACAATCTGGCTACAGAATCACTTTTCCTTTGGTGGAATTCCCAGGGCTTATATCCCTTGTAATTAATATTACTGATGCCATCGTTGAAACTGGCATACGTATGGGTGATGAAATAGGGACTGTGTTAATCAGCTGTTCCTGTCACCTTGGCGCCCAGCCATACTCTATTCCATCAGCCCCCTTCGCCCCTACCCATAGGCCCAGTGCTAAGCCACAGCATGCTGTGAGAACCGTCTGAGGTCTGTCTGGCTCAATGTTGTCTTCATTGTTTAAAAAATGGGATGGGTTGCTGTCTCTGTTCCTGGTCACGTCTTCACACCATCCGCTGGAAATCATCCCACAGAAAAGGTGACCTGGAGCACATCTGTCCAGATGGACTGGAAGAAAAGCAGCAGGCCCGTGCATATCCAGAGCCTTTGGTTGGATGCGAGAACCTCTAGTCTTTAGTGGGAAGGTAGAACCTTTAGAAGACAGTGTTTAATGGGAAAGCAGAGCCTTTAGTGGGAAGGTAGAACCTTTAGAAGACAGAGTGTTTAATGGGAAAGCAGAGCCTTTAGTG
>JAODLC010000007.1:24301484-24312652 GCA_026781145.1 Hippopotamyrus pictus
GGGAAAGCAGAGCCTTTAGTGGGAAGGTAGAACCTTTAGAAGACAGAGTGTTTAATGGGAAAGCAGAGCCTTTAGTGGGACAAAGCAGCTTTAGTTGACAAGATTCCAGTTCCAAACCCGCCATAATATACAGATCTACAGTCATGTGAAAAAGAAAGAGCACCCTCTTTCAGTTCTATGGTTTTACATATCAGGGCATAAAAGAAAAATCACCAGGTTCTAAAATTGTTTAAATCCAACCTCAGGTGTACACACAACAGAATCCACCGTGTCATAAATTATTTAACAAAAATGAAGCCAAAATGGAGATGCCATGTGTGAAAAACTAAGTACACCCCCTGATTCATTAGCTTGAAGAGCCACCTTCAGCAGCAATAACTTGAAGTAATGGTTTTTGTATGACTTTATCAGTCTCTCACATGGTTGTGGCAGAATTTTGGCCCTTACGGTGTTGCTTTGGTTCAGAGAGGTTGGTTTGCATTCATTTATACACAGCTCACTTATGGTCGCACCAGAGTTTGACTGGGCCATGCAACGCCTTGATTCTTTCCTTTTTCAGCCATTCTATTGTAGATTTGCTGGTGTGCTTGGGATCATTTTCCTGTTGCGTTACCTAATTTTGGCCAAGCTTTAGCTGTGGAAAAGATGGCCTCACATTCGACTCTACAATATTTTGTTATACGGAGGAGTTCATGGTCAATTCAATGAGGGTAAGATGCATAGGGTTTGTGACTGCAAAACAAGCCTAAATCACCAGCCCTCCACCACTCTCCTTGACAGCTGGTATTTGTGTTAATATGCTGTGTTTGGTTTTCACCAAACATGGCACTGTGCATTAGTCCAAAGGACATTGTTCCAGAAGTCTTGTGGTTTGTTCAGATGCAACTTTGCAAACCTAAGCCATGCTGCCATGTCCTTTTTAGGAAGAGGCTTTCTCCTGGCAACACTTCCAAACAAGCCATATTTGTTCAGTCCTTTTCTAATTGTATTGTAATGAACATTTAACATGCTAACTGAGGCCTGTAGAGTCTGAGATGTAGCTCTTGGATTTTTTTTCAGCTTCTCTGAGCACTGAGCAGTCTGACCTTGGGGTGAATTTGCTGGGACGTCCACTCCTGGGAAGCTTGGCATCTGTCTTGAATGTTTTCCACTTGTGAATAATCTTTGCCGCTGTAGAATTATGGACTTAAAATTGTTTGGAAATGGCCTTAGAACCCTTCATAGACTGATGGGCAGCAACAATTGCTTCTCTAAGATGATTGCTGATGTCATTGCTGATGTCACACAACTGACTGCTCCAGACCGGCAAACTGCCAAAACTTCTGCTTTTATAGAGCTGGTCACACTTGCTGATGATCAATTAATGTTCAAGTGTATTTGATTAGGAGCACCTGTCTCTCAGTTCCTATGGAAGCAGTAAGGGTGTACTTCATTTTTCCACACACTGCTTCTGCATTTTGGCTTAATGTATTGTTTTTCATCTGAGGTTGCATTTAACTAATTTTAAGATCTGCTAAAGACCAGGGGCTGGTTGCACAAAACACCTTAAGTTTCCCCCTTAAGTATGACACAAAAGGTTTAATTTCTCCTTAGTAGTTGGATTTATTTAAGGGTGTTACACAGAATCCCTTAAAATGTTTCCTTAGTTCTTAAGGGATTTACTGCTTTGAAATATATTTTACAGCAGTAAAATTGTATAGTTTCCATGGAGACCATTTGTTTGCTTTCCCTCACGCCTGCTTGTGATACCTGTTATCGCCTCCAGTGTTAATTTCGTCGACAGGAACGTCAGGCTATATTCTCATCAAGGAAGGTTCTTTTGCACGATGATAATTAAAAGAAAAATATTATTTAAATATGCGTCTAATGACAATGACGAAATGGAACATATTATTCGTCTGACGAATATAAACAAAAATTTAAAAGCTGGATTTTGTCCCCACTGCATCCTTATCTATTGAAAATGTGGACTATTCACCCTGCTGAATTGTGTTCACTATGAGTAAGTACTTTTCGCTCGACTAAGAACATCTGAGTGGAACATATAGTGATAAACTTTGCTGAATAGTTGACAAGCACCCGGATCCTTAAGGGAACTTTAACTGGTTCCTTAAGTATAAGAGAAGGTAAGGGGAAGAACTTAAAAACTTAAGTGAACATTTTAAGGAAATCTTAAGGAGAAGACGTAAGGGTGTTTTGTGTAACCGACTTTATTTTAAGGAAACTTTAACTCAGACTTTAAGGAAAAACTTTGTTTTATGCAACTGGCCCCAGATTATTTTTTTTTTATGTCCTGATGTGTAAAACTTTAGAATTGAGAGAGGGTGCACTTTATTTTTTTTCTTTTTCCTTTTATTGATTTAATTTAATTTCAATTCTAAAAAAGCATAAAGGTTTACAAGAGTCCTTTTTCTCGTTAGCTCTGTTGTTTTATGGGGTCAGAAACAAATATTTACTCAGGTAAATAACTGACTTCCAGAAGCACCTATTTCCTTTATCTATGTGCCAGGCCCACTGAAATGAGGTGCTGCTGTGTGATAGCGACTGGGACGGCCCTGCACTGATCCGGAACCCCGAGGAGCAGCACGCCGTTGGATCTATCCCCGTAATGGAGCTAACTTTGTCTTGTGTCGCTGCTCCAGCAGCCCAAGATCAGTGGCATCAGAAGCCGTCAAATGGTTTTTAGTCTAATGTAGATCTGAAGTTACAGACACAGCTACAGAAAATACAAATGCCACAGTAACTACAGGAATTGCATCATCTCTGAAGCCTCAGCCTATAAGGCTACAGCCCCGGCGTGATATCCACTCACATCACTCCAGAACAGCCTACACTGGAAAAACAGTACGCCTTTTCTGCAAAACAGAGTCAAAGGCAATATGCATTTTCACAAACGTGAGACCTTACCGTCCAGATCTTCCGGCCGGGTTAGGTCAATGACCCGGTGGCCCATCTTCGCCTCATCACTCAGCTTGCCCAGATGGTGCCCCAGGCTCTCGTAGTGCGCTCTCTCCTGAGGGACACGGGATGGTAACCAGTCACTCCAGTGTGCAGATCGCTCTGTAAAGATGCTCTCCTGGCTGTAAGGCCCCCTCAGCCTCACCACTTGAGAGGGTAGGGCACTACCAGCCCAGAGTTGACCTCTTGCCCATGCTTGGGGCCGCGGTCTGTTTTGGGCACCCCAAGCCATCATTAATTCAGGGTGTGCAGCCCTCAGTGGACCCCCCCCCCCCCACCCCATCGGATGCCATGCTTTGTGCTCAGCTCAAACGGCACATAGAAACTACAATGAAACCCCATCTTCTGGGGTTCAACACCAACACTGAATTTTGCACGTGAGCAACATCTACATGTAAAGGGCAGCTTGTTGGGGGGGGGGGTATGTGCAGCACATTACATTTAATACATTATGTAGCAGACGGGTGTTGACTGCGGTTCGCTCCGATGTTAAATGACCCAGGTCGGTTGCAAACGCACCCTGACTACAGGGGCTTCTGTTCCTTAATGGCCCAGGGAGGGAGGGGGGGGGGGCTCCAACTCCCACCAATGCAAACAATCCCCCCCCTTCGGATGTCAGCTGAGAGACTCTGACAGCAGACATGATTTGCCGCGATCCGGGCGGGAGTGTTTGCCTGGGTCCTGGGGTGAGGATCCAATCTCTGACAAAAGGTTCACTGGCCTTTTCTCTCCCCCCCCCCCAACCTCTACCTTTAAGTGTGTCCATCTCACAGTGTGAATAAAACCCTCAGGTGGGCCTTCTTCAAAACACTATTAGCACCCCACCCCCAGGCAAGCACATACTGAACCCTCCGGTCCATACCAACGTGGCAATCCATTGACCCCTTTTGGAAGAAGCCATTGCCTGGTCTACAGGTTGTTCTTCCCACTGTGGAGGTCTGCTTTTGGATCTTACATGCTGAAGGTTATTATTCTTCACTGCTCCATTAATGAAGATGCCAAATTATTTTTAAAGTGAAAGCTTTCAACATTTTTTGCTTAACACTGACTTTAAACCTGATGGGAAGAATGACTGCAAAAATGCCCGGATTGAAAAATAACAAAAGGAAACTTTCTTCTTAAAAGGATTTCTATAGAAACATGCCCCCCAAAAGCACCTTGGAATCTCTTTATTTCCAGTTTTAGTAAAAAAAAAAAAAAAACACAAATGACTTCCAAAAAAAAAATAATAAAAAAATCAAGACAATGACTATTCAAATATTCCACTGAGATATGATTTCTTCCATTTACTTAATTCAGATAGCACTTAATTCTTTCTTTGAAAGAATAAGAGAAAAGAAAGAAATATTTTTTCCCTCGTCTTCCAAGTAAAATTTATTCAGGTGATCTGGATGCCCACCACCTGTCCAAGGGCATTAAAGGCAGCTTTTCTGATCGTGCTTCTGTTTTAAGTGTGGTGAGGAGGTAATGGGGTGCTCCCCCACGGAGCACAGCGCTCCATATGCAGTATTTTGAGCCGCTGCGTCCGTCTCCTGCAACACAGCGTGGTTAATGAAGGAAGCGCCTGGTGACAAACAGGGTGGGGGAGCGTGGAGTCGGATGGGAAAGCCTATCCACCCAGTGCACCGGGGAAGCCCCCCACCAGGGATATCGCTCACAAATTAGCCATGCTCCTTTCCTCCTGAGGTGTCCAGTCTGCCCTGATCAATCAGCCCCATTTACAAACTTGCAATAATTACCCACCATGTTAGACTGGGAGGAGAGAAAGGTAATTGGCTTCATCACAACCCACTTCTCCTCTTTCCCCACCACACATTGGAATCATCCCTTCAGTCAGCTGAGATCAAAAGAAACATAATTCATTTCAGTCTTTCCAGTCTCCTGTTTTGCCTAAATATGATAAAATATTAGCTCTCCATGTGACGAACCATAGGATCCAATGCTGATTTACTGATTTACTATGAATTGTAGCTCTATGTAGATCATATGTGATTGGAACTTCTTTTGGTCACATTATATATGGCCAGTTTATTAGCTGCATCTGCTTGTTAATGCTAACAGTGAATCATGTGGAATCATACAATACACTGTATCTAAATGTTGGAATCATATTATACACTGTATCTAAATGTTGGAATCATACTGTACACTATATCTAAAAGGGGTTCAGTTACCGTGTAGCTAAGTATTAGAATGCGTGATGTAAGCGCTCTCGAATGCACTGTGATTGTAGGTGCCAGACACGGTGGTTCCCACAAATCAGAAACAGCCACCTTCCTGTGATTTTCACACACTGCAGTATCTACAGTTTACAGAGCATGGTGTGATGAGCAAAATGCATCCAGTCAGTGGCAGTTTTGTGACCGAAATCATCTTGTTAATGAGAGAGGTCAGAGGAGAACAGGCAGACTCATTAAAGCTACCAGGAAGACCACAAAAATAACAATGCAACAGTGGTGTACAGAAAGGCTTCTGAGAAAACACAACTAGTCTAGCAAGTGGATTGGAGGCAACAATGGGTCTGATCCAGTTCAGCTTGCTATCTAGGTGAACCTAATAAAATGGCGGCTGATTCACTTTTTTGGCTTGAAAATATTACTTAGCAGGCCCTGTCTCTAGACCTGTGATAAATGAACAGCACTTTTACTATTCCATTGCACCATCAAACGTCGAGCGACGACCTGGTCCCAGAGGAGCAAACTCATACCACCTGGTTTTCTGGCAAGCCACAGGTCCTAAAAAAACCACATTTATAACATGTGTCATGGTGTTAGGGGCTCCTCAGCGCACTGCAGCCGGGAGGGGCATGGGAAAATCCTGTGGGGGGGGGAGGAGTGGCTGGCTAAAAAGAAAATATGTAAGATGCGGTATTACTCACAGGCCATTTCCCTCAAAGAAATCCAGCAGGCACGCCTGAAGCCTATGTCTACAATTACAGTGACATGCTCCAAATGTGGTGGTGGGGGGGAGGGGGGGTTTACCACTCCCTATTCCTCATTGCCACCCCCCCCCCCATGTGAGATTCAAATCAATGACATTTACATACAAAGTGACCTAGTGTATTAATATTACTCAATGAGAAATAATACAATGCAGTGCATTTTTATTTAAGTCGATGTCCTTAACTGACTCGGGAGTGAGTCAAGTAATATGTGACTTGGTGTCATGGATTTGTCCCAGAGCAGTCGCCATGGAGACCTGGGACCAAGGGCCCGGGGAGCTACAGCTGTGCTGCCACAGAAGGACCACAGTACTGGAGGGGGATCACATGTGGCCCAGGGGGCGGGGCACGGGAGCCCCGAGGGCCAGTGGCAGGCTTCTAGGAGGTCACTCCCTGCCAAATATAGCGCACTCTGCTCTTCACCCCCCCCACTGTTATTTATATATCACCATATGCCCAGCCGCTGCAGTTCTGAGGGTTTGGCCATAAGCACATCCCATTGGTCGGCTCCCTTTTAACATGCCCTGTAGCACCCCCCACCCCCCACTGTGCGGCCGTGAATGCACCAGCCACACAGTTCACCCCCATGTCCACTATATCTGGGCCGTTGCGACTCCGCTCGAGTGAAAGGCCATGCGCTCCCGACAGCTTACTTCAATTACGCTCTTAGAGCGTGCAAACACACTAGGTGTGTCATTTCTGGGCACACTGCCAGTCTGGTAGCCAGGCTGCTCACAGTATTATACACCATATAATAGCATATAATACACAGTGTATATTGTATTAACCAGACTCAAACAGGCCAAATATTAAGTTACAGATGTATTATTCATTTGGAAAAAATCTAAACCAAATGAACATCTCAAAACAAAACAAATCTTATCTGATCTGTTTTTAAAAAGGCGTTTTTGTGGTTACCTCTGCAGTTTGAGCTTGACTGTGGGGGTGTGTTCCTTCTGTGACTGGGCTCTTTATGGGGGCAAGTTGTAAATGACCCCAAGCTGTTCACTGCGCCCCGCCAGGAACAGTTAAACATGACTGCCGTCTCCTCTGTGCTGATAATGTAGGAGGAGGACTGGGGGGGGACACAAGGTGCCTGGCTTTGCCTCGGAGTCCCAGGATGCTTGACGGAAGCAGGAAAACTTTCCCGGCCACTTCTGGGGATACTATCATGGAAATTAAATGTTGCGGTTCCATCTCTCTCTCTCTCTCTCTCTCACCCAGCCACAGACACTCTCTTTTATATGCACACATGCAGACAGTTACAAACACAGGTACGCAATTGCAGGCACACAAATAAATAAATAAAAATATATATATATATATGTGTGTGTGTGTGTGTGTGTGTGTGTGTGTGTGTGTGTGCACAAACATTCAGCAGATAAATCCACAGCTCGTTTCGCCCACTCAACAGACCCAAGGATGAAACCTCAAAGATCACCGGCATCAATTTAGGGCCGCGGTCCAGGACACGGAATGCACACACACACACACTCACACACGTGCGCACGCTTGCACATACCATATAATATAAACATAATCTGTGCACGCGTGCACACACATGCACACACACACACAAACACACACACCACACATACGCACGCATGCACATACTATGTAAAATAAACATAATCTGTGCCCACGTGCACACACACACACACACACACACACACGCAGGGACCCCACACATGGCTGCAGCGGCTATTTTTACGCCTTTGGCAAACGCAGACAATTGGAGAGGGATGAATGTAAGCGAGCTGAACAATGCCACTGGCTGGCTGTGGTGTGCTGTCTGAGAGCACACTATAATCATATTTGGACAGGCGGAGCACGACACATGCCAGGATTTACGCTGTGGCTAAAGAGCGTAGCTTGGCCATTTCAAGCACAGCGGTACTGAAAGAGCAGATAATTGCTTTCAGGGCTAAAGACCAGACTAGATTATACCCAGGTTTTCATGAGGGTCTGGCGCGTACAGAGGCCCCCGCTCATGCACCGCAGGGGGAGGTGACTCACCACCACGTCCACAGCCATGGAAACCTGGTTTCCCTTATTTATTTTTTTCCTTTCTACGGCTTCCCTAGAACGGCTGCCCGGTGCAAGTGGCCGATCGCATGGATGGGCCGTTAATAAGGTCAACACAGGGTTAAAGGGGGACAGATCGATAGGTTAATATTTAAGGCCTTTAAACTTTGATTCTTACTGGACAGACACCATGGGAGTAATAGTCAATCCAAGCCTCCACCAGAATGTTCTGTACAAGCCAAGCGTGAATGCCAGACCAGCTGCAATGGATCTTATATTCATCTAAAGTTTAACAGTGATTATACTGCCGAATCCCCAGGCCGGAAGATCAGGGCCCCTGAAGAGACAGGAACAATATATAGTAAGCCTAAGTGATGATTCACACTGCTGTTTAAATAATCTATGGGAAATTATATCCATCCATCCATCCATCTATCTATCTTCCAATCATTTATACAATCAGGGCCAGAGGAATCCTGAAACTCACCCCAGACAGGGGACACCCAGGACTATGGGTATCATTCAGATTTCAATGATACTGCTACTAGTTATCGATCTGGTACTTTGACAGTACTTTTATCTGTACTTTTTATTTAAGAGAAAAAGAAACAAATCAAGAACAGAATTAATATTGCATTATTTTCTCATACATACTGTTCATAAATGAACATTCTTGAGTTGCAAACTGCAACAACATCGTTTTGAACAAGTCACTATTATAAATTGTGATGTGATTATAGAAAAGCAAAATACATTTTTATAGCAAAAGAATCAGCAATGTTTCGAATAATTATAGACTAAATTTGTGATAATGTAAATGAAAAACAAATGCAATAAGCAATGTTCACCTTTTAAGGGAAAAACCGAATGCAGGACTTTTTCTTTGATGGTAATTTTATGGTGTGGTTACCTTAGTTTGTCCAAATCACTAAATCCGTGATCTGAAACTGAAACTGTGAATTTCAGAACGATATACAGTATGATTTCAGACTGAATTTATGAACACACCATTATAACAATCAACTAGCTAATGGTTACTTCTAATCATTAATCCATATTCGTATAATTTAGTTAACTCCATTTGTAGGCTCCAGGCTGCTTATCATACATACAGTAACATACCTGGGGCAACAACAGATACACTATGAGGTAGGCGGTCAAAAACTGTGCATTTCTCTACAGTACATGTGATAGACTTTCACTAGATGTTTCGAAAGGTTGCTTGTTTCCACATTTACATGCAAAAGACTTGTTGCACTTGTGGTAATGAGCATTGTCAGCATTGACTCTAGTGAAACGGTGAAATGTCACCACACTTTTGAACGTCTAGTTCTCTCCTCCATTGTCACTAAAAGCAAGGTATCTGTGTGTGCACCACACGCTGCTGAAAATGAGAGAGGGTGCGAGAGCGAGTGATCTGCCCCGTGCCCCGTGCCCCGTGCCCCGTGCCACGCCCCTCTCACACAAGCTCTGAGAGAGATCTCTCTCTTCTGGATTAAGAATAGCGAAAATGCAAACAGAAACGAAGCTGGTGAGATGAAGTGTGCAAGAGACCTTTTATGCAGCGATAACAAATCGGAAATCTATTTTCTTCATTTCATTTCAAAGCTTATTGATACTACGGTCTTTAATAATTTAGCCCCTGGGCCCTGTTTAATACTGGAGTTTTGCTTCCCATCCCTACACTGGATAGGATGTCAGTCCAACGTAGGGCACCATCGATCTATAACACACTCCAGGAAAGTAAGAGACACGAGTTCACCTAACTACACTTCTTCAGCTGCTGGGAAGTAACTAAAATACCCAAAAGAAACCCACACAACTCAGAGAGAAGATGAGAAGGACACATACACGGAGACAAGGCCAGGATTCATACTGCCAGTCCTGGAGTGCTATCCTCAGAAGCCATAATACACATATGTGTAATTTCGGTGTATAAAGGGCAAACAGATGAATGATGTCATAAAACAGGAGCCTGTATCACTAAGCTGAATTTCTTGCTTAGTCAGATAATTGGCTGGATTTAAGGTAGTTTGGGCTGAATTTAAGTAAACAAAGATATAGTCCATTTAAACTGGGGTACCTTAAATCCAGCATGTTATCTGACTAAGCAAGTAACCCTGCTTTGTTATGCAGGCCTCAGGTAAAATAAAAATATGACAGAGAATGTCAATGTACTTGAACATGCAACACAGAGACAAGCAAACAGTTCCATAGCAAAAGACCTCAAACCACATAGTAATTCCAAAGACAAACCAGTACATCCTTAAGCAGCAATTCAACCCCACTCTCCAGGTCAGATCAGTATTTAATTCTCTCACCAGTGGCCCATGCCAATGATTAATCCCATTTATGCTGCCTTTCCAGAATGCTCCGTGACCTTTCATGGTGATGACCTACACACGCAGAGGTAGTGTGTGGCTCTGAGGGTTAGGACTTTGTGCCTCTAACCACTGGTTTAAATACCGTGGTTGGCAGTATAATATCACAAGTTATCCCCAATAACTTTGAACAAAAACATTTGCTAAATAAAAAAAATGTAGATGATAAAGGCTCCAAAACCACAACATGGTGTCAGTCTGTGGAAAGAATCCAGCAGGTGACAAGATTCCTGAAACTTTCTAAAGGAAGAGCTCTGATGGGAATGTAGTTCCAGTACATAAAAGAGGATATTCATCTAAAGCTGGGTTGATCAGGTTATCAATATAGAACTTTTAAAAATTTAAAGGTAATTTAAGCAACTCGACTTCGATATGAGTATCTTAATAATAAATATACCATGACATTATGTTAAATTTGGCTACCTTCCTTAGCCATTGTGAAGCCCACTGGTCTCCTCTGCAATGTCTTTCACGAATGCTGCTGCAGGCAGGTTACAGCATTGTTCATCACCATGTCATGGTAATCGTGTGATTTGAGATAATTTTCGTGCTTCAAAACAAAAAGGAAACAAAAGATTCCTGCGACACGAATCGCTTGACGTACATGAAAGGCTAGTGTTACCTGCTCCATGGCAATGCAAATAAAAAACAGAAACATGCACAGGCCGCCAAAGAGGCTCCATCTGGGGCTTTGTTTCGAGCTTCCTGACATACCCTGACATGTCCTGTCAAGCCAAGCTGACCATGGCCTCACCCAGCACAGTAACTTTTGGGTTCCAAACCCAGCAATGGCAGCTGAGAGTGTGGGACAGTATTCAGCCACCCGCAAATGATTTGATCCCACTTGCTAAAACCATCCAGGT
>JAODLC010000007.1:24314015-24351121 GCA_026781145.1 Hippopotamyrus pictus
GTAAGGAAACATATTTATTCCTGTTGTACACTAAAGAGGACATGCTGTGAAATTAAAAATAAAAATAAATTTGAAAATTGTAAGATGTCTTATTTCCTCCAAAGACAAATAAATTGAAGGACACTTCAATTCCTTGGGTCTCAGGAGGTTATGGCTAGGCAGCAGCTATCAGTGGAGGAGAGAAGGAGAAGAAACAGGGAATATCAAAGGAAGCAGAGAGAGAAAATACACAGTGAGGCAGAGTTACAGGAGGAATACCTCAGAATGGAAAGGAGGAATACCTCAGAATGGAAAGGAGGAATACCTCAGAATGGAAAGGAGCAATACCTCAGAATGGAAAGGAGGATGGAAGAAGAGGGTGGAGGAAGGGAAGATAAAAAAATATCAATGACTTGAATGGAGGAGAAAAGAGAAGCCAGAGAAAGGCTTGGAAACGTAGACAACAAATATCAAGAGAAATAAATACATATTAGACCAAATATATAAAAAATAAATTGCCTTTTATTGTGTCTGACGGTATTGACAAAAACAAAGTAATAACTGAAAAAAGTACAAAATGAGGAGGTACACTGCTGAACAGCCAAGACCTCGGTTTATAATGATATACCTTAAAATTTTGTAATTTACCTTTTTATTTTCAGAATTAAAACCTGTTTTATCCAAATTCTCAAGAATCAGTAACATACAAAATGTGCACATTAACCTGTCAGTTTTGAGTGTGTTAATGAGAATAAGGCAGACACATTTTGACCCTTATGGCCTTCCATGGTATTATTGCGAATTACATTTGAAATGTGCATTTCTGCTTGCGTGTGCTCTGATGAAGCTTTCTGTCGCAGTATGCCAACATATGGAACATCATTGGCTGCCACGTTTCACAGCTATCTGGCGCCACCTTTCGCCAACATGTTTAACAATCTAAGAAGGAGGGCTTGTTTTAAGTATTTAACATCTGTTAGCAATATCTGGTGGCAAGAGAAGATGGCCATAGCCACTCCTTAGACCCACCCCTGTTTCATATACCCCATCTTACTCTCCCATAAGGCACACACACAGGTGAGAGGGAAGCTTGGGGTCAGAGCACTGTATCAGGCCATTATCCAGTGGCCCTGAAGTAGTTTTTAGTGATAAGGGCCTTGCTGAAGGGCCCCACAGAAATATGATCACTCTGCTGGCTACAAGATTTGAGCCACCATCCAGTACCTGTTATTATAAGTTGCTAATAAATTATTAATGTATATAAACGGATAATATTTTCATTTTAAACTGAATCATTATTATAACAATTATTATGCCCCTTTGTGCCAGTGGGTATTCCCAGTGAAACTAGTTTTGTCGCGCATAAGTTATGCAGGCCGCGCCGATTCTAGTTAGCGTATGATTTCTAGGGCACGGAGCCCGCGCCTTGCTTCGGACGGCGGGCCATGGGTGTGCTGTGGCCGCGGGTAGCACTAAGTGACGCGGTGTGCTGGAGAAGCAGAGAGCCGGTCTCCGAGGAGACGGACCAAAACAAAGCGGAAGACTGGCCGCCGGAGGGCGTGTAGCTATGCCGTTTGTTGTATGCGTTTGTGCTTATTTTTATGTGGAGCAGCTAAATATGTAACTCTAAACCTATTCGGCTGGTACGGCTGACACACCGGCGGCTATTCGAGGCATAGCACGGTGCCAAGGCGGCCTTTAGCCCCTTGCGTGGAGACTGTTACCGCACCGACGACGGGGGAGCGGCCCTCGGTGTTGCAGTCTTGGGGGCCATTCGGACCGAGCGAGGCTACGGCCGGGTGTCCGGACTCGGCTCAACTGAGAAACAGCCGATATTTCTGCAGCCCCGCGGGGGCTGGAACCTCATCGACATGAATCGGTACGTTACTTCATCTGTTTAAAATGTAAACAGATTTCAAAGTGCAAATAAATAATTGATTCCCGTGGTAACGTTATAGGATGTGCAAAATGCCGCATTATTTACATAGTAGCTTGTTATAGTGACTTGTTCAAACGTAGAACTATATATGCACAGCTGTTATCCTGTATTTGCTCTTTGGACCAGCGCTAGATGCGTACTGTTATAAAAACAAATTGATATTAACACAATTAGATGACTCGTATTTGGTTGACAGGGGTTTTTTTGTTGATAAACTCTCAGATTTATTTATTTTACCGATACACATTGCAGAGAAACCTGGAGCGGCGTATAAACAGACAGATGGATGCTTTATTAATCCTGAAGAAAATCGCAGGTTTACAGTATCTCAACACATTTTAACACTTAGACATTCATTTGGGAGATGCAGACCTTTGGCTTTTAGTAAAGAAACTGTTATCTGTTAGTTCATGCAGATTTACGCAGTTTCCTAGTATTCTTCTGTATAAATCATTTAACGCTGTGGTGAAATAAATGTTATTGGTATATCATAAAATGAAATGTGATGGAAGTGAGCGGGGAAACGTTCTAACAAATGCAAACTAGATGTCTTTATTGTTTTTCTGTAGTGTTCACAAGCAAGTGCAGCACAGTGACTTTGGGGGAGATTTATGATTGTTTGACTGGCGATGTCACAGTTCACTGATACCAACGTGGTACTTGAATGGAATGACTCTGATTACACTCAGCCTGAGCAGCAGGCTGTGCCTCGAGGGCTTTTTGAAGCGAGGAGCAGCATAGAAATCTGTTTAAACCTATTTTGGGAATCAAACAGTGTTAATTATTACACCACGTTGAGGAATCACATTTTCCCTTAATTGGTTAAAAAGATTAGAAAAATAAATGCTTCCGTCATTTTGTTGAAAGTTAGTCATGATGTCCACAATATGGAGGGTAACTTGCCGGCTCACCTCCGTTCCAGCGAAACCTGTGGTCTGGTACGTAGTGCTGGGTATGGGTCAGAATCGTTCAGTTCATGATTCTCACATAGACCTCAAGAAACTGTTCTCAGATGTCGGGCACCCATCTATGGGAGGTGTTTATTTTGTTTTTAAAGCTGAAGGGCGGTACCAATTTAAACAAACAGATGGTGATGATACTATATAACCAGGATAGCTGATAACATCGTACAGGTAGTTCTCGACAATACGGGCTAGTTCGTTCCAAATTATTGATAGTTAATCGAGAACTCGAGAAGCTTGTTGGGCTACGAATGACTTTTTAGGGCAGCAAATGAAAAAAGAAATATATAAAATAAAATTAAATTGTGACTTTTACAGCAGAAAATTCTCGTAAAGATATAAAATCGTAAATCGGGAGCTCAGAAAGTGAAGAACCATCTGTAATGTATTTGTTATGGATAAACCAGTAGTATATATTAAGTGTATCGAGTCCAATACCGTGACTAAACCAAGCTGGTAGCGCCACCACCATCCGATTGGTCGAAAGAACGGAATTACCGGATAACTGCGTCGGTACAATTATGTGAAGAAAAAAGGCACATTATTCGATATATTATTTATCATTAGTAGTATCACACATTGAAGTATGACATTTATGTATTGATGCATTCCTGATGACTTGGAATAACCGACCTCCTACTTAAACTAACTTACTTACACTAGCCTACTTAAAAAGTACTATAGAACAGCGGAATAGAATGGGTTCATAATGCAAATTTACACAAGCGAATGCTAATTCCGCTATTGTTTGATACTTGCATAATATGGCGATTCTCACAGATATGCTAGTGGAAACTAGCACACAATAATAATAATAATAATAATAATAATAATAATGATGATGATGATGATGATGATTTCCCATAGTAAATCATGATGTACATCGTGTGAACAGTAAATAAACGTTGTTTCGGTTTTACTTCACTCGCTGTCCAAACCCCGCTCTCCAAATATAGCCGACCCTTCTGCAGAGAGTTGGAACCGCGCTATAACTAGTCACTGTACGGGTCGCTTCCTGTATGCCAGTGCAAAAATGGCAGTGGAGACTGCTTTAAATTAAATCTCCACAAAACACGTGCCTTACAGTCATCTGGAGTGTTTTTTTTTCTCAGGTCTTTCTCAAACACAAATTTACGTTTATTTCTGTGTCTTTATTCTTGGTGCAGTCGGCACCAAGCACCTGAACTATTTTATGTGAACTTGTGCATGAGCTTTAAAGGTACTCAGGGCCCCTTCTTTAACCTTTGAGTAACTGCCACTCCAAAAGTCTCTGCACCGTAATGTCCAGCAGCCCTTTTAAAGATGCTGGTAGCTGCTCAACGTCTTGATGCTTGACCTGGCTGAGGTCATGGAAGACAGACTGACATCAGCAGCTTGGAGTAAAGTGCATATTCCTCAACCCTAGTGTGAATGCATTGGTCTGAGAGGCAGATTGTCAGCTTTGAATCAGTTGAGTGACACATCACGCCTCTTGGGGTGAGCTGGGATTGAGTGCATCCTGTACAGTTCCATGAAGAATGGTGGGGTGGTGGTGGATCTTCTGCATAAAACTCTTATTATGCTGCAGACTTTTGCAAAAAAAAATACCAATGATAGTGACTGAGCAGTGGGAAAATCTGTTGACTCATCCATCAAATTGTTATGTACACAAAGATGGGTAGTGCCTGTTAAATAAGCCTACAGGGTCCTGCAATGAAGGTAGGGAATACATCTGCCTGGTGTAGGTCCAGTCTAGCCCTTAAAGCCTACGATGCAGTACTGTGCAAAAGTCTTAGGCAGTCCAAAGAAATGTTTAAAGCTTTTTATCTGGGTAGCAAGTGCACTTTGGCTTAGAACAAAAAACACAATTTAACATTAGAACATAACACAATAATTATAACACAATAGAATCTAGTAATAATTTCTTCTGTTTTCTAAAAAGTTACTGATATCTAATTGGATGGGTAGATGAACACCGCTTCAGTTCCCAAACTTCTCAGGGGCACCTCAGCCGTTCCATGATTTTGTTAAATTTCACCAGCAGCTCAATTAAATAATTAAATAAATTGGTTTAAAAAGTCAGTGACAGATTGACTAGCTGTATGAGGTGTGCTAGTGTCCAAGTCAAAAAATACATGGCTGCACTGGACGGTCACTGCAGATACTGGGAAATACTAGCAGAGGTTCTGAAATGGCTACACTGACACAATTTGACAGGCATAATATCATAGTTTTACACCAACACGAGGATAATCTAAACATCATTTTCTTTGCCTGTGTAGGACTTTTGCACAGTGCTGTATATATAAAATTCAAGAGGCTGAACACCCGAAGGAGGAAGGGACCTTCTTTTAAATGCAGCATGAATAAATCAGCACTTCCTCTGTGCCCCTGCAGAAGTGTCACAGGAGAGTGTTTCCGTAAACGAAGGAGTGACTGAGAGCATGGCACGGGCGACGCACCTTGTCCCCCCTGCCATTGTTGAGCCCCACGCCAAGACCCGAGAGCTTGCCGTCCAGGCCCTGGGGGTGGTGCTGCAACTGCTCCCTCTGGATCTGCTCCCGGATCTTGCGGGCCTCTTGGATGGCCTTCATCACAGCATCCTGGTCCGCGAACAGTGCCGTGGAGTTCAGGCTGGACAGGATATCTGCGGGTGAAGAGACGGACTCATGCATTCATGTATTTTGATTCAGCCGCTCCATCCGTTCACCCTTCTTGGGGGGAGTTTTTTTTTGCAATATGTTTTTTCTTGGCTTAGCTATATGGTGGAATTTTTTTTTATTGTTTAAAAAAAATGATAACATGAAGAAACATGTCTGTCACGTATTATCAGATCAGACAGAGGTGCAGCCAGGTGACAGATTAAAACAGGGAGAAAAAATGAAGTCCAACATGTTCCTCTTTCTGAAAGGCATGAAGAAATGCACAAATTAGACTAACCCACTCACTCTTTTTCTAGGATAATAAATTGTCCCATAAACAGACCCTAGGGGCTGCAGAAAATGCCTAAACGAGGCAGTAAAACACAGGGTGTCTTTAACTGGCATTATATGAATATAACGTGCACATAAATCACAGATGATGAAATCAACACAAAAGGTTTAATGATATAATAGGGGGGACATGCAGGCTTCACATTGCAAATCTGTCATCAGGACGCTGCGTGAGAGAGTGACTCATCGGAAGAAGCGCTGCTAAGTCCCAGTAGAGAGTAGAGTCGTGGTTGAGGGATCAAAGAATGCTAAGTGTCCCGAATTAGTTAGTGAAAAGGGCTACAGCTCCCAATAACATGCTTTAGTCGTGTACACGGTGCATGTGCAGGTGTGTGGGTGTGTGTGTGTGCATAGGTGCAAACATTTTGTGTGGCATTTAGAGCGCATCTGATTAATACACCCCAAGAAGTGTGCATCGATGAGTCTGTGTGTTTCTATATGTGAGGCAGGCCTTACCCAGGGAGGAACCCCGGCTCAGAGTCCCTCCAATGGGGCTGGGGATGCCGCTCTTAGCCGAGAGGCTGGTGGGGCTGCCTTTGCTGCCTGCAAACAGGTGGTGCGTTGGGGACATCGGTGACTTGACTGACTCGGCTGTCTTGGGCCTGGAGGAGAGGTTTAGGGGCTGCGTTCCCTCGTCCTGCAGGGATTGGAGGGCAGACATGAATGAAGGCAATTAACATGACAGCCTGCCTCCCGTTGCAGTGGTCCCACACCTTCCAGGCCAGACAATGTGGCCTGCAGACAGCACTCAGCAGGCTAATTACACTCTCACAGCGCTGCTGCGCGCTGACCTACACCAGCATGCTGTGCGTAGCCCAAAAATCCAATCACTTCTTTGTTTAAAACAGATGCCACTTTATCTGTTTACCGATTAGGTGACAATGTGTTCTTAACAAGTCAATGTAATACAATATAAACAAACCCATCTAATTACTTGTTCATCGCTAATTAAACATATTAACCTATCACTTAAATTACTTTCTACTTGGTAAATATAGTTAGTGTTGCAGCATTTTAAAGGTTTAAAATAGATGCATATTACAGGATGGTGGATATTCTGCAGAAAAGAAAACAAGAAAAATATGGAATTGCAAGAATTCTGCTTCATCATAGAAGATATTAAGTGGTTTCAGTTGTAATGACACGTCTGGCATGAGGAGGGCTTTTCTGGTCATTCAGCAGTGTGTCTATGAGGTGTGTTTCCACTTGACCGGTTTGTGGCTTCTCATCAAAATTGGGCAAGTGCAGTGCAGCAAGGCGTTATTAATCCTGATGGTATATGAAGTGTGTGTACCCCAGGGCACCACACTGGGAACTGTGAGGATGGGGAAGAGGGAGGCATTCTCTGTCTAGAGGAACTAAAAAGGAGGCAACTTATGAATTGCAATGAATTACACTGCTGACAGGGATGCTGGAGTCGGCTTAACAAGTACTTCTTCCAATCGAGTGCCCCTGGCATGGAGCGACCATGAGCACAGCGGATAAGGAAAAAAAAAAAAAGAGAGATGTCTGTTCATCGTATATCAGGGGGTGACAAGAGTACATAACTGAATAAAGCCATAAAGAAGAAATTTATACAATGTAATGTACTCAACAAACATATTAACCATAAGTGGTTTACTGATACCTTCACGTATTTCACGGTCTTTTCAGAAAGCGCGTGATTCACGCTCGCAGGATGTAAGCCGGTTACATTACTGTACCTGGTTTACCGGGCAATCATCAAGTTTCAGTAAAATTCACGTGCAATAATTAATATATACATTACGTCTCTTTTTGCAATTTACCTGCATCAAGTGAGTATTGATGTTATATTTTGTGTAAAAATATAGGTTTACTGTCATAAGCTTCTGAACCACTCTTTCATTACAGTGACTTTAAACATAAAGTTATTCCTAACCATATAGTAAATAATACCTGTAATTGTATTTGAAATTGAGCTTGGGGGTGGAAATTAAAAACACATAAGGGAATATAAGCATACTGGTAACTTACGCTTTTTTATTTCGATCTGTTTTCACAGAAGTAGTTGCTTGAATGTCGCGAATTGTTGGTCTAACTGAATTTGACAGAGACTAAGATTGATATGATTTTTTTTTTCAGAATTCTGACTTTAATCTCAGAATTCTGACTTTTTTCTCAGAATTCTGAGTTTAGAAAAAAAGTCAGAATTCTGAGATTAAAGACAGAATTCTGAGAAAAAAGACAGAATTCTGAGAAAAAAGTCAGAATTCAAATAATATTTTCATGGTGGCCCTAATCCTCTTCCGTAATATAACCAATAGTGTACATGCAAAATTTTAAAACGTTCCTCAGAATAGGGCTGGAAAAGGGAAACCTCACTTGTTTTCAACTATTTAATTATATATATATATATATATATATATATATAAAATTTTTAAATTGTTTAGACCAAATATTATTCACCGGTCAGGTTTCATAATTAATCCTTGATATGGGGTTAGGAATATGCCTCATCATTTATATATCAGCATGCCTCAGTATGTTTCAGCAAATTGGAGTTTATTGAGTGTAATACCCCTTTGCCGGCTATTTTTAAAAAGAGACTATCAAAAACATGTTTGTGTGAATGCAAAATGATTTTCATGTTTGATTTGCTATCAAAAGCTCATATAAAAACCATCCGGCCCGCTGTGCATTGTGGGAAACGCAAATGAGCTGCGCAAGCGCAAGACAGTGTGCCAACAACCAATCATTAAGCAGTATTGTTTGGCCCACACGTGAACTACACTTGAAATTATTTTTAGTCATATTCAGTAGGTGGTTAAATGAAATATATTGTCCCCTGTACAAAGCAGAATTACAAACAATACTAAAAAGTGTCAGATTCACCCCCAGGCCCCTTAGCAAATTTTGTGGCCCACCCAACATTTCAGTGCATGTTTAAAATGTGGATATCATAGAGTATGAAGGAATTACTGTATATTATAGACAAGGAACATGCCAGCAGTGAGAATAACTTCCCCCTACTGGTTATTGATTACCCTTTCTATTTAACCCCATTCACATGACTATCTATAAATGCATCTCACAGTATCAACACCTAAAGAGACAGTCAGCATTGTTAGGTAGAATAGTTCTATACCATGGTAAAGGTCTAGAATGGTTTTAAAGGCTTTCGTCTTAATAATAATTTTGTGAATCATCACTTGAGCGTACAGGCGCTTAACCAAGGTCGCTAACACTCACGCATCTGGCGTGACACACACGCTTTTAGACTCTCGCACTCACGCAAGGAATCCTACGACAAATAGACTTACAGACTATTTAGAAGTTAATAAAACTGTAACATACATTTAATTGAGTGTGCAAGCTTTGTTTTGAATTGAAAATCTCACGCCAGTCAACTAGCCAAAGTTGGTAGGACTGGCGCTTAACAATCCATCCAACAAAGGGGAAAAAAAATCTATTTTTTTTTAACATTGCAGTCCTGTAATGTAACATTATAGTAAAACTGCCAATATACTCTTGACTAGAGGGGAATCTTGTCCAAAGATGATTGAGATGGATGTAAGCAGAGCTGGAATAGTTAGACCGTAACTGCATGTGGAATGGAGTGAGCTTTGCTGCTATGGTGTTATTAACGTACCTTGACTTGTGTTATAGGACTAGAGGAGCTTCTCTCACTTTTCAGGACGGTGGGCGAGACTGGCCCCGATGAGTTGGGAGGCTGTGGGAGTGATGGCATCTTAGCTCCTGGGGAGACTTGCATGTTGGCCAGCTGGGCTGCGTACAACTGCTGTAAGGAAGGAAAACAATAGAGAGTTAGCATCAAGACCTTGCTAGTTTGCTATGTCACTAAAAAGCACAAATAGGACACCTTCCATATGGGCAACTGAAGATATAGTATTTAACATCTACATAAAAGTGTGTATGTAATGTATCCTCAGTATTATTACTTTACAGTTACGACACAGTACTGCTGTGAAACGTATCCAGGCAGCATTAATCAGGCTGCAGTGAAGGCAACACACGAAGACTTGAAACATAAACGAGTGGCAGCTGAACGCTCCGCTTCTCATCTCAAGCTTTTAATTTATGAATTCAGGAAATGTCATGACATAAGCACACATGACCAACAGAGTCAGTCAATACTCTTTACATTATAGGAGATAAAAAGACTATAGTACTGTTACCCCCCACCCCAACTTATTTATCAGTACTACTTGTTTTGATTGCCCAGCACAATGTTACCCGGGCTGGTGTATTTTCAAGGTGGATTATAAAAAAGTATGATGATGTTTTGCTTTTTTTCTGCGACCTCTGGGAGGGAGAAGCGCCCCCTAGACTGGCTGTACCTCTTTAAGCTTTTGGTGGTTATTTACTGGCAAGTTGAAAAGTGGTTAAGAAGGATATTCCTCCTACTTGGGAAGTAGCAGGCATTAGAATCTGCGAGTTGCCATCCGTCATTTTCTGTGAGTGGGCTCCGAATGCTGCTTTTATCAAAAGCGATGTCTGCAGAATATGCCCGTTGTCTGCTTAATGAGTGTTCTCTCTACTTAACTAATTGTAGTAGGTTAGTCAGCTGGACAGAGCAGTTATTTTTAGTACGAATCTCACTTAATGTGGACAGTCAGGCAAATCCTGTAAACAAATTAGAGTTTTATACGTCAAACAATGTTTTTTTCAGTGAGGTTTTTATTATCTTTTCTGACAGGGTAATGCATGCTGCAATTGTGTAAGATCTATATTTATCCTGACTTGTTCTTTCTGCTTTTGGATTTTATAACTCAATTTGATAAGTTTTTAATGCAACAACACAAAATGTCATCCTTATCACAGCAGGGGTGGGGAAGGAAGAATAAGCAGACCACACTTTGCTGTCCCCGAGATGGTGTTTTGTGAACAGCAGTCCCATGATGTAAACACGCATTTCTGCTCTGCGAAACTTTATCTCCCTCCCATTAGCACTGCACAAAAGCACCATTCTTGTGAGAGACCTGGAGCGACCTAAGGCCCATCAGCAGTGGAAACAACAGGCCGATTAGGTTCCCACAGCGATAACTGAGGGCCTCTGAGATCATACAGATGCCCATTTGTTATGGGACGAGCAGGCAAAAATAAGGGGGAATTACTTGTAAAAATCCAGAAAGTGCAGAAATCTTTTGTGAGTGTGGAAAAGGGAAGTATTTGAGGGTTACGTGTGAGCATGCAAAAACATCCTTACGTTCCTCCAAGCTACTTGTGAGGGCTAGTCTGTTGGACAGATGTTTGTTGAAGTCGCTGTGGATGGGTGAAAAGGCTGACCTTGTGTGGGGAGAACTTTATTGTTCCGGAAAGACTGAATAAATGAGCTTCGGTCCAAATTAGAGACTGTGAGCCAGTCTTTTGTGATGAATAGTTAATGGGTCACAGCTTAGGAAGAATCACTTAGCCTTAGTGGCTCATTACAGCCAGCCGCAAAAAAGGAAAGACAGTGTTATTATGCACAAGAAGTTAGCCACACAGAGTTCCTTACTGTTCTGCCACACAGTGTTCCTTACCCTCCCATTATACGGTGTTCCTTACTGTCCCATCATATAGTGTTCCTTAGTGTCCTGCCATGCAGTGATCCTTACCCTCCCATCATACAGTGTTCCCTACTGTTCATCATGTAGTTTTCCTTATTGTCTCAGCATGCAACATTCCTTACTGTCCCATCATATAGTTCTCCTTTCTGTCCAGCCATGCAATGTTCCTTACCCTAGCGCCATCCAATGTTCATTACTGTCCCAAGCAGAGATGCTGCAATGCAAAGGCTGTTGCTATGGCACTGCAGCTATAATTCAGTTGTGCCACCAGAGCATAGCTGGGGGAGGTGACCACAGAGGAACTATACACTCATGGTCATAATGAATAAGTTTAAGTCTCTGAGCCTTGGAATACCTGTAGATCCTTACTGGATGATGTCAGCCAGCTTCACAGTAGCTGTCTCCCGCCCCACCACAGACCATCAACCCACCCCCTGAACGAACCCCACTCTGTGCTCCACCATTGTTTAAGACCTGAGGTAATCACGGTAATGCTGAAGATGAGCTAGCTAAAAGGGAACAAGGACAAGCTGAGCTCTGTGTCTCCTGTCCAAAAGGCCTCTCCCTCTCTTCTTTGTCTGACAGGCTGAAATTCAACCAATTTGAACAAGGACACATTACAGGGGTGCTGGGCGAAGCTCAAAGGAGTTCAAAGAAGAACAGAACTCAAATGAGACCTGAAACCTGAAAGGAGAGGTTTTCCCAGTGAGTGTATATGTGTGTGTTTTCTAGTCTGAAGAACCACATGAACATCAGAATTGCACCCTTTTAACTACAGGCTATGATTTAACTAACCATTTTTTCTGAAATAAATCACCTGAGCAACCGAAAAGTCACCTTCCCTTTTGACCTGGCTCAAATGACCTCCCCCCCACTGGATCCCTGGGGACTGAGCTCTTTCAGTCGTATCACAGGGTCACCAACCAAAAGCTATCACAGGACAAAGACGCAGTGATACCGACACAGCTAAAGCTAAACTTCGCTCCACGCACACGGGCGCACACACACGTGCAAACACCTAGACACAGACAGGCACACAAAGCACACGTAGCTACACTGAATCTCAGCCTCCTCCCTCACTACTCATATGCATGTGGTGCTGGTGCCCTATAGAGCCTTACCAGAAGAATGGGTCAGTTCTCTAATTCCTTTCTGTTTTAGGCACAAAAATCAGCTGCAGTGGTAACACCACTGTCTAATTGAGCACTAAATGACTTGCTGGCCAAATGCTCAGCTAGGCAGAAAATCTCAAGAAAACAGGAGTGTTCTCTTGTCATATCTGCAGCAGAGCCCCACTCTCAACACACACACACACACACACACACACGACACATGACACGATCATCTATCATGGTGAGCCCAGCCCCTCCATCCTGCTCCTAGCTATGTGATCACCGCGGGCTTCATAACAGCAGGGCTTGGTCTCAGGTCAGCCCGTTAGCCTCTGCTAATTAAAAGCAACCCCTCTAGAGGCAGCAAAGGTAAAACCGGAAACTTCAGTATTCTGTCTCTGATGACGTTCTTCTGGATTTACGCCCTCCAGTCACAACATGCTCCCGGGACACTTTGCTCAATGAGACAGGCAGCGCGCGATGCGCTGAAAAGAGCAAATTTTCATGTGCAATTTTGCAAACATATTGTTGCTGGGGTAAGCACCATACAGTCAGTGCTGTAAAATAAATGCACAGGTCTTCGGGAAGACGACATCTTGGGAAGTATTTTTTTTCATCGGGGAGTGCGTTTTGTTCAAAGGGCGCCTCACTGTTATGTGGTCTCACAGATGTTTAGCTGGCAACTCAGGGGGAACTCCATTTGCGTTGAAAGCGGGCTATCTCCGGGAGCCGCTAAGCCTTTGTCACATCACCGTGGAGATGGCTCTGCTCTCTGTGTTAGGCTGGCAGGAAAAGCAAACATCGAATTCTCCAGGAAAAAAGGGCGATTCCAGCATCTTATTTGTTCATCGAAGGGCGAGGGGACAGATGTTGCAAAACACAACAGCAGATTTGGTAGAGCATATGGACAGTTTTTCTGCTTCCAGCCATAATAGCACCCCGCCCCTCCTCAATGGAAACCAGAGTCTCAAACGTATTGATTGGCCTGGTGGGTCCAGTTAGCACCAGACCCAAACAAGATAGGGTCTAACCTGGTGAAGGGAAAGGAGGTCAGAGCCCTCCCCCCCACCCCACAAGGTCACCACCACCTCGAAGATGCTGACGTTCACTTTTCTTTTGTTTAGCTTTTTTCTGTGGAGCCATCCTGCTCTTGCCACAGGCAGGCCCAGATGCCAGGAGAGGCATGCTTATACATCAAGCTCATTATCCTGCTACTGCCCAGCTCAGTCTTGTCTGTTTCATCTGCTGGCGTCCTCCTGCGCCCCAAAACCCTTTTCCCCCGGACAGCGTGCTCTCCTGCCAGCCGCTCACTGCTCAGGACAGATGGATTCTGGGTCATCAGAGGGGGGATAGGTACCGCACCCCTCGAAAGACATCTGGGCCGAGTGCTCCACCCGGGCCAGTCGCCCTGGCTCGACCCGGTGGCCGAGCCATACTTCACTGCCGTGCCAGACAGCATGCGTGTGGCGTGAGGCCTCCCCTTCCCGTGTACCTGGGCCTCCGTCCATCTGTCCCTCAGCTCGCTCCGCGCACAGACCATCCGTACAGCTGCCTGCCTAAATACCCATCTGTCCGCTTCATTATTTGCTGTAAATGATCCGCCGGCGGTGCTGGGGGGGGCGGCTCGTACCGCCGCCTGGCTGCGGAGAAGCCGAAACCTGCCGCTTCCTCTTGCGCTGCCCAGCAATGCAAACATCTGCTCTGCCGCTTTTCATCTCTTTATAGCTCAGAAGTCACGGTACTGCATTCGCCAGTAAAAGTGGAAACCCCAAACGCCCACGTATCCGGGGTTTAAAGAAAGAAAAAAAAAACGGAAATGGCAGACAATGACAACGTAAGGTTACTCTGGGTCCCTGTCTGAGGCAGAGGACTTCCTCTCACTGAAGCTCCTCTCTCCCTCCTCCTCTTCCTCCTTAATCATACAGAAGCAGTTTTTAGAGTGTCCCTCCAGAGCCCACGTCACTTGTTTATCACGCTGAAGCTGGACGAGCTTAATCGCGACCTCTGAGAGTCGCCGTTCGCAGAATGATGGGCAGTAATTGCAGCCTGGCAATTCGGTCAAGCAATTTCACCGAGAGTAAGCAGCCGGCGGCTCTCAATGTGCTTCTGCTTGGCATGTTACTGCTGGGGCGGCGGGGGGCACAGATGTTCTGCTTTATCCAATGACTCTCAGTTAAAAAAAACGTCCGTCTGATTATTAAAAGCAGACATTTCTCTAAGTTTTGTTTACGTTTCGTATAGTGCCCGTGTGCTTAACGGGTCAGCCTCACATGATGCTGAAAGAAGATGGGTCACATGATCGGAGTACATACACCGCCTCGTAAAATACTTTTATTTAATTACTGTAAACGGACTGCACCGTTGCCTTACTCTTATTAGATTAAATGATTCACAATGTGTCATTCCCAATCTGGGACATAATGTTTGGTGTCACTGGGTATAGCAAGCCAGGCCAATTTTCCCGACAGTTTGGCCATGGCCGCGCACTCCGATGGAGATGGAGTGGTTTCAGATGACGATATCGTCTCCCTCCATCCCAGCCTGGCGTGAGAGCTAATGAAGAGAGGCATTCTGGTCTCTTTTTTTTTTTTTTTTGCTCATGACTCGTGGGCCGGGAACAATTTGTCAGGGAGACGCTGAGAGGAATTACTCTCAGCGCAGAACGGCCAGCAACAGCCGGCAAGAGCCACCAAGGACCCACAATGACGGGCAAATTACGTGCAGCTCCAATACGCTGCCTGGCCAGCGTCACTTCAAACAGTCAGGTCAAAATCTTTTATCACTTTCTTTTTCCAAGGTACAAGTGAGAATATTGTGCATCTATTCCAGATTATCATGGAAACAAGCAAGGCATTGTGGGTATTCAATCCATTTTCCAACCACTCATCCTAGGCACACCATGATACGACACAGGTAGAGAGGCCATGCATGGGGAGGTAACCCATGTGACACAGGGAGAACATACTAACTCCACAAACAGGGAGCACAAGTGGTTTTCAAGACTCCAATCTAGACAATGTGAAGCAACAGTGAGACAACACAAAACAAGTGTAGCTTAAAATTATTCTATGAAGGGCTGCTATCAAAGGGCAGTATATTTGACTGATGCAGTTGCCTGTTGGACCAAACTGTAGAAACTTGCAGAATTATGACAGGAGAGGCCAAACTTCATTCGAAACATTTGCAGGGAACTGCATGATGTAAAAGAATTCATATATATAGAATTCATAAATATATATACACATATATATGTGGCTTCAGAGTGGAAAAGATATGCTTTTTTTCTGGAAAGAGATGAAATGAAGGCACAGGCAGATGTGATATAAACCCTGGAACAGGACTCTTAAAAGGGTGACGCACGCCAGCAAACATCAGGGAGTTCACACGTAGTCATCAGTCACCTCTCTTCACTTCCATATTGGCTCTTTTTTACCTTTTCTTCTAACTTTTCTGACACACATCAGGAAACAATGGCAGAGAATATTATTTTTTTATTGATGTCCCCAACAAGGAGAACGTTTCCCTCACCCATCTCCATAACCCGGCACAGGGTTACACTGCACCTGGAGCCTAATCAAACAAGGACTCATCCTGCTTCTGAGGGCTGCGGGGCAAATACTGAGTGGGCTTTTGAAAACCCTCTTCCCAGCTAGTCTCCACTGGGACCAAAATCGAACCCCTTAACCTACGTCAAGTTTTTCGGGAGCCTTCCTAATTCGTGACTCCAGCGGCAAGATTTTCATTCCTCCGCGGACACGCAGGGACACGTCGCGTCCCTCCCACGCCTCCGCGTGGCCGCGCGGTAATGGAGACCCTCCTGGCATCCGCCATGGGCGCTGCTTGGACTTGCCAAGACTCATTAATGCCGATGGCGCTAAGCTCTGCGGGACAAATTGTGCAAATATATTGGTGAGGAGAAAAACGCAGAAGTCTAGCATTCCACTGCCGACACTCAGCTTTGTTTAGCAACAATTGCAGCTACCGCAGAGTTAAATGTCTAATCGCTATCGACAACTCGTCGCTGCCGTTGACAAAACAAGCCCCTCCGCCGAAAGAGGGCCCGCCCAGATATTTCCCCCCACGCTCCTCTTCTACCTTCTTTCGTTTCAAAAGGAGGGAGAGTCAAGGGTCCGATGGCTCGCATTTGGAATTCTTCTTCAAGTAGTTTCCAAGAAGCTTAAATATTTATGATCGGGCAGTTTCAAAGGACACTATCCATCTTCCGGCTTCGCAGGACCCACAGGCCGCATTGATAATTTCCCAGGCAGGCGGGTGGGAGTAATAACATTAGTGTAATTGCACAGAGGCTTTAGCCTCCCGTTCCCGTTTTGCATATTTGTTATGTAAATACAACTTGATGACAGTAACCAGGGAATAGCTATCGCCTATTTCTGAACACAGACCAGGCAAATGCTTGCAGAGAGCTTAATAACATCCATAATTATGATGATAACAAGGTGGGGGAGAAATGGAGATAATCAGTTTTATTAGATATCTCCACTTGACGTTCATAATGCACCCAGTACTGCTATCTGGCTGGCAAAGTTTTGTCTCTGAGTAAGCGCTCATACACATCTGAAATCTGCCTACATACCTCTTCATGCACCCTTCATATCCTGCCTATCACCATGCAAATATCCTAAGGAGTGAAAAAATTATCTCAGGTGTCCAGATAATTTCCCTAAGCTTAAACCTAACAAAACACCATAGATAAGGGAGCTGACAGGTGATTTAATCCCTATAACTAAATAAACAGCAGTGTTTAGAGGGGCTGCTAAGTGCCTAAGAGTCACATTATAAGTTGTTACAGTTGTCATTATTTTCGAATTACTGTGTTGCAGGACAATTTAGTTGAATTCTAGAGTCATACCGTGTTCTACAGGCATTATGGCTATTAGAGAAGGTTCTAAAGGTGAAGGTAGTTTGGTGTGCAGTTATCATCTAGAGGTTAACGTCGTCCCGGTCCTGCGCCTCTTAAGCCGCCCATACTCTTGCTCATACCTGCAGCTGGAGCGGGTTCAGTCCAGATGCGGCGGCTGCCATCGACGACGGGATGAACTGCACAGGGTAGTTCTCACCTGTGGGGGTGGGAAGGCAGGGGGGTGCGAGAACAATGCACACAGGTTGAGACAATGAGCAGCCCAACAGGCATCCAGGCGAGTGCAAACAAGGCATGCCAGTCTGCCCCCCGAAATGCCTACCCAGCTCAGCTTGCAGCCTGTACTTTTGCGCTTGTGGAGGGGTGCAGATTGGATCTCCTTCATTGCTCTGTTCCCGACAATCTGGCATTCAATGCTCTCAACCACCAAGCTCCATCTTATCTTTCTGAACCGCTTCTCCCTACCAGCCTCCCTGCAGTCTTAGATCCTGCCTTTATGGCTCTCTCCTCATCCCCCCCCATCCAAACTCCATAGCTATGGTGACCACGCATGCTCCTGTTTAGCTCCCCCACTTTGGAACTCCCTCCCCGGTGATATTTTTTCTGTTGGTCTCTGTCTCAAATTTCAAACACAAGTTAAAAACCTCTTTGTTCGCTCAAGCCTATGACATTCCTTATCCATAACATGCTTTGTTTTGTTATTTGTTTACTTGCAAGCACCTTTGAGATTCTGAAAAGCGCTATTTAAATAAAATGTATAATAATAATAATAATAATAATAATAATAATAATAATAATAATTATTATTATTATTATTATTATTATTATTATTATTATTATATATACAGACCAAGGAGGAGGTGCTTACCAAAGCTAAACACCTCCTGGACCCATTTCCCTGTGTTGATGGATTATAGTAGGAGAGCTTGTTATGAAGGGGGTGCCAGACCCCAAGCTGGAGTCCACACTTTACAAGATGAATGATGTATGTCCCGTGATATTGTGTGTCATGTCCTCTCTGTGTTACGTGGTATTTATATAGGCGTGTGCATCCCTGCCTGCCACTAAGAATACAGGTGGATGTCTGGGGGCGAGTGCGTGAAAGGCTGCTTCCTCTGCCAGCCGGGAGCACTGTTTAATGAAGGCAACCTCAACGAACTGGAAGGCTGCACTGCAGTGTCAAGACATCTGTAATGTCACTGCTCCATGGGGGGGGGGGTGCGTGGGCCCCGAGACCGTGGGAGGGGTTCCCTCTCTGGGAACTCATACTTTTGTCCAACTCGGAATGACTGAATCCCAAGATCCGGTGATCCGGGACGCCGACCAGTGTTTATAGCGATCTTGTGCTGTACCTGAGCTGAATGAACTGGGAGAATAAAGGCATGACATCCGCTTTGCAACCCCCTGCCTTATAATTTCAAGTTTTCCATGTCAAACCATGAATACTTTTCTTACTTACAGACTAAGCTCAACAAGAAAGAGTGTGGCTTTAAAAATCATCAAATACAGTTTCTCCTGCACCTTCATAAAAGCGCAGAAAAAAGGCACAGGAAATAAAATCAAGGGCTAGCCTCCTATTAAGGGCTGAAAACAAATTTCCCCTTCCAGGACAGGTGTCTCTGTGAGCAGGGTGAGGTGCTCTGTCACTGACAAACCTCTTCATCTTTCCAGGACACCACAGCATCCCTGACTCGAGGTGGGGAACTGCTACAACTGAACCTCAAAAAATCACTGCAGACAAAGAAGTGTTTTGTGCTAAATCAGCCATAATTATCTAATCAGTTTTTCAACTTATTTATCATTTACTGATTTTGTTGTTTTTATCAGATGATCCAACTCCAAACCCAGTTGACGTTGTAAAGTTGCCCAACAGAGATGCTATAATCATGGCTAAGTATGAAAACGCTGCAGTGTAGCTGTTAGCCTAGTAGGAGGTCTATGATAGTCTGGTCATTGGGGGGGCATGGCGATGGGGGGGGTGGGCAAAAGGTTGTTTTATAGCCGTTGGGACCGTGGCTGCCCCATTGAGCCGCCATCTCCGGGCATGCGTTTGTTTGTACTGCAGCAGGCAGGCCATTGGGCACAGCATGGGCAGGGGCGAGTTGCCCCGTCTCAGCGCTATGGGGGGGTGCGTGACCTGACGGCGCAGGAGCAGATGCCTGGCCGCCCTTCTGCACGGGTCACCGGGAGGCGCCAGGGGGGGCAGCCGCCGCACAAAATAAAGAGTGTGAAAGTGCCGCAGTGAAGGCCATGAATTGTTTAAGGCATCGCTCCCCCTCGCTTCGCTCTCCCCCGTGAGCTCATGAATAATGCATGCGCTCCACACGGGGCGGCCCTCGCCAGAGGCTTCATAAAAGCCCTCTTATTTGTATTAAAACATTTGCCTTGTCAAACGTTTATAGGCATATGACTTGCAGAAGGACCGCATCAGGCGCTGTGTTTCGGGCCCTCACACCAGCGTGCTCGCCAGACAGTCGCATCCTCTCTGCATGCATCCTCTCTTGCATTCATTCGTTAGCTTAGCCGCCACTCAGTGCCACTCTATGTGGCCATGGCTCCTAACCCCACCCCTTTTTTTATTCTCCTATGCCTTCCTTCTAGCTTTCTGTGAGCTTCTCAAAGCACTAAGACTAAAGGCTTGGTACATACCTGGTATTTCCTCTAATTTACAAATAATCACATCCCTGTTCTTTAGCAAGGTATCACCTGTGTGGGCATTGTTTTGGTGAACAAACACCAGAATGGGAGGGGAGCATACTTTGTTCCCCTTTTTCTGATGAGCGCTCTGGGGCAGGAATCTGCCATGATTTTTAATTACAGAAAGCTAAAGAGGACACCTCTCTAATTCCTCTCAAGAATAAGGAATCTGGATCAACACTTTGGGCTGTGGGCCTGGCAGGGAGTCAATAGGCATGTTAAAGCAATTATTAAAAATTTTTTCCCCCAGATTTGTTTTGGGATTTGTAATGCTTGCGTGAGGAGCCTTTCTGCTCGTACCGGCATAGAGGCCAACGGCGTGCTGTGACAGGCGCAGTGAGGCGGGTGGGAAGCGAGGGGGCAGGCGGCCCACGCAACCAGGCTGCCGCACGACGCATTCGCCACCCATACCTGTGCACCAGCAACCGTGCATCGTGGCACCAAACAGAAACAAGCTGGACCGTTTCTGAAAACATTACAATATATTTTCATACTCAAATATCCCTTTGGACTAAGAATATCTGTCTGACTCGGAAATCATAGAGCATGATTCCTTTCTCGCAGAGAGAAGCTGTTGTGTTCAGGCGACTTGTCAGAGCAGCAGGTTTAATATGTAATATACACTGCCTGGCCAAGAAAAAAGTCGCACAGTTTAATATTTTGATGGGCCGCCTTTAACTTTGATTGTTTCGTTAATGCATTGTTTCCATGTGCTTATGCAGCATCTCAACATTTTTTTTTCATCCATATTTGCATTAATTTCTCGTCAAGATCTTGTATCGGTGACAGGTGAGTTGAACCACTGCATAAAGTCTTCTTCAGCACATCTCAAAGAGTTTCAATGGGGTTGAGGTCAAGACTCTGTGCTGCCAAATTCACTTGTGAAAATGATTCCTTGCGCTCCCTAAACCACTCTTCCAGCCCTATGAATCTTGGCATTATCATCCCTGAATCCCTTTAGGTAAGAAACAATCCATTGATGGGATAATATGGCCATTCAGTAGATTCAGGTATTCAGCTGACTTCACCTTATTGCTGCATAACATTGCTAAGCTTTAATAGAGATGCTATCATTGGCTTTTAAGTACCAGCTGATTTAAATTCAAGCGGTGACTCTTTCTTTGTATGTAATATATGTAACAGCACAAAAAAAAGAAAAAAATTAAAAAGCAGGAGCACACAGACCAAGTGGACACCATCCTGGGAATAAGGCGAGCCACCAGAAAACAGGGAAGCCTGTAAAGCTGTGACAGATGTGTTTGCTCTCGCTTGTGCTCTCGCTTGTGCACTCGCTTGTGCTCTTTGTACACGGTGACATGATGCCACAACCAGCCCTGGATTTCTCTGCTTTTATTGCTGAATTCAAAGGAAAGAAAAGAAACTCCGACAGTCAGTGAGCCACATGCATACAGCTCCTCTGTCGGATGACAGTGAGGCAGAGGAGAGCGCAACACGAAAAGTTAACGGTTCCCAGTGCAGGAACCGATCCATGTCACCCCCGTGTCATACCCCCCTGCCACCTACCACTATACGTCAGATCCACAGAAATGGGAAATTTAGGGAAACACATTTAACCCTGTTACCGCTGCATGCTGTCACCAGTAATACATCAGGTCTACTGAGATTAGCTGGGACCGGCCTGAAGTTTAGTGTGGCTCAGTCAGCCTGGCTGGAGCTGCCTTCCGGCTCAAACCCAGACAGGGATTCTGAAAGCTCCCATGACACCACAACTTGGAGATCCGCTAAAGGAAGGGATGCTGGGGCAGGGAGAGAACCAAAACGCTGCAAGCTTAGGCACTATGATTTAGACAAAAGTGCTTAATATACATCCAGCGGCATGAGGGGACAGACAGTATGGCAGCTATTCAGCATGAAACCAAACCCTGAAGCATGATGTAATAATAAGGTGACAGAGTTAAAGAAGAGAGGAAAGTAAGAGGCTACCTGGCTTATAGGTGATTCCGGGAGGGAAAAGGAATCCTTGCTGGGCTGCCGCCGCCGCAGCCAGGGTGCGCTGATCGTGCGGGAAAAAGGGGATCATGAGTGGAGGCATGTGACCCTGGACCTGCCAATGAGAAGAGAGTAGATATCAGACACGGGCCAAATGCGTGCATCCCAGCCCGCTCCATCCCAAACTCCCCGATGATCTTATTGCATCATATCAAAGAGGGCGTCCATCGTTGCTCATCCACTGTGCCTGAAGGCAGGAGCAGTCGCACCCAGAGCAAAAGATCTGGAGACATCAGTGGAACGGCCCAGGTCCGTGGGGGCCAGCAGGGCAAAGAACATTTTGTGAAGTAAATGGGATACAAACGTATTGTTGTATCACCCACCTAGCAAGCAAATTCAGCCAATGGGGCGGCACTGTTCTGATTCTCAGTCAGGAAACCGGGGATAAATTTACACAGCTTCCGATGACATCACGGGGGCCAAACCTGGGTGACATACGGACTGAGTGATGACGTGGGGGGGGGTCCGGATGGAGTAGGGAGTTTAGAAGTACGTCTGTAACGGCGACTGACAGATATAGGCCGGTTTAGAATTCAGATCTCTGTTTAATATTTTTCGAAGATCATTTATGAAGATAATAAAAAGGCAGGCCAGCCAGTGATTTACAGCACCTGTTTCCAGCAGAGCGAAAACTGGAAGGAACCCAGAGGACCTCGTCCATTTCAGATATTTCATTTTAACATCTTCTGCCATACCACACAGACGGCGCCCCATATATTAGCCCTAAAACTGTCTCCGTGTTACCCGGCTGGCGCGCTTAACCTTCAGCTTAAAGCTGGTTCTGCTGTTCTAATGCGGTGTTACAAGAACCTTCAGCCATAAGACCGGCTCACCAGACGGAAAAGACATCTCGCTATATTTCTGTGTGACGTGCGTGCCAGTTCAGGGGGGCGGGGGGGATGGAAAAGGGTACCAACTTGAATCCGAGCTCTGTCTGTGTCGCGAGTTAAAACAGGTCCCAGATCAGTTAAAACATTGTCAGCTCCTTTCCTGACAGGGTCCAGAAATGCTGCCATGTAATCTGTTCACCAGCTTAGGGGGGGCGGGGGGTTCTGCTCAGAAGAAGGGTTAATCAGTAATAACAAACGATTTTCAGTATGAACCTTCATTCATTCCTTGGTAACACAGAGCCTATGTGCAATTATCGCTGCGGCATGAAATCAAGTCCCTACGAGCAGCCGTTTCACTCCCCATTATAGCTGACCTAGTCTTCTGCCCCCCCCCACTTCACACAGGCAGAACGGCTCAACCGGTCTAACCCCCCTCTGCATACAAACCCCTCAGACCACTCTATTGACTGGCCAGAGGTGAGCTTCAGGGAAACACCTACTTCTCCTCCCGTTTTTTTCACCCTCCAAGCTTTTAAAGACACAGACAGATATTTCTGAACCAAAGCCTGGTAGCTTCCGTGACGTTCCTGCTAAGATCTGAGCGGATGGAAGTATTGGAGACTCGGCAGCGCTGTGCTGTGATCTGTCCTGGGCAATCGATCATAGAATATTATAAAAATAATGAAAGAAATAAAACTAGCCCAGGAGCGCATTTTTAGATAGATAGAAAATTGCCTTCTAAATGAATTCATTATATCTGAACAAGAACTGAAAAGGTGCCAGCAATGACAGTCACTCTATTGAATATGCAGGGAGAAGAAATAAATAAATATATTTCTCAACTAGGAAACGCTGCTGAGTGCGTTGTGAGGAAGTGAACAGCATTCACGCCGCATGCCTGAGATTTGCAGTAATGAACCCTCCACATTAAACTTTAATCGACGCCACTAATGTCAGTGAAAGGGAAATCAAATGCGCAGATGCTTCAAAGCGCTAGCTAACAGTCGGAGTTAGCATCCTGGGCTCTCCTTCCAGCAGCCAATGAAATGTGAGTGAGCCTGTGGCCTCTGGAGAAGCAGCAGCAAGTCAGCTACGCTGATGACGACTCGAGATAAAGAGGCGTTCTGTCACCAGCCATGCATGTGAAACAAGTATCGCATTCTGGACAAAAAGAGACCCAAGCAACCTCACCCTAACCCCCCTTGCTGCCACCCCTCCCCCCCCCTTCCTCAGCCCCATCTCCCAGTGACTAGCCTGTGTGCCAACCAGCTGGGTGCCCGGAATATTTTAACAGGCAGTATGATCTTCAGGAGTCAGAGGAGGGAGCAGAGAGGAGCAGATGTGAGCACGGCACCCATGCTCCCCCCCCACTCCGGTGTAACTGCGGCCGCATTGTTGCGCAGCTCCACCTCCCCTTTGTCTTAGCGCCACTCCTCGCCATCTGCCCCGGCGCTTCATTAAAAATACATGAAGAGGCTAACGGGCCCGCTAACTTACGACAAACAGGCGCCGTCGTTCATCCCGTAAGACCTGCGTCCAGGATCTGGCTCCTCGCACTGGAGACGGAGCATCTGCAGCAATCAGTCAAAGTGAAACCCTGCATGGTGGGGTGGGGTGGGGGGGTGACGAGGCAGGCCCTTCATGTACCGCTCACCCCCCACTCTGAAATATATCAGCCATGTATCCCACCTGGGTGTCCTCCACTGCCCTGCCTTCCCCTGATATACGCGGAACATGTTGTGGACAGTTTCTGTTTGGTTATAGCACCAGGAAACATACTTTTAGTTGTCATGATAGAGAACCGGGCTTTTCTCAAAAAAAGAGGGAAAATTTATTAAAAAAAAAAAATATATATATATAGCACTTAATGGCTTACGAGTTAACATCAGCACTAATGGCCTGTAATATGAGCAGTAAAGAGATAAACATGGCAGGTGGTGAAACTGAGGACTGGATTCTGGCAGAAGAGAGAGAGGCTGCCATGACGAAACTGAGAAGTGCAGCCCACTGCATGACTGTGCCTGGCCCCTGTCAGCACCCATGCAGCTCTCTGGGAGGCCCCAGGGTACGACCCCCCCCCCCCCCCCCCATCTAACATTTATCTGCAAATTGAGTTTGGTCTGCCTCATAACACTATTTTTCTTTCCATAAGCGATGGGAATTGTTTAAATATGTCCGAGTATCTCTGCTACTGACAAGATAAGGAAAGATGAGAAGGAATCTTTCTTTTGCTACTGAGTCTCACATGCTGACTCTCAGGGGCCGTCAATTTCTGGGCTAGAAAAAGATAGACGTGCGAGGAACAGTTAACTCACAGCCTCATCCGAACGGAACATCTGTTGATTCAGGACCGATGAGCATTATTGGCTGGCGTGTGGTGCGCAAAGACGGTTTCTGAAAAAACACAGCCAGTCGGCCAGCGATGCCTGTGCGTAATCAGAAGACAGAACCTTCTTATGAAAGTGGTCTGACTTGTACACCTTGCTTGGCCCATATTTTTGAGAATGGAAGCTGGGTGGATCTAATTTTACACAGGGGATTGGCGGGGACAGCTCGACTGCAGAGATGCACTCTGGGAGATCGATACTCGGCATACGCAGTCTGTAACAGCTGGCACAGTCGATCCATAAGGATGGCAAATAAGCTTAAAATCAAACGGCTGCGCCAATTAAACAACCGCTGCTGTGTTGCGTGCATGGAACATTCCAGAAAAAAAGCACTGAATGAGATGGTCCTCTGAGCCCTGCAGTCTTTGCACTGCATGGATGATTCATAAAACAGCCTGTCCCACAGGACATGTTAATTGTGTCTTGCGAGTCATTTGCAGGTTAACCACACTCCTCCGTGTTGTAACCGTGAGGAAGCCGTTATCCCACCCGGCAGGCTCTGTGCCGCCGCCATCAAAGCCCGGAATATTCCACCTGCCTCAGGCTGCGATCAATACATCCCTTACGCTACATGACCTGTACCTGAATTCCCTCCTCTCTACCCCTCGGTTATCGTTGTTCTTGCAAAAGGACAGCAGGGAATAGCCAGCGGTGGGGGTCGATCATCCTTAGTGCACCAGGTGCCCAACAAAGGCTCTTTGTCTAGCTGTAGCTTTGACAAAACCAGCCCTTTGCCAGTCCCTTCCAGGCTATCCCTCCTCCCCCACCGGCACGCTACCTCCTGGGTTTATTGGCTTCAGGAAATAGCTGTTTTAACTGACAGGTGAGAGATTAACATCTGCAGCCCTAGGAACACAATCTCCATTATGTCAGATAGGTGTTTGTGCAGCGAGGCCTGGCACTCACATCACTTGTAAATGCTGCATCTAAGACCTTTGACTAAAGGGACAATCTGAAATAGACAAGTGGCACAAATCTATTTAATGTGCGTGGGCCAAGAAATCAGACATAGCTGAGAACCTAAGCTCCTCCAAAAGAAATAGCCAATAGACGGCTTCTTCTTCTGCTAATTCATCACATGGTAAAGCCAGTTGTTTTGCAGGACAGCCATTGCAATGTGTTTATATTAGATGTCTAAAGATCTGAAGACTACCTCCTGTCCACCAACTGAGATGGAGCTACTGAATGTGCATACAGCACATTAAACCTCCAAATGTCACTCAGGGAACTTCCAACACCATCGCACCTTATCTGTTACACCCATAACTCCATGTCTGAAAGCTGGACTAGGCTGAGATGTGCTGTGAAACCTATTACAGGAGCAAACACGAGACGGCAGGGCTACAGGGACGACTTCTGTACTGTATGATCAATGACCAACGAGTGGACAAGAACTGGACAAATATTAAATCTATAGTAAAAATGGAAGGAAGACAACCATCTCCCACTGAATAGAAATAAACTATATCTGTGAAGAATGCAAACTTACACAACTTATTTAAGTTTGCAAATATTTGAAGCGATTAGGTTTCTGGAAAATCTGAAATATCAAAGTTAAGCCTTAGGCTCTTCTCTCTTTGAGCATTTTATTTACATGATCCATATCTTTTCCTTTAGGTCCCACTACAATCACTTCTGCACTCTGATTACTGTACTTCCCTTCTGAGTCTGACCAATGCTTCTTTGATTATTATCAGGATTCTGAGTGTTAGATTTGCTGGAATTATAGCAAAGGGTCAGCACAGGAGTTGCTGTTTGGGAGAAATTCTTGAAAATCACAGGCAGGCAAAGCCTGGTCATAAAATTAAAATGGTTTGCAGTAAACTAGTGAAATCTATAGGGAGTATCTCAAACAGCATGGGTAATGAGGGGGGAGAGAAGAGATATAAACAAACCCAGAAGAGAGTTGGGGACCAGCATCGTTAATGCGAGATATACTGTATGCCCCTGGTGGATGGAGGTGCAACGAGCCTCCAGCTCACAGGACAGGGAAGGGGTGATGGACACGGGGGGGGGGGAGCCTCTACTGCAGAGTATTGCCCATGTTTTATGGTTTAAATTGACCTCGTGGAACTGCTTTAGTGTGTGTGTGTGTGTGTGTGTGTGTGACTTTGTTCTAATTGACCTAGAATCTTGATGAACGTTACCTAAAATAAATTCAACTATCCATTTTTGAAGTGCTTAACTTGCTCAGAATCAGCCTACATCTATAAAAGCTGTTTCTGTTCATTTTATTGATTTAATCTGGCTTGAAAGTACTGCATTGTAAGAAAAAAATAACAGCTGACCGGAAGTTAACTGGTTTGAGCCCTGGCCTCGGCAGAATAGCCACATGTCCGTGAGGTCTTGAGCGAGGCCGTTAACCCCCAGCTCCAGGGGCGTTGCACGCTGGCTGAACCTGTGCTGTGACCCCAAGCTTGCTCTCACCTGTCTTTGTGTCTCATGGGGATGAATGACACCTGGGCAAAACAACAGCTTATGTACACAAAAGACTGTTTGTAAAAGTTCCCAAAAATCTTTACGGGGACCCTGTGCGTCAGCAATGTAATGGGATGATGGCATTTTCTGCCCACTGCACTCGAGGCGCCAGGCCAGTGGCCGTGATTGTCTCCCGGCTGCTGGGGCCTGACAGAACAACACAGCCCACTCTGTTTGTCCAGCAGAGTGGGGTGGGGTGTTTACTGCAGGCACATGAGTGCACTGGGACTCCAAAATGCACTCAGATGTCATGTGCACACCCGGTGACGAGCAAGAATAATTATGGAAGGAAAGAGTAAAAAGAAAAACAGAAAATGCTGTCTTTGAAAAAAAGGCGCAGGACAAAACGGCCCTTTCTTTGTGTTCCATGGGGAACGTCCAGGTTTTCCTTCAGCCGCTCGAACAAAAAGGTCCTTTTATTCTTTTCCGGTGGCGATCGGGGGGCCAGCGTCATGGGCTGAATGCTTTACTTTGCCACCCGAGCCCTAAGAAAACACAGGCCCCCTCCGTGAGCGGCGGGCCACTCCACGCACCCAGTGGCCTTCAAGTCAGCACTGCAGTGACACCCCGTATGGAGGTCAGTGAGGAGGCGGGACAACAAGGAGCTGCCCCACTGCGGGGGGGGGGGGTCTCGCCCATTCCTATTCGCTGACCCCTCTGACATGACAGGATCTGAGCTGGGCCTCCTTGCTTTGATCTGAGCCCCCCCTCCCAAGGCCCTGTATAATACGCTGGGTCAGGACCTAAGGGTGAGCTCTTAATTAAGATCTTTCACCATAACTATATTACATTCTCCTATCGCATCGTGACCATCCCGCAACAAGGATGGACTGTCAGTCGGACATATCAAGCTTCACGTGCGGACACCTCCACCTCGTATGTGCGTGTGCAGCTGCTCCAGAGTGCCTCTAGGGGGCGTGCCCTGAGTAGTGTACCCCAGTTGTCTTACACGAGGCTGCCACCTCCAACACTGCAGAGGTCTCACTGTTGGCTGAACTGTGAATGTGTTTGCTTTGATTAAAACTGCAAGCAAATGAACAATTCGTTCAATTAAGGAAAGCACTCCCGTTCCCCGTTAACTCAGAACACTGCACCATTCGTACACCAGAGGGGGAACCCTGACAATATTGCTAGCAGCACTCGCTACAGTCTGAGACAGGCTACGGCACAAATGCACACTCATGGTCCCTCTGTTTGCCTTTGTAATTCATGAATTAGTTTCAAACAAGCCGGCTGCACCGACAGCTTCCCATTTATCCACTTAGTTTAATTTCAAAACCATCACCCCCATCTCCGAGGTTGTACCTATTAAGCCGTTTTTTTTTTTTTTTTTTTGCATCATTAACTTTTAGATGGGGGGGGGTAGCTTTACTGTTCACACCGACTTTACTTAATGTCAGCAGTTCTTCTGGCTCCTGACAAGAACTCACATTTCATAACTAATTAAATTGACTAACCCCCCCCTCCAGAAAAAAAAAAAACTACTAACCAGAATGACTTGCGCCCTGAGTGTCGATATATTAAATCAAAGGGGGAAAGATTCCCTGTGTTCTTTTCAACTTGGGTCCCTCCTGGCTGGGTGTCTGGACTGGTTCTGGTTCTGGTTCTGGTTCTGCCAGTGCTGCCTGGTGAAGGTCACCCTCGGTGCCGTGGGCGAACACACGAGTCCCTCTCACTTCGCTATTTAAACACAAGTGATAATTGGCTGCTTGCATCTCGTCATTAACGGGTTCTATTTTCGGCGTTTCTGTGGTATATTAAAATCTTGCATTTAAAGACAATTTGCAGGTATAAAAGCCATGGGAGCCTCTGGCGAAACACAAAAGAAGCACGCGTATTCTTTAGTCAGCCACCGCAATTCACGTGCATCACGCTAATTATTTAATCATTCACCGTAACGCCGCTGTTGTGTGCGCATGCACCCGTCCTGCGCCGAACAGCAACAAACAAAGCAGAGGATTTAATTACAGCCGAGGTGATTAAAACGGCACGGGCAGCCGGCGGCGATGCCGGGGCCGGGGCTGAGCCGCCAGTCGTGCCCTCGCGTTTCCGCCTCATAATTGCGTAATAAATTGTTGTAAGTAATGAGGAAATCAATTAGGGTGGGAGACTGGGGGACGGGGGGAACCTTCGAAAGCCCACAGGGACGGGGGCCGTGAAGGTCAGGCGGGGACACGGTGTGACAGCAAACAAGCCCCCCCACTTTCATGGATGCGTCAGATGATAGAAAGTTAAACCAAGATTCTGTGTCAGTCGTGGTGGACGCCTTTGAGATCTGCTGCTGTTTTAATATATTAACACAAGTAGGAAGGGCTGTTACTCTCCTATAAAAGTAAATATGTCTGTAAAAAAAGCATCTGTACTTAATTTGCGTAGGGGTAAAGGCGCACAAAGTTCTGTTTGTCATAATGTGTCAAGTCCATCGCAATACGGATGCACACAAACACAGATCTGAAAGGGCTAGAGCCAATAACATGGTCACTACTGACTGTTAAAACTCGGCGAGACTCGTAAACGGATCTGTGTTAAGGTGCTGATATTTTTACAAGGCTGCACCAAATACAGCAGCGGACATGTCATCGTATGCCAGATATATATATTTCCACCATGAAACTGAGTTACACATCTTTCAATATTCACTATTTATAGTCGTAGCCACTTATTTAACTTATTCCATTAATTTTGTTCAATTATCCACATTTTTAATCCACCGCAGTGTAATGAATAGTACTCAACAATGCTGACTATTACAGATTCGATCTGCATTTTTTTTAAATAACCTGCCATGTTCTCCTGTGTCACCTATGTCAGGTTTCTGTGAGAATACTTAAGGAAACAGACCCTGAGATGAGGTGGTTAAGCATTTCTTTTAGCATAGTGCCAGTCTAGGTGTATCCAGCACTGGGACTGTAGAACCAGCCGTCTGTATGGGGCTTGGCAAGAAGAGGGACTACTTTAAAAATAAAGAAAACCAGATTCCTGTGGAGCACCAGGTGACGGAGGCTCCTTCTCCAGGCACCACTGTGTCACAGAGGCAGCCAGGCTTCATCAGCAGGAGTCACATGTGCTAATTCGTTTACAGGTCTGAGTACCTGTGATGCTGAATTGACCCTAAATGAATTAACTCCTTCATTACTTTGTTAAGAAGGAAATGTTCCTTCTCATTCCAGCATTTGCCCCAACCTTCAGCCACTGAAAGGACGCCACGTAGCGTCTGCATGTGTTGTGTGATGCTTAGTCCCTGTATAAATCATGCCTTTAATCTGACAATTGTCAGCAAGAATCACATAAGAGCGAGACGCCCCCTTTACTGTCCCTGGAAGCCATTACTAACCACAGCAATCTTACCGTGCACTGTGCACTGACAGTATTTCCATCTTGTTTAAATTAAGTCGCACCACATATAAATAGCGGTTATATAATATAGCAGTGAGTGTGTATATATGGTATAATATAGGTTTATATACACACGCACGCACATATGTCTGGTATTACATTTCTGTGCGTGTCTGGGTATCCATGTGATGCTGATTAAGTGCAGGCTTCTCTCCTTAAACGCAGAACAATTCTAGCCCCTCGCAGTCACTCACTTAACCCTGTGGAAGAATCTTACTTCCGAAAGCCCAGGTTAATCATTGCTCCCGGCTGACCTTGCATAGGAAAAACAGAACAACAGAACCCACCCCCCCCCACCAGCCTAGTGCTGCCTAGGACAGAGACTACAGATCTTCACCCCTGAGGGGCCAAATGTGATGAGTGGCGGCAGAGCCTATGCCCCCGTGGTTCTGCTTGAGATATGGGGCGGGCTACAGAGGCATGCAGGGCCCTGTCTGGTACATGAGGCAGAAGAAAAGCAGATCTGGGCTTGATAAGTAGAACCAGACATGTCCAGTGGGTATTTTACGCCACTCAGTTAAAATAAAACACAAACAGCCTACCAGCCAGTGGCTCCACGTCCATCAACAGTCAATCGAAAGGCAGCTTTTACCATTTGGGAGAGTTTATCACTAATATAAATCTTTCTGCCATGATTATTTTAACTTGGTAAAAGGGTGCATAAGCCGTGTCTTAAATCAGTACATTCCAGCAATCCCAGAATCTGTAAACACATCCATGGAGAAAAGATATTTAACCTGACAAAGAACACAGGGAAGGTGACTATCGGTACTGGGGACTCCCGTCTCGACACTGTAACGTAAGATGCAGAGCAGCTGCAAGTGGCCCTCGATCCCGCAGAAAGAGTGCATTCTTGCGTTGCGAGCTGTTATCTCCTTTCTCCTGTGTCATCAGGCATGCATCCCAGGAACAATGGGATGTCTCTGGATTCGCTGGACTTTCCAGCTGCTGCGGAGGCCTCAGAGGCCTGTGGCAGGCACTATGCCTTCTTAATGAGAGCACCGCCTTTGTTCCCCTCAGCTCAAGACGACGCTTCAGAATATGCACGCTGTTGGCCTTCCGTAAGCCGGTCCTGAATTACGAACAGCATCGACAAACCACTCTAAAAAGATCTGACACGCGTGTGCATCTGTACTCCCATAAAAACTAAACTCCTTTTCCTTGATGGTTTGAAGCGGCAGGCAGGCAGTGAGTTCACCGCACGAGTAACCTGTGAACTGGGGGCCAACTTCGTTAGGCTAATTTCCACTTATCTCTCTCACAGTCGCTGGTGCCAAAGTACAACGGTGTTGAAATATCACTCTCCGAAACACATGGGCTAACATTTGGCTAACAGCACAGGATCGTTTTATTAACTTACAGTTCATTTCATAGACTGCTGCTCATGTTGCTAACATATGCTGTCCTACCATTTACTCCTCTATAATTAGAAGAGCCATATGAAAGGGTCAGCTTCCAGGCAAATGCTAATATAATCCTGATTTGCAGGGCCGGGGGAGGGACTGGGGGGAAAACAAGGGCCGCCATCATTCAGGGAAAGGATACGACTTAAAGAGGGGAAGGGGAGTGATTACTTCTCATTGTTGACACACCATAGCACAACAACAAAATGTGTCCTTGGCATTGAACCTGTATATCACACCATGATATAACAGGGGGCAGCTAATTCAGCGCCTGGGCCGTCAGTACCTTACTTAGCGTACCTCAGCGGTACTTTGCTAGTCAGGGATTCAAACCAGCAATCTTTCAATTACAAGGGCACATCCCTAACCATTACGCCACCACTGTCACTGTCCCTAACCGTTATGCCACCACTGTCACTGTCCCTAACCATTACACCACCACTGCCAAAGTCCCAAATTAGTAAGCCACCACTGTCACTGTCCATAACTATTAGGGCACCACTGTTTAAACAGTGTAGTCTGCGTGGTTGGGGCTACACTGTTCCAACCAGCAGTAAAAGCACAGACCTGGAGTTTATATTATGAAGCTGGATTTCTTGCTTAGCCAGATAACTTGTCAGAGTTCAGTTACCCCAGTTTAAATGGCCTTTATCTTCATTCATTTACATTTAGCCCAGACTACCTTTAATCCGACAAGTTATCTGGCTAAGCAAGAAATTCATGATACAGGCCCTAGATCTGCTCTTCTGAACATGCTCTGCTTTAGCCTGACTCCTGGGACATGTCCTTCCTGATTAAATATTTATTTATTGGTCTGGTTCAGACATTCCCTGCTTACTTTTTTATTTAAGTTCTCTGCAGCCAATGTGAGAAGTGGGCGCTTTAGGCCACACTGAATCGTACAATAGTAATCTTCTCCCCAGACGGGATCAGTCAGATACAGTGTGAGCGTCAACAAGAAGCAGCGGCAGACAAAGATAGAAAGAGACCTTGATTTTAAACTCCAGATAAATCCCGACTTGGCAATCAACACATCTGGTATCTTAAGAAAACCACATCATTGTAATCCCAAAAGAACGAAGATTCGATCTCTCTATCCCCACACTGCATAAATCAACCGGGATGAAAAGAGTGCCTTTAAAATTTGGTGATGATGTGTCTCAGATCCTTCTAGTGTTTTCAGCCCCTGCCCTCGCCCCTCCCGCGCCTTTTCTTATTCTCTTATAGAAGAACTAAAAGCATGTAGCTCAGTGGGAGGTGGGATCAGTCTGTCCTGGTTATAGTAGAAATGGATGTGATCAGTTAAAGCACAACAGCACGAGTGAGAGTGTGGATCACACCTCAAACTGAAGGAGCAAGATTTTAGCACCTTTTCTGGAGTTACTGTCAAGAACACAACCCGGCAACCCAGTTCTGAACTTGGCCCAAGACATTAATTACCTGTGACTTGGTTTTCTGTTACAGTAAATAGGGGGACATTTTCTAACAAGAGAGCTTTAATTAAAGCAGACTATTGTGATATAGGCTCAGGAGCCCCCACAACCCTGAGCAGAACAAGCAGTTTCAGAAAATGGATGGATGGATGGATGGATGGATTGGTATTAATGTGGTGCTGTGTATCAGGACATCTGCAGGTCACAATAAATCAAATTTAGCAAAAAAAAAAAAAAAAAAAAAAAAAGGGAAGGACTACCACAGGTATTTTATATATCCTGTTTCTGAGAATTAACTGAAAGTGAAGATATAAAACTAGGTCATAACTAAAGAACATGTCATGAAAACAGGTTAAAGTTGACTTGTTCTTAACACATGCTTCTGTTGGCTAGTTAGTGTCAGTCCCTGGGGACCGTACTGAAAAACATAGTGTGACTGATGAGAATGAGACATTTCAAATCAAGAGCAGCAGATGGAGGGAACATGTTTTGTCTTCTCTTTGATCGCAAGGGTTTCGTTCTTATAACTAGGCAGAGTATCAGTGTGAATCATCGACCGCAGCCTTGACTGGGAGCTGGCATGGTCCCCCGCTGAGACTGAAAGAGCCACAGGTCAACAGGCCTAAAAGAGGAAATCGGCGAATCTGATTTGAATGACCGTCACAACTGACATGGAAGTCAGTCAGACATGTTTGACTTCCTGTCACATGACTATGGGGGAAGAGTCGGAGGCAGATCTGGTACCTGCCTCCACCAGTCAGCTCAGGAGGGAGGAGGTTCTGAGCCTCTTTCTGCGCAGTAGCTCTGGCAGCGGGGACTGGCGCGCTGGGTGGTCTCAGGCCAGCACCCCCCCGTCGGAGCCGCACATGCCAGCTTTCACCAAAAACGTTCCGAAAGCAGCTGTCTTCTCACAGCACTCACCCTGTTTCAGTCTTTTGTGAGAATGTTTGCAGAGACCTCCATTTCATGTTAAAATTTCAAAATTACTTGAAGGCCAGAGCCCCACACTGAAAGTTTTCAAGAGGCCTATGTCAACAGTAACTACATGCTTTGATTCTCAGATTATAATAAAGATATATTTTATTAGCTTAGAACAACAGCCTGGGACATAATAAATGTTTGTAAAAGTCATCATATTTATTTAATGTATTTATGTCTCCAGATTGCGGTCTGTTGATTGGAACCATTGAGCATTATTACATTTTTTTCAGCAGCTCCCTGAAAAGCAGATCATTGTCATTTAGCTGGGACGCCATTATTTCAGGGACATTACTGTCTTCAGATATTTTTACACAAAAATGCAAATATGACTGGCTAAGTGTCATTTTGTGAGTGTTTTTTTTTTTTTTTACATTAATTAGAATGTGCTAATTATTCTCATCAATTTTTCCCCTGCTGGTTACAAATAGCCAATTACAAAGCAATGAGAACAACACCCGACAAGACGAGCGAGCATTTAAATTTTTGGAATTTTGAGTATTACAAGAATGAATTTCAAAAGCAATAGATTAAAATGGCGGATGACCTCATATCAGCGCATTGAAATGTATCACTAAGAAAAGTGCCTAGTATTCTAACAGAAGAATTTACTCCCCTTAAGTAAACAGATCCAATTTGAGATGATAAAACAACATCACAGATTGCCTGCAGTCACAGTGCGGCCCAGAGTGGGCACAGCTAGGACTTCCCAGGTACCATGGGGGTTAATGAGGGCTGCGGGTCTCTACTGCACTGACCTGGATCTGTTGCTGGAGGAGGTTGATTTTGTGCTGCTGCTGTAGAAGTTGCTGCTGTTGTCTTGCAATCTGCAGATGGCACAGAGGGAGGGTGTGAGACAGTCCATCAGACACAGGAAGCCCAGGTTGGCTGCCGCTAACTGCCCGCCCTCTGTGGGGGCCACGTCCTCACCTGCCCCAGATCCACAGCCGCGTGGGTCCACATGCAGGTAATTAGCCACTAAGTAGAATGGCCTCATTTGAGCCCTTTAATCAATGTGTTAGGCTGGTCACGGGCTGCAATGGTACATGCTTACCATGGCGTGATTAGTGTGCAAGGTGGGCCTGTGGAGCCAGAGCCACCAATCACAGAGACATTACAGGGAAAAAGACAGGGCAGGAGGCAAATCTAACAGCGACACAGAGAGAGGGTAAAATGGAACAAAACCCACATTAATTAACACCCAGAGGAGACATCTTTACCCACTGAAGGATGCCGGCTGCACATTATCTGTGCTGGTCTTCGCTCATGGCATATTTGGGAGAAAAAGACACACCTCCTCATGTATAGGAGAAACACACACCTCCTCATCTATAGGAGAAACACACACCTCCTCATGTATAGGAGAAACACATACCTCCTCATCTATAGGAGAAACACACACCTCCTCATGTATAGGAGATACACACTCATCCTCATCTATAAGAGAAACACACACCTCCTCATCTATAGGAGAAACACACACCTCCTCATCTATAAGAGTAACACACACCTCTTCATGTATAGGATAAATACACACCTCCTCATCTATAAGAGAAACACACACCTCCTCATCTAGGGGAAACACACATCTCCTCATCTATAGGAGAAACACACTCCTCCTCATCTATAAGAGAAACACACACCTCCTCATCTATAGGAGAGACACACACCTCCTCATCTATAAGAGTAACACACATCTCCTCATGTATAACAGAAACACACACCTCCTCATCTATAGGAGAAACACACACCTCCTAATCTATAAGAGAAACACACACCTCCTCATCTATAAGAGTAACACACACCTCCTCATGTATAGGAGAAACACACACCTCATCATCTATAAGAGAAACACACACCTCCTCATCTAGGGGAAACGCACACCTCCTCCTCTATAAGAGAAACACACCTCCTCCTTGAAGGAGAAACACGCACCTCCTCCTCGACAGAAGAATTGGAAGCTAAAAGCCCAGGGTGTCTCCACAGAGCAAAGCCCTGGGGGGGGCATCAATCAGTGGCAAATCCCTGAGGGGGAGCCAGGGGGGCAATAGTCAACGCTGAATCCTCAAGGGGGGTGAGTGGAGCATTAGTCAGCAATGAATCCCTGAAGGGGGGGGCAG
>JAODLC010000007.1:24358463-24370506 GCA_026781145.1 Hippopotamyrus pictus
GTCTAATTCGATTCCAAGTCCAGCACAGGAGGAGAGACGGCAGCTTGTTACTTTGAAGAGTCCCAAGTGAATAACGCAGATAAAAGATTCAGCACAAAAAAGGAAGGGGGGGGGGTGGTGGTAAAAGGAGAGAATCACAAAGCGGCCCATTCTCTTCCTGCCTTTGGCAAAGACAGCTGAACCATTATAGACGAGATCTGAATGACTTTTTTAACACTGGGACACTGGAATGTCTTTGTGTCTGCATCAGCCGGCCATTGTGCACAGGGCTGTGTGCGCTGCCATGGCCCCCCCTAAGTAAATTAAGAGCTCTCTAAATGTGGCGATTGTGTGAGGGGCCCTTTGTCCGGACACGCCCGCCCCAGACCCCGAGCTCGACTTCCTCACGTCGACAAGGTGACCATGGTGGCCTTCAGCTCCGGGCATCTTCCTCTGGCTCATGCACCCTGTGTGTTCAGTGCTCACGGCTCTCCTATTCAGCCTTTGTTCATCCATCCATCCATCCATCCATCGTCAAACTGTGTAACCAGAACAGGGTCACAAGGAGGCCTGAGCCAATCACAGGTAGCACTGGGCACAAACCTGGGGAAAAACCTGGACATCACAGGGCACACACACACGTCCGTATTCATATCTTTAGGGCACCATCCATTCATTTCTATGGGAAAAACCCTAATCCCCGCATGATGACCCCTACCCAATCCTAACCTTAACCATTAGTAACAAAATAGATTACTTCTGTCAGTTTTAGTTTTTCCGATTGCAGTCACAGATTTCTAAAAAATTGAGTTTCCCCTCGTGGGGACCAAAAAAAATGGTCCCCACAACATAAAAATGACAGGTTCATCAGAGACGCCAATTCAAAAACTGTTTTTGGATTGTGGGAGTAAATCAAAGCACCAAAATGAAACTGCTTACACACAGAGCAGGGGCAGGATTCAAACCCACAACCCTGAGCCACCTTGCCGCTCTGTATTCAAGTCCAGCCCACCAAACACCGGAGCAGAACAGCCCGGTTTTGGCTTTTAAAATCAACTATCACCTGAAATTATGTCCATCTACATGGCAAACACTAGGATTTATTTCTCTACTCATTACAACATATAGTAAAGAACTTTTAAAAAGCCACATTCCTGTCTAAGCAAGATTCTGCCACCTCTGTGCCAAAAGAATGGAAAATTCATGCCTGTGACCAGTGTTGAGTCTGCAGAGAAACGAGGCAGGAATTCAAGGACGCTGAGAAGGGCTTCCGAACCACAATGCTCTCGTGGCATTGGCTGGATGGACTGCTAAATTCCTAAACATTCTGTGCAAAGCAGTAGGCAATTTTTAATTAATTATTACATTAAATAGGAGAAAAGCAAACTGACAAACAAAACTTGAACTGTTTCCGTAAGCGCTAATTCACCCATTGAAAAGACATTTGTTTTGCCCCTTGAGCAAAGCCGTAGTTCCTTGGCCCCCTCACCATGACAATATGAACAGCAGCTGCTTCACCTGGCCCCTTCCTGGCATAAGCCCCGTTAATCCTGCCAATCAGACGCATTAACAAACACGGACACAGTCCCCACAGCAAGACAGCTATCAGTGCTACAAGTGCGTGTCAGAAACAGCACAGGGAAGTAAATACCTCCCTTCGAGCAGAGCCTGGTCTTGGGAAACGTTACCTCCTCTGCGTTTCTAAGCAGAAGGCATACAGATGGGAGCAGAAGTAAAAATGGGAGGTGTTCAACAAAGGGGGACCGTGTGCCAAAAACAGCAGTGAGAGTCGCCCCCCCATCCTCTGGGGTGGTGTCCAATCCAATGCAATCCAATTCAATGCCACGTTACTGGAGTGAGTACATTAAATTGTTGGTTCATGTCTTCATGTACACCAAACCTCCACTGCTACCTCATGGCAATCTTGCCCCAAGGCACGAGGACCCCAGGTACGATTGGTGGAAAACCATCACCCCCCACACATGCTGAGGAACACCTTCACAACAGCTCAAAGAAGCTTTTTTCGACTGACACCTGTCAGCAAGAAGTTTAAACTTATTAACAGATCCTGTGACATACTAATATGTGACTCTTTTTCTGAAGGAGAGAAACACTGGGGCAGCAAACAGTTATGGGCAAATTAAAATAGCCCTTTCATAGCCCTTTCATAACCCTTTGAGGGTGAAAGGAGATGTCTGCCGTGAATGAAGGTGTTCAGCTCAATCCACACCAGAGAGTCATTGAGCTCGTTTTGTAAATATTTTCCTCCAGAAACCTACAGTTAGATTCCAGTATAATGTATATTTAAGGCACAAGGTAAATACTGTGTGTGTGTGTGCGTGCCCGGTTACGTCTCGGTGTGGAGGCAGAGCGCGTGCCTTGTCGGCCCGGTTACGTCTCGGTGTGGAGGCAGAGCGCGCGCCTTGTCGGCCCGGTTACGTCTCGGTGTGGAGGCAGAGCGCGCGCCTTGTCGGCCCGGTTACGTCTCGGTGTGGAGGCATGCGATGTCGGTCTCCATGTGGATGCTAGGTGAGATGCCGCTGTGCTCTCTTTGCTGTTCTGGTGGGTTGGGGCCTTACACCAACACCAGAGGCGGACATTTCAGGTCCAGAAAGTAAAAATCCAAACCAGGATTTTGTTTCAACCAAACAGTTGAGCATAAAGAGTTACAGTCACAGAGTAGTGAATTAATTGGTTGAAACAAAATCCTGGTTTGGATTTTTACTTTCTGGACCTGAAATGTCCACCTCTGACCAACACTATGCTGGCACTGGTATCTGCTCAGTCTGTGCTTTCACTGAGCAGATCGCTCCTGTCAGGCCAGGCCTCCAGTCTGACAGCCAAGCACAGGTCTGGACACACACACTCGCCTGCGTGATTGTCACATGATGATCCACAGGCTGAGCGTATCATTCTATGTGTAATATCAAGTATAATATTCAAATTCTGTAATTGCAATTAATTTTAATCACACATGTCCGGATCCCAGCTCTTTCTACAAATAAAATGTTGAATGAATTTGTGTAAAGTTAATGTAAAAAAATAAGCAATGACGTTAATGTAAAAAAAAAATTGTGGCATTTCTATAGTAATGTACAGACGCCACCTTTGGTCTGTGGTTAATGTGAAAAACATATCCTGGTTACTGTAAGCCACCAACAACAAAGCTGCACCGGGGAGAAAAAATATGTTTCACTTGTTGCCACAGGGAGATTTTCAGATTTCACTTATGAGCCAATATGAAAAGCTGTCCTTTGTAGCTGCTAAAGAGCGGAGCGCCACAGGTAGGACGTTACAATGCCGGCGGATTCACATTCAATGCGTTCAGTCTTCAAAACAGCCGGCAAGGCCAGATCGCCGGTGGGCCTGCTTTTTATCAAGATGTCAGCCTTTATCTGCTACTTCATCCCATTCATTTAAACCTAAAGGCACGCCTGGCTTTTGTATTGATTTTAACCCAACAATTAAGGCGGCCTCTGATTTATCATAACACTTTAGATCTTAATCATACGCTGCTCCCAGCGTGGTGCCTTTGTTTGCGTTTTAATTAAGGGGACCTTGGGCTCCTCCAACCCCGAGCTTCTTTTTAATTGCCGGTATTTACGTGGGGCCGACATCAAACACGGAGAGAGGTGTTTGTGCAGGGGGAGCACAAAGGGGCCCTTTGAAGCGGCTACCATCACATGTAACAGCGTGCTAATTAAAATCCTCATCGCGGCTCACTGTGTGATATGAAAAGTATTTATACGTGCGACTTCCTGGGGAATCAGTATAGGGAGACCAGTGAATCCCGATCATTTATGGACCTACCTGGCTCAGCGTCCTCGCCGCAGCATATCACGGGACCTGACACCCTGCGACTGAAAGACCCTTTTCACGTGAGCTTGTGACGAGACATTGGATGCCCTCGGGCCGTTCTGAGAGCCACGACAGTCTAAATTTATGTTTAGTACATTAAACTCATTACCCAAGTCCTGGCAATAATAAATAATATTGTTATACCATCCATCTGTCCACAGCTGCTTTTCCATACAGGGTGACTGTCATATTAATATCCCTAATATAATTTTAGATCATGGAAAAACATCATACAAAGAGAGATTCCATTCACCGTAATACTTAATGGTATATTTCAGATCAACCACAACTGCATTAATTAGCTATCATGTAAATAATCTGTAAATAGCTTCTTAAGTAACTATTTAGCTTATATATCTGTGAAATGCACCATAAATATAAATGTGACAGTGCTTTGCCCCGCAGCCCAGGTCAGAGAGGGCGGGGCTTATGGGTCATGGACCCTCCTCCCTGACCAGTCCTATAAACCAGTCCTCAAGGAGACCCCCGTTGCGCTCTGATAGACACAGACCATAAGGGGGGTTGCGGCTCAGTGGGTTAGGACTCTATAGCCATGCTCAGAAGGTCGATGGTTTCAAATCCCATGTTCAGCAGAATGATTTCACCACTGGGCCCTTATGCAATGCCTCTAATGACTCTAGCCTTTCCATTTGTACCATCGCTTTGAATAAAAGCATCTGCTGAGTCAGTGTTTCCCAAACCAGTCCTCGGGGCACACTGGACAAATCCACATTTTTGTTTCATCCCAGTTCCCAGAACAGCTGACACAAGCAATCAGGAGCTCTAAACACCTTACAGGTGTGCTGGGAGCTGGATAAAACAAAAACGTGGATCCATCCAATGTGCCCTGAGGACTGGTTTGGGAAACACTGTGTTAAATAAATAACATGAAAAATGAGCAGAAGCTTTAAAGAGCAGAATCCAGCGATGTGACAGATTCCTCTGCCACACAGTAGTCTCTCAGACTGCGTCACGCAAGCTGACCTTTGACATCTCCTAGGAGCTCAGTCGTGTTGAATCTTTCCATTTTTTCCTTCCAGTCTTTTGAGAGTAGCTTCTCCATGCAAGAGGACTCTGAGAGAAAAAAGAGAGATAAACAGAAGAAGGCAACGTGGTAAGTACACTGACGTCCTTACCACATTTTTAATGCCACTCATCACTGCCAACAACAGACACTGCCAACTTCAATGCAGACAAAACTGATTTCGCGCAGAACCATATTGCAAACTGAATTGAGACGTTTTTCATAAATCTCAATACAAGTTTGATTTTTAGCATGAAATGGACTGTTGGTTTTTTCCTAAAATCAGTGCGAGAGTCTGGATGTGACAGATCTTCAGCTGATTACTGAAAGCTCTAACCCACGACCAAAAGGCCTATTGCCTGTTGTTTGAGACACATCCCACTCAGATAATGAAACCTGTGCTGCTTTTACCACATTTTGCTAATGGTAACAAAGTAAGACGATCCCTTAACAAACCAGGACGATTTCTTACCCTGACTTGCATGCAGAGGGAGCCCCTTTAAGAAGGGCCAGGCTAACATGCAGACAATGCCATTAATTTTCCCTCTTCCTGTTTCCCTGACAAGGGGTCAAATAATCAAACTCTATTTTCCAAGCCACAAAGAACAATTTTTTCCCCCAGGAGGTCATTGTAAGCATGTAAATAATAATTAATTAAACGACTCCCCCCCCCCCCCAAATGCAGGACAGAGAGCCGAGAGGAGAACCACAGTATGGCAGCAGCAGACAAGCAGGGGTGGGTGGGAAGGGGGGCGGTCCATGTGCAGCAAGGGGGCTTTGGCAGCGATGGGAGTACGCTTAACATTAGTGTAGCACACAATGAATCAGGGCAGGAATGGCTGGAATCCGCCATGCTGTCGCGGGGCTTACTGATGGAGAACACACTGCTCCGAGCCCCCCCACACATACAGCCACTTGAAGGTCAGCCTGTTCCCATCGAGAGCCCCCCCGCCCCCAAACAGCCATCCAGGACTGTGTATGACCTCCACCTCGGAGGGTCTGAGGCAGCAGACGGCGTCACGTGACCCGGATGACAGCTGCCCTGTTAGTCTTCACGTTTCGGCGCACTCAGCGAACGGCGGCCTGCCCCGGTGCCGTTCCGGAAAGTTCTTTACGCCACACAAGTCCTTCAGTGCCGCTAAAACACACCCTGGCTGACAGATGCCTCACTTTCAAGAATTCACGGCCTGTATTGTGAGCTTCGTAACAATATAGCCATTTATTAAAATGACTGCGGCCGACCTTGTCTTGTGAAAATTAAGTCAAATTTGTTAAGAAAAAGACGAACTGTAGTCATCCCTGTCCTTAACAAAAGGCCCTCAGGCAGTATGGGTAAATGGTTAAATCGCTCTCCAGAGTGAGTCATTTAAGACCACTCTGCTAACAAAAGAGTTCTCAAATTCATATTCACTTAAGTACTGGACACGGCTGAAAGCTTTACACGCATATATCATAACAGACATGGTGCATTAACAGCCATTCAAAGCATTTAAGACACACTACATGAGTACTTAGCTTGCAGAAGAGCACCATATCAGACGTGTTACTCAAAATAAATTTTACGTAAATAAATAACTTTAAATAAACTTTAAATAAAATCAGGGATTGAGTCTGTGCGCTTCCTTAAAAATGGCCCAGGGTCCCCAGATCTGGGCCACAGTACATGTGCATGTAACCTAAATAAGCCAGTGACTGGACTTCCTGCACTGGGGTGAAGACACACTGTACACACTGTACACACTGGAGCGAGGTCAGTGTAAAACGGAATTAGCAGCAAGATTTACTGCATCCACTCAAGGAGGGAAAGGCGATCTGTTACTCTCTACTTTGTTCTACCGGGAGTATTATTTCTCAAGACTGATAAACAAAACTGACAGGGTGGGGGTGGAGGGGGGGCAAAGTCAGGGAGGAGGCAGAGAGTCCGGGCGCATCTCACCGCACGAGCCACCGCCAACCCGGTGGAAACTCCCGCTTTGAAGATTTAAGTACCCTTTGGAATATCTACAGAAAAAAAAATGTTTCTTTAAACTTGACCTCTACATCCACACCTTGCTGTCCAACAAAACAGATTCCGCACCTGAAAAATGGTGATCGGTCTCCGAAACGCGGCACGGGGGAGTATCACCGCTGCCAGGAATGTCTTATGAAAACATCAGGGAGGGCTGGCATTCTGTTTCTGGTCAGCTTCCTCCATCAATGAGGTTTCTCCCATTTGGGTTGCTGTAACATTATTTCTGCTTTTATTGCCTTTCTGACACAAAAACATGCTGTTTTTCCCCCATGATCCTGGAAGAGCAGTAACTGTGCATTGAGTCCCTGCGACTTTCACGGAGATGACGGCCACATCCCTGGTGTCAGCCCGCCACTGAGACACCACACGTTACACAGACGTCCTTGCATCAGGATGGCCATTGAACTGTGAGAACGTGCATTCACTACCAATGAGGAAGAAGGGCCCTCTTTTATGGTGAGATGCCCCCAACGATGGCTGCTGGGGTCCGCTGGGGGGCACAGCCATGGCTGCTGGGAGCGCACACTGCGGTCCGCTGGGGGGCACAGCCATGGCTGCTGGGAGCGCACACTGCGGTCCGCTGGGGGGCACAGCCATGGCTGCCGCTCCCACCGCTGATTATTAAGGAATGTGCCAGCTGTTGGAGATAATGAGGTGCCACCCCCCTCCCCCCATGCTGGGTGGGGCATCTCTGCTCCTACACCTCCCGCCTCCCTTGCTCCTTCTCTCCATCACCGCTAGAATTCCTCCACATCATCACTCTGTCCCCAGGGTGTATCGATGGGAACATGGCTGGAATGTGAGGAGGAACGTGGGCAGGTCTGTCTGGGCAGGACCTCCGTGTATAAGCGTGTGTGTGTGCGTGCGTGCGTGCGTGCGTGTTTGTGTGGGGGGGGGGAGCTGCAGCCTTCACTTGATGTGCCAGGCTACGTTTAGTGGGCACCTCTTAACATCTTTTTGGTAACACTTTACTTGAGGGGACACAAATACTTTGTAGTAACTCAGTTACTAATGAAGAACAAATGTAGTCACTACTTAAGGTGAAAGATGCGTCATGATTCATTAATGATGAACAAACATGACATCAGTAATTCACTTGTGTTATTCATTATTCATTACTTGTTCCTTCAATAGTTCCTTAGTAGTTCCTTCAGTAGCTCACGAAGGTTTATGACATTAACAGACGACACAAAGTAACTGCTTGGGATAAATGATGCGTCACACTTCATTAATGATAAACAAACATAAGATCAGCATTTTACATGTGTTATTCATTATTTGGTCCTACATTACTTCCTTCAGTGGTTCCTTCAGTAGTTCACAAAGGTTTGCAAAATTAACAGATATAGCCAAAAATATAGTACTTGCTTGAGATAAAAGATGATTGACAATTCATTAATGATGAACAAACATGACATCCCTTTGTAACTAACACGTAGTTTGTGGCTAATTAATACACAAGTAATAGCATAATACTACATTTTTGTGTCCCCTCAAGTAAAGTATTACCATCATTTCCCACATCTCACTTACAGCTCAGTCATTAAGAGAAAATTGCATTTTACATACTGAAGATCTTAACTCAGACCTTAATAATTTTAAATAGTATTATAAAAATTTTGCAATTTAAAAGTCTGGGCAATAAGAGAAAGTGAATTTTCTTTATGTTTGTGACCCCCAGCTTTCTGCAGCAAACCAGATGCATGTGGATCCCATTGAATTTACTGCCGGATGTGACTGAGAGCCGCAGTTGTCTCAGTTCCTTTCCCAGAGATAAAGCAGGTCCTTTATCATGTAACCTCACATTCACGCTGGAAAAGAATGGAATGAAAACACTAGCCTGTCTCTGCCTCTTATTTACATTTTCCCAAGGCCCTTGCCATGGAGAGAGTGAGCGGGCGGGCGAGCTGGGTCTCCGGGAGAGGAGAACAGCGGAGCGTCGTGGAAGGAGCCCAGCACCCCTAGAGCCAGCCCAGAATGCACAGCCCCAGAGATCCTTGGAACACCAGGATCTGGGCCCACTTTGGCAGGGCACCCATCCAGCAAAGCCCAATTTAAAGGTGTGGGGAACATCCCTCTGCAGGAAGTGGCGAGAGATGCAGAAAGAGCAGCGCCAAAAATCAAACGGAAGCGTCATTTCCAAAAACGAAGGAGGCCACTTTCCACGGCATGCCTTAATGGAGGGACAGGTCACATGACGCACCACTGCTCACGTGGTATCAGATCTCAAGATCAAGGGGAAACCTGCGGCCAGTGTGGCTCAGTGGTATCAGATCTCAAGATCAAGGGGAAACCTGCGGCCAGTGTGGCTCAGGATATACAAACAGAATCCTGAGGCAGTTCACGTTTCTGCCACAAACTGTTTATCTAACCTGGCTGAGCTTAAGCCAAAACCAAATGCTCATCAGAAACCACAAAAACTTGACACATGGAAAAATACTGACAGCCTTATCTGATGCACCTCCATCAAAGATAAAACAATTTTAGCTCAAGCTGGGAAATTTTAATACCGCAACATTGCGGTATGTGGTTGTGTGTAAATCAAACATCAGTGTGGACACATTTGTGTTGACAGGAGTTTGATAAAATACTCTGATTACTTTTCTAAAAGTACCCAGAGGTTTAGCACAGTCCCGAGTGCAGACAAAACTAGTTGGGACGGGCCGATCCACATTTTTTCAGTTCCGATCTGATTCCGATACAAGAGCTCTTTTTACTGTTATACTTTATATATACATTTTTTTAAGCTAGTAAATACAGATGGGGAAAAATGTATGACAAAATATTTAATTAGGCTACTACAAACATACATAACGTACTGTTCCACCTCGTTTGTTTTAAGCGTTTCTGAGGCATTTGCAGTTCAATATGAATATCTTCAAAGCAAGTATACACAAGTGGCGAATGCTTAAAATTTTAACACATTTTTTTCTCCCATTGGCGTCAGTTTGCAGAACAGTCCAGGTTAGCGACTCCCAAATCATCCATTGCCTTTTTTGTCTCGCTGTTGCGTCCGATTTGTTAAGTGGGATTGTTCATTAAACGCTATTCCCACCTCTCAATACTTCATTTTAAAACCATTTTTCAAAACCATATCTGCTACGACTGGAGAGAGAAAAAAAGAAACATGAAACATCATCTGTAATCTGTTCTTCATTCGGAGGATGTTCACTAGTCATACAGGAGTGGCTAAGGAACAAAATGAAGATACGTGGGTCCAAGTGGAATAGCTTTTGACCAGCTGCAACTGAAATCTGTTCCAGTGGCTTAGAGTGTAACTAACAACATAAATGGGGAGGGGGGGGCAAAGAAACATTGTCCACAGTAGCTTGTGTCAGCATGCAGTACAAGGCCTGTTCCTGACTAAGGTAGCTGATTACGAGAAAGATCTTGGTGTGTATGTTGAAGCTTCCATGTCCCACTCTCACCAGTGTGGGGAAGCAATAAAAAGGCCAATAGAATGTTGGGTTACATCTCTAGGTGTGTGGAGTTTAAGTCAAGGGAGGTAATGTTACATTTATATAAATCCTTGGTAAGACCCCACCTAGAATATTGTGTGCAGGTTTGGTCACCATACCTTAAGAAGGACATTGCTGCCTTGGAAAGGGTGCAACGGAGGGCTACAAGAATGATTCCTGGTCTTAGAGGAATGTCTTATGAGGAGAGGTTAGCAGAGCTGAATCTGTTTAGCCTTGAGCAAAGGAGACTAAGGGGGGACATGATCCAGGTCTATAAGATTCTAACGGGTCTGGATGCTGTTCAGCCAAATGGTTATTTCAATATTAGTCTAAATACTAGAACTCGTGGCCATAAGTGGAAATTATGAATTTTACTCCATGAAATTTCCTGGTGGTTTCAACGAGTCTGGTCTTTTCCCCTCTGACTCCATGGTGAATTCCCCTACACTGACCACATCCTTCCTGTTTATTGCATCACCCTCTGTAATCCTGTGAATATCCCAGGGCACCGACCGTTCCTGGGATGCTGGAACCACCATGTCTGGCACCAACAATCATACGTTCAGAATCACACGTCAGGTTTTTTGCACGCTCTGACAATGTGTCCAACATTAGTCCAATCTCTCGGCCCTCTCGAAGTGTTTTATTTCTTGAGATGCAGCCTCATGATGCTCTGTTTATAGGAACACCTGTTTGAATTTTAACCGCGATTTCCCACAGTCCACTGTAGAACAGCGTTACACTAATATCCACTGGGATATGGTTAGGGCTACAGTTACAAGCGTAATAGCCGCTTCTTATAAAGGTTGTGCATTTTGCCAGAGGTCCTGCAGGTTAATAGATGAGAGCTGACATTGGATGACCTCACTCATGCCCTAAATGATCATTTTAAGCTCCTTTCTGAACCTCTCTCACAGGGCTCTCTCACAGGCCGCTCTCACAGGCCGCTCTCACAGGCCGCTATCACAGGCTGCTCTCACAGGCCGCTATCACAGGGCTCTCTCACAGGCTGCTATCACAGGCTGCTCTCACAGACCGCTATCACAGGGCTCTCTCACAGGCCGCTCTCAGAGACCGCTATCACAGGGCTCTCTCATAGGCTGCTCTCACAGGCCGCTCCTGCCCCAGGAAGCCATGCCTGGTGGCCTGGGGCCAGCACATCTGCTGGCGGACTTAGCCCCGCACCCACTGTAATCACCCCGGAAACAGGAAGCAGCTCACCCCGCTCATCAACCCACACGTCGGCATCCTGCTATGATAAGGCAGCCACAGATTCAGTGTGATTTACCCATCACAAAACCCTCGTAAAGAAAGTGTAGCTGCGCAATTCTATAACTGCGGTGAAGGTTAAAAAGCTTAGGAAGTCCATCCACGTGAAACAGTACAGGGAGGCTATCCCAGGTAATGCAGAGCAAGGGAATCACAGGGAGACCTCTCTTACAGGGAGACCTAAACACTTAACATGACTGTGGGAGGAAACTAGAGCTCCTGAAAAACACAGTACAACAGAGAAATATGCAAACTCTCAACATACAAGGAGGGGAGGGACCCAACCCCAGAGGTGTGAGGCAACATTGGTACCCACTGAATCTCTGTGGCACCCTGGCAGCTCAGCATCCCTGTCCATAAACAAAAACCCATCCATCCATCCATCCATCCATCCATCCATCCATCCATCCATCCATCCATCCATCCATCCATCCATCCATCCAT
>JAODLC010000007.1:24391715-24404295 GCA_026781145.1 Hippopotamyrus pictus
GTGGGGATCACGGGTCTCTGTGTTTCCGAGGGAGATACAATGAGTGATAGGAGACGGGGGGAGGGGGAGCGAAAGAGAAGAAAAGGACAGGAAGAAAAGGGAGCCCAGAAAAAAAAAACTGCAAAGGACTCGCCAAAAAAGTAGGAACAATGTCTAATTATGGGGGAGCAATTTTGCCTGGCACAGGAAAGGAGCGGGACACTGGAGACACTTAGTGTGGCATGAAAGGAGGGGCTATTCTCCACAGCCGCCGGGGAACTGAGCTCCTCAGTGCTCAGCCCGGACCTTCTGAGCTCATCATTGGCAGCCAGTGGCCAGAAAACTTGGGCTGGTACCACAGCCGTTAGGACATCTGGAATGTCGGCACACAGTGGCCTGTTTTCTCCCTCCCAATGTATCCCGCTTCCTTTCTCTTCCGAAAATAGGAAGCTTCGCCAGCGCCGGTTACCCCAATTGGAAAACTCACAGGGCATAATAAGCAGAAAGCGCCATTGTTCCTTTTCACTCTGATCTCATAAATTCATTTCTCAAGGAGGAGGGGGCTGGCTGGCATCAAGGAAATTACCTTCTATGATACTTTGATTGAGCGGCTCTTTTCTAGGGCTTGATTGGGCAGCAGCTCTTTAGCTACGCGGTGACCCACCCCAAATCCTCACATGTACTTCTCTCCCCGTCAGTCTCCACTAGCTGAAAGCACCGAGCATTAAAAAGGTGTCAGTCTTCCTCCTCTCTGCACTTTCAGTCTTTGTTTTTCCTGAACAGGCCTGGGAGAACTGAAGCTTGACTATGTCTTAATTAACTATGGCTATGTCCAAATGTGGCATATGAAGAAGGGTATGTTTGTGTGTGTGTGTGTGTGTTCAGGTATACCTTACCTTGTGGGAAACTCTATTTTATAAAAATCTATGACTGCAATGAAAAAACTAAAAATGCATAAACTCTTGTATTTTGCTTGGTTACTTATGGTTATGGCTGGGTAGGGGTTAAGGTTGTCATAGTTTTCCCATAGGAATGAATGAGCGGTCCCCAAAAAGATATAATTACACAACTCTCTGTATGTGTGTGTGTTTGTGTGTGTGTTTGTGGGGGGGGGGAGACACACACGAAGAAGCTGATCGACAGAAGGCTGGCCAAGCCCCGTGTCAGAGATTTATGATCAAAGCTCATTATCTCAGGAAACTGACACTGATTGCCAGTTTGAACCACTGAGACCAAGGAGGCTGGGCGAAAATGCAGCCTTATTATTACCTGCCCGCATGAATGCGCTCGGAGCCGGGGGGGTTACGAGTCGCCACAGAGGGCGACAGCTGATAATTCAAATGAGGGAGGAAGAAGCAGCTATATCCAAACACGAGGCTCTGCGCTCTGACCACAGATTTGAGTAACAAATTTGTGCTTGTGATGCAAAATCTGTGCTAGTAATCTAATGCACCGCCGTTCGTCACCGGGGATGAAAAGGCTCACTGGCCACGGCAAATAAAAAGGAAAAAAAAAACATGAAGGCATGGAGAGAGCAGTGTGAGCATAATGTAAGATGAGCAATGGAGGCGGCCTCAGGTGCAGTAATGTGAAAAGCAGGAGAAAAACCATCAAAGCCAGACCCTAAAGTGTGCTGTCATGCTCACTAACATACCCCCTCAACATTTTTGGGGGTTTCCATCTTCTTTGCTACCATTACCATACAATTTTATTCTAAACAAAATGTAGCAATTTAGATTATGAACTAAATCTGATTCTGTTACCAGAAGGTTGCTGGTTCATATCCCAGAGACAGCAGAGTGACTTCACCCTCAGGCCTCTGAACAGGGCGTTTAACCCTATTAGTTCCCGGGACTGGTAGACCCTGCTTAATGAACTGCATTTCGCTTTGTATAAAACAAGAACATTTACCAGAACATTTACATCTGGTAAATGTAAATGACTTCCTCAGACACATGATAAACAAACTGAGTTTACAACCTGGGTTTATTTTTAGCATTTTTAAAAATCTTTCTAAAATATCCCATGACTTAAGGTTTTGTAACTGGCCTCAGTCACAGACTTTTCTCCCTGTTTCCTTTTCTAACGCTTCTGATTTAGAAACCGCATCATTCTTTATTTTCTGCGTTTTCAACTGTCAAATGAACAACAGCACGTTAAAGAAATAAATTAGTGATTCAGTTCCATTTCTAAAGATTTTTGCATAAAATAACAGTGCAAATATATATACTGTATATATATTCAGGTGGTGTAAAAATATTAATTTATACATTAATTTTTAGGACTTGGTTGTGCATCCATCAAATTAAAATTTTAAATCTTCATATCAGTAATATTATGAAATTAAGTAAAATTACTATGAAATACCGATGTATTAGTATTTATTTAATATTTATTTAACTGAAAATTTATAATATGCATAAAATACATTTTAAAACACTTGTTATGAATGCCAAGCAGTATTTAAACATAAAAGAGGTTCAAATACAGCTTATAAAGCCATCAAGGCTGAAGAGGCAGCAGTAGAAGGCAGAGGTGAAAAGGCAGGCAGAGCCTGGGCCTGATCTGTAGCAATCCTCACCCTCTCTGACCGAAATCATCTTAGGCAACCGAAACAAACAGGAGGAGAATAACTCACAAAAGACACACTAATATTTGCGAAGGGACTAATGCTGGTTCTTGTGTGGCTGCAATTCACCAACAGGCCCCTCCCCATCCTCCCCCCACACACAAACAGACACTCAGACATATGCGCACACAGAGATACACATGCCCATACACATGCACACACACAGGCACGCATGTGCAGATACACACAGACACGCACACACAGGCACACACCTATCCCTCTGAGCCACAGGTAGCAGATGGGTCATTCACAGCCCACAGACTCTGCAGCCAATCTGCACAGAATGGCCGTGGCCTGACAAAGGTCATCTGTTATGCGGCGTGCCAGTTATCGGGGCTGTGGAGAGGACAACCGAGAGGTCAGTGGAAAGCCCAGCCCAGACCGGCCCAGTGTCTCCCAGGGGACGTGGTGCGAGCCACCCTCCTGCATTATTATTGTTATTATTATTATTATTGGTTGTAGTAGTAGTAGTAGTAATAGTAGGAGAAGTATTATTACTATTATTATTATTATTATTATTATTATTATTATTATTATTATTATTAATAATAATAATAATAATAATAATAATAATAATAATAATAATGATGATGATGATGATGATGATGATGATAATAATAATATCTCCCCCTGCAATGGACTGGCATTCCATTTAGGGTATGTCCTGTGCCCCATAGGCCCCAAAGGATATAGGCCCCACAGAGTATAAGATATAGAGTATAACATATAACCCCCCTATGGCCAGATACAGGGCCCGTAGGACTTATAGGACATAGGCCCCATAATATATAGAATATAAGCCCTGTAGGATAAAGGCCTCATCAGGTATAGGCCCTGTAGGGTATAGGGTACAGGCCCCACAGGGTATAGGATATAAGCCCCATAGGATAATAGATACAGGCCCTACAAGCAGGATTAGGATAAGTAGTTGGAAGATGAGCAAGGATTGACAGAGGGCAGATGGATTATAATATTATGAATAGTATTATTGTTGTTATTATTATCAGTACTAGTAGTAGTAATAGCAGTGGCATTAGTAGTAATACTCAGTTTCTTAACAGAGCAGAGTAACTTACATGGGGAGCTGTTTATAATTTCTACTGTGCCACCCACGGGGCCGAGTTCATGTGTTACACAAGCACAAGGGCCCTTGCTCCCTTAACCCAACAGGCAGTGTGAGGCAATGTGGGTGTGTTTTTGTAGCGATGTTCATGGAGCGAGAGGGTACGAAAAAGCTGCCTGCCTAAGTGCTGGGCTCTATCATGAAACAAATGCAGGAGCACTGCCCTGGAAACTGGTGTGAAACTCCATCATATCACATAACCATACGCAATGCCTGCAAAAATGTCACACAATGGTTCATGCGAGTGACTGATTCTACTTTTATCTAAATAAAAGAAAGCATCCATCTATACCACTTTTGCAGTACTGGGCCACAGTGACACAAAACAAGTTTCAAATAAAAACAAAGACTATCTTCTGTATCATTAGATGTTTTAAGGCAGAGGGCCAGAAGCAGAGCTTTCCCATTTTAATACCTGCTAACAGTGAATCGGAGTAACGTTAATCCCACCTGATTATTAACACAGATCACACAGAGTGATCGCTTTGGACACTTCACACCAGGTACTGCTGTGGGACGACTTTTCTCTGTAAAGATGAAACTCTGACAAGGTGACAGCTGTTTGTTTAAGGAGTGCTCCGAGATCAACGTCATCCTAATCCCTTTACAGAGGTTATGTTAGATGATCAGAAAACAGCAGAAAATACCTCCAAACCCTGGTCCTCTGTGAGAGGTCCACTCCCCACTCCTTCACTGCCTTAGATTAAAGCCAGTCTGTTTTTCTTCTGTGGTTCCCACTGGGTGACGTAACATCGACTTGATCTGTACCCTCTCCAGCAAAACAAGCATATAAATATGACTCGACCTGACATCCTTGCAGCTTTTATCAACAAATGTATTATTGAATATAAAGGTAAATGTTCAAATGAAAACAAAGGACACATTGAGCTGCAATGATATGGAATCACAGTGACTCCTGAAGTTCCCTCCATTAATTCATTCATTGTTTCAACATCATAAAACAGAGACAGATATAATGTAAATATTTTGCTTAAGGCCCTTAAGGTTGACACAATGTAGGCAAGGAAAATCCTCACATTGCATTACACTCTGGTCCAGCACTGCAAGAGTATGAATGTCTATTCTATTTTTTATGGCTTCTACTGATACAACATTATTTTTACAATTAAAGTTTTATAGTGTATTTTCTTTTACTTCAATAGATGCTTTTATTCAATGAATTTCTCACCCTCATAACTTTTGGATGGTTATGAAAACAATTTATGTCAAATACGTAATTCAAAAGTAAAACAGGGCTAGTGAATTTAACATAGTGAATTGAGACATTAACACCTTCTGGGATGGGGGTCAAATCCCACCACTGCTCCACGGTCTCCCTGTGTGGTGTGGGTCTCCCTCTAGGTATTCGACTTACCCCCCTGCAGTCCAGCAGCATAGGGGTGATGTGAATCAATGTCTCTAAATGGCCTGTGTCTATGTGAGAATGCAAAAACCTGTGTGTGTGTGTGTGTGTGTGTGTGGTCCATTACATTGTAGGGACCAGCCCATTGCACACGTAGTCACTTTCTGTGGAGTGCTAAGCGTCACTTTTACAAGGTGCTCCTGACAGCCTCCATGCCAACGCAGCCCAGCAGTTTATGCAAACACTGCGAGTCTGCGCAATTATTAATTTAGCTCACGGTAAGCAGCTCCTATTATCTACAGCCAGCGGTACAAGCCAGCCTTTCACTACCAAATTTGCAGGCTTATCCCACTGCTGCACCCTGCAGACCTGTCACACGACCCCGCATGCCTGCTGGCTTGAATATTCGGCAAACGTCCATCACGGGCACCACTGATCAGATTCCGCTCGGATCGCGGGAATCAGAGCCGACCCGATTCCTGGGGGCTGAAGCCTTATTGGCAAAGCTAATATTATGGCTGGCTCTAAGTGAGGTCTAAATGAGACGGCATGGAGAGCAGAATGTCAGAATGGAGGTGAACACAGGGTAGGAGAAGAAGAGAGCATTCCCTGACTGGGTTCTTGTGAGATTGGGCAACCAGGGCACTGCTTGTGTTTGCCGGGGGCAAGCCTGCAAGATGTTGCCCAGTACTGCCCAAAACACGTCACACTCTGCACTCCGGAGCGCTGAGAATCTATGCGTGTTAAAGCCCGGCTGGTCACTTGGGCCATTTAAACCCCTGAAGACAGACGTTGCCCTGAGCTGTGACCTTGTCATTCAGCCCAGGCGGCATTTAGGTCTCCAGAACAAAGAAAGACTTTGACTGTTGCCTTTGACCCTTTCGTCCTAAAAGCTCCTTCCCACATGGCCCCTTGTTCTCCACATCCTCAAAAAGTGTGTGCCCATGACACAGGTGCATAATGCAAGTCAGCAACCCCCCTGCAGGTTCACAAGGACCCGAGAACAAGTAAGGAACATGGGGAAAACCGCTTTGCCAATACATATTGACAATTTAATATTTATGGTTCCATGTATAAGAAACGTAGATCTCTCATTAAGTAATGCTTGTACTTTACTACTGGAAAACAGACCATGTCCCTTAATTCAACCCCAAAGGTCACTCACTATGTGACACTTTTTGTTGGAATGTAATTATATTAACAATCTTTAAGTGATAATCCACAGAACTGAAATACACAAGGATCAGTAATTTCGTATGCTAAAAAGTTGTCCCAAAATATTTCCCTCCCCCCAATACAAGAATGCAGCTCTAGTAAGATGGTGTATAGCAGAGGGACCGGGCAGCATTAATACTGCCCTTCACAGCATTAATACTGCCCTTCACAGCATTAATACTGCCCTGCACAGCATCAATATCACCATTCACAGCATTAATACTACCCTGCACAGCATCAATACTGCCCTGCACAGCATCAATATCACCATTCACAGCATTAATACTACTCTGCACAGCATCAATACTACCCTGCACAGCATCAATACTGCCCTTCACAGCATTAATACCACCCTTCACCCTCGCTGCCTCCTCTGGCATCCACCCGTTCTGCCAGGCACCCGATTAATATGTGGCTCTCAACAGCAGTTAATTAGTACTGCCAATTCATTAACCTGTGCTGCTCCCCGTGGCCCCACCATAAATGACCGTAATGTTGTGGATATATTCCAGTCCTAATAAAGACACAAAGAACATAAGGAGGGAAATGTATTAGACTGTAGACCATGGGCCACAACAATCTGCAGAGCTATAGATGGTCAGAAACTTAATTCTTTAACTAACTAAAATCTTCTATTTTTAAAATTCATTATTTTAACCAATTACATATACAGAAGAATCCCCCAGTAACAGAGGTCGGAGAAAAACAGCAGATGCCAAGCACGTCCCCGGATGCGGATGAGGAGGCTTTTCCGTCTCGCCTGTCGCGCCCTCTGATCTGTGCTCAGGGTCAGCAGAAACACAAACACAGCAGCTACCTGTGCTCAACTGCCTGTGTGAGCACCCTGTGCGAAATCACTGCACCTAACACTGAACTGACCTCTTTTTTTGGCAGAACTGTTATTTTTTTCCAAATCCCATGAATTAATAAACTTTTTCTTTCTCTTTCTAAGACAAACCGAGTTTGGGGCCGTTTACCCCCGATTAGCAGCTTGTTTCCCGCTTGTCTTTTTGCCCCCCCCGCCGCCCCCCAGCCAGCTCTGCGTGCTTCAGACGGCTGAGCTGCAGGTATTCAGCCCGGCCACCGACTTGACTGTGGGGGACAACTGGAAGCGCGGAACAAGCTGCTATTGTAGACGTGCACAACAACCTTCCCCGTCCTTGGATTATGGGCCGACATTTCATCTCGGCTGTCCCCCAGCGGCCTGGCCTAACAGCTCACACCACAGCCTATTAGGCCAGCATTACACTTTGTTGTTAAAAAGGGTCCTGTACTTTCAGAAAATTCTCTCCCCTCTCTCTCTTTCTATTTTTTAAGCCAAGGTGGTGGAAGAACACAAGTCCATTGTTCCCTTGCTGATGGAAGTTGGAGTTACTACGGCAACAGCTTTAATCCTTCTTTTTACCACCTTTCTTTATATTATTAGCCTATCAAGTGCCACCTTTTAACTCATAAGTAAGAAGGCTGGCAGTGGAGCACCCTCGGATTAATTAGCTATGATTTTTTTTTCCATACAGCCAACACGATGAGCTAATAAAAAATGTATAAAATAATGGCGTAGTGACAGCAGCTATTCCTATTCCAAAGGCCCATTCCAAGAATAACCATAAAGAGACCATTATCAGGGAGCGGACATTAAAATTCTGCCCTACCACCAAAACAGAGGGAGCAATTGTTCTGGTGTTGACCACACAATCAACAACCTATTGTCGCCAACTTGAAAAATAAAGAAGGCAAGGGCAGGCCCCATAATGATTGGTCTGTGCTGTCACACGGGCCCATGTCGGATTGTCTGCAGGGAAAGTCCTTGATAGACTGCTGATTTGTTGAAAGGGGTGCAGATGAAGACAACTGTCTGGTTCTTTAAAAAAAAATGCCCTTTCTTCTCCTTTTTTTCATCCGCCTCTCACCGCTCAAATAACCACCAAGCCGAATTAGGCAGAGGCCATTCAGACGGTGAGAAGTTTGTGCTACAGAAGAACGACGTTCGGACTGTGAGAGGCCCCAGCCGCCAGCTCCGTATGGATCAGGTTAAAAATGGCCTTTTAAATCAACGCTCGGCAATCAGTACAGATCAAACAAAAGCTCTCGAAACATCTGATAGTAAACAAAAAAGTATCCGAGCACATAAATCCACATGGCAAAACTTCAATGAAATGTCAATGAGAAAGACGAATGGACAGCAAACAGCATATGCCGTATAAATCAGCAGGTATGAAATCATTCCCCGCGGTAAGACAAAGAAAGCCTTAAATTACCAAATATATATTTGGCTTTTAAACACATCCATCAGCTATGAGCGGGTGACAGGCATCCTGGTTACAGGCTTCCGCGGCTCGCGTTTTAACAGCCGACAGAAGCGTGTCACTGAGTGCGAGTGAGGCTGAGCGGGTTTCGCCAAACGGGGCACGGGGGCAGGTGATGGGGCTCTGCATCCCATCAACTCACTGCACGCTCCATTTATCTTCATCTCACAGGGCAAAGATAATTATCAGTCTTCGGTTTATATACCTTCTCAACATCAAAAAACAGCGTGGGACATTGGGGGGCTAGGTCCTCCAGTGAGTGTACGGCAGGAGGGGGGGCTCTGACATGCCTGTGACAAACTCCCCCCATATATTCATCCACACCAGCACAGCACTAAGTTGTGCTACTTCATTCAAAAGAAAACAAAAAAGCAGGAAAGGCCTATCCTGGAAGACCTATCCTGGAAGCACACTTATATTATTTATAGTATAATGGATGCATATTGAAGTATTTTAAAGTGCTTTTATTTCTTTTTCTTTGAGCATGGTTTGGTTTCTGTTAGCCTCCACAAATTGGGTATCATCATATAGAAAGTGAAAGTGCTAAATGGGCTGAATCAGCTGGCAGAGACTTGTGGTCGTCCAGATCCAGACTAGTGAGTGAGGAACAGGACCAAAACAAAACAGAAATCTTTATTGCTTCTTGAGGGGGGAGATGGTGCTTTGATGGGTAAATCCCTTTGCAAAATGGACGCATGGAGCTCTCAAAACCTGAGGCCTTGCTAATAAAGCCAGTTTGATGGTAAAGCAAGATGATGTGCTGAACAGACATTCACACAAGTCACAATGTCCTCAACACATTCATTGCCTCTCATTTCCTCGTTACTTCCAAGTCCAGCCCTGGCCAGCACACAGGTGACAGGCTGCTTCAGTCGTCCTCCCTCCTCCAATCCCCGGGGCCCGTGAGTGCCCCCCCCGCCGCCCTCGCTTCCCATTTAATTAAAAAAGTCATTGACAGAGGCATGTGGATTAGTACTGTAATGATGCATTTAGTTAGATTAATAGCAGTCTTCTCGTTGAGTAATGACTCCAACCAAGAACAAAGAGAAATTGTTATGAAACAGCCTTTTATAGCAGTTAAAGGTCAGTGTATTTTTACAATGTTTGCCCCAGTGTGTTTTTAAGATGTGGGACAGTGAGAGTCTTTCAGTGGATTTACGACATTTCGCCTTCACTCGTCTCTCCCCAACACCTTCTCCTGAGTCAGTTATCTCCAAACAGATGGGGCCTGTCCTCTCCCCACAGGTGGATACAGTCAAAGGAAATGCTCACTCAGAGAAGGCACGCGGTAAAAACACCGCCCCGAGAATAATCCAGTGGGGCTTCATAAACTCACCCCCCAGCCCAGAGTAAAACGGGAGGGAAAGTTTTTACACAAACATCATTTAAAGCGTCTTAAAAATAATGACTTAAATCTAATATCACATAGTTTTGTTTTTTTTCCCTTCGAATTTGTTTGACATTTTCATATTTAATGTTTCAGTGTATTTTGTAAGGCATATCCTTGAAGTCACAGGGGATGTAATTACAGAAGATCATAGAGGCACAAAAGTCACGAAAGTTTTGAACAGGGATGATCGTGCTCCTTTTCAAATGCGGGAGAGGAAAAAAAGTGAAGGACATGGTCTTTCTTGTAGCAGTTTGTTTGGACCTCAAATGATTTTTGTTTTTTATCCAATGCCAAGACAACAGAGGCTGGTTCAGCGTCTCAACCAGCCGACTGATGATCACGAAGATCTGCCTCCTGCTCTGATCGTGGCCTTATTCTTCTGACTTTCAGTAACAGAATAAATCCAAAATCAAAACATTCCAGTTTCCATTGAGAATTCGCAATAATACATCAAATGCAGCAGTCTCAATGTTACAGCCCTGCTGCTGGAATACACGTGTTCCCCCCGAAGCACCTTTAGTCCTTCTGAAGTCCGCCAGACTCTGCTCGTGCGGCCCTACAAGGCGTTTGAAGTGGAGGTTGAAGGAGCACTAAGCTGGAAGCTCCTCTACCGTGTCATCGGGCAGCATGAAGGACGGGACATTTCCCCGCCCCGCCTGGAGAATGCAGAGCCCGTGCCAGGACCTGCAGCTGACAGCTTCAATGGGCTAAGCTTTATAGATAAGAAAAACAGATATGGCACTCCGCATTCATAAAGATGAACCGCAAACTGCTTCATATTTCATGTTTATATCTGCTGTCTGGGCATGTTCTGTTTATCATAACCTGCAGCTTTTTATGCTACTACTGTAAACATAACTGCTTTGTCTTGTTCACATAAGACAGGGAAAGGAGTGCCACATCAGACACTGTATCTGACTGCTCTCTACATACAGGTCAGGTACAATTTCGCAGTCACATCAATTACATCACTAATCAGATGGGCTTCTCGTCAAATCGCTGCACCTGATGACGATGAGTCTATGAAAAGAGCAGATTTCAGTAACAGTTTAAGTTTTCTTGCTCCAGCAAAAAAATCACTCATTCTGATCCTTCGGCGCAACTGCAAGAAGATTTGCTACACACGCTCTCTCATGCAACACAAACAGAAGAGGACCCAGAGTCTTACTATTCATTTGAAAAATGCCTCACACCAAAAACAAGGACTGATATTATTTGTATATTATGTAACTGTGTAGGTTCTAGTTGCTTTATAAGTCATCAAAAGATATTTCTGTATATTGTAACTATTAAATGATACTTAAATGATGATTTATTATGCAGAACTATAGGAGTATATTATAATGTAATGTACAATGGAAAACTTAAAGGTGTCTCAGTCTGACAAGATACTCATTGAAGATGTCATGGAACCAGTCAATTCTGGCTGTCAAGCTGACAGATTTATCTGTAGCCTTAAATTTACTTTTACACTTAATCTGCCCCTTCTGCAAAGAGGCAGTTTTAAGGTGTTCTGCACCTTGTGTACAGAAAGCCTTTTGCTGAAAACTACACACCCACAGCTTCAATTCACTGTCACCTATATGCGTTTAGAGTGACGAGCAGTTAGTGGATAGGCGATGTAGTACAAAATTTACAGGTGCATGTCAGTGACAGAATCCATGCTGCTGTAACCCTGAGCAAGATACTTAATTGCTGTTGTTCTAATGAAATACCAATCTGTGTAAGTAGTTAAACAGCCTGGTCAAACCGCTTAAAAACAGTGCCTGTAAAGGAAATAAACAGATGCAATAAAAGTGTAATTTGCTATGGAGAAACATGTCAGCTAAACAGATACATTTATTAAGTAATACAACCTATTTACTGAGGTGATTCGGCTATGTTTCCACACAGTGTGTGGCAGCACTGAGCTGGCTTATCTTCAGGCTAACTTATAGGTTAGGTTTGTTAAGTTTTAAAAGTACTAAGCAGTTGTAATTTTAAGTAGCTTTATAACCACTTAGTGTAACAGGATTTATTGTAAATAGTAATGTCTTCACAGTTATACATCCACAGGTACATCTTATTCACAAACAGCTGCTGGCTTGAACTGGCCCTTCCTGTTAGCTCACACTGCGAAATGTCAGCCACTGTTAAGAGATACTTTACAGTGAGACAAAGGCATGTCTGGCTGAAATGTGAAGCAAATCCACGCACGCAGCATAATAATTCCCACTTTCTCCAAGCGGTTCTGACAGAAGCCGCTTAACAAACACGGCGCCATAAGAGATGATCCATTAAGCTGCAGGAAATGCGCCACCGGGCGGGTTAAACACCAGCTATGCTGATGTAACATTTAGCCTGGCGGGAAGTCGTTTAGGATGAAAACCGTGAGGGGTATTCCTACTTGTTGGGTGAGGGGCATTTCTACTTGTTGGGTGAGGGGCATTCCTACTTGTTGGGTGAGGGGCATTCCTACTTGTTGGGTGAGGGGCATTCCTACTTGTTGGGTGAGGGGTATTCCTACTTGTTGGGTGAGGGGCATTTCTACTTGTTGGGCGAAGGGGCATTCCTACTTGTTGGGTGAGGGGCATTT
>JAODLC010000007.1:24404395-24417298 GCA_026781145.1 Hippopotamyrus pictus
TTGGGTGAGGGGCATTCCTACTTGTTGGGTGAGGGGCATTTCTACTTGTTGGGCGAGGGGCATTCCTACTTGTTGGGCGAGGGGCATTTCTACTTGTTGGGTGAGGGGCATTTCTACTTGTTGGGTGAGGGGCATTTCTACTTGTTGGGTGAGGGGAATTTCTACTTGTTGGGCGAGGGGCATTCCTACTTGTTGGGTGAGGGGAATTTCTACTTGTTGGGCGAAGGGGCATTCCTACTTGTTGGGCGAAGGGGCATTCCTACTTGTTGGGTGAGGGGCATTTCTACTTGTTGGGTGAGGGGCATTCCTACTTGTTGGGTGAGGGGCATTTCTACTTGTTGGGCGAGGGGCATTCCTACTTGTTGGGTGAGGGGCATTTCTACTTGTTGGGTGAGGGGCATTTCTACTTGTTGGGCGAGGGGCATTCCTACTTGTTGGGCGAGGGGCATTCCTACTTGTTGGGCGAGGGGCATTTCTACTTGTTGGGTGAGGGGCATTCCTACTTGTTGGGTGAGGGGCATTTCTACTTGTTGGGAGGCCACACCCTACCCCCCCCCCCACCACCCAGGCCGGATTACTGATTAATATTCCTAATTAGATGACGTACAACCGCAAATCAGCACATTGCGCCTGCCAAGACCTCTAAACATACATGCATGGATTGGCTTGTCAGCTTTGGGTAGATACCCCCGGGGGGCAGAGGAGGGGCAGGACTGGCAGCAGCACCAGCTGCTGGATCGTGTGGTAGCACACCAGGTAGGTCAGGTTCCCCGTGAAGGGCACAGGTGCTAAGGAGGGTCCTGACCACGCTGGATTCTAGAAAAGGGCCCCCAAGACCAGAGAGGTAGGCTGGCGTTTGACAGTACTGTCCAGAAGCCTGTGTACAGACTGCAATAAGCGCTGCAGAAAACCTCCTGTCAGTTACTGAGGAGAAGTTATTAAGGGACGTGTATCATAATTAAGTTACAAAGGGAAAAAAAAATTAGGGCAAGCTGTCAACTGTTTTTCATTTTCATCATTATCTTTTCCATTGTCTCATCAGTGCATAATAACATTAAACAATGCCCAAACGTGCTCTGTGGATCGCTTTCATTTCACAATAAAATAAATCACAATTGACATGCCAGTTAAGACTAGCTCCTGAGAAATTAAACAGTAGCTCATTATCTCATAGACATATTAATCGTCCTTGCCCTGTTGTTAGGGACAGGGATGAACAGAAATTCATTTTTTATGTGTCATTGTCAATATTACTGCCTAGAGGTTGAAATAACTGCAAAGTGTCCAAAAATAGACTGAAAGGGGATTTCAGACTGTAAATAAAGCAGAGTGCCTTAATGAACTGTGTTAAAAGATGGTGAAATTTAGCTCTAAGCTGTGTCGGCTGTGTAACGCGTCCCCAGGCAGACTTTCTGTTTTAAGGTGTTTTAAGCGAGCCGGGCCTGAGGTCCCAGCGCCTCCCCGGCTGGCCAGCACTTAGCGGCTGCCCCGGAGACGACCCTTTTCACACTGCCAGTGGGGGAGGGGGGAGGAGCAGCAGCCGCTCTCTATATATGTGGGAGGAGAGGCATCGTCACGGCGACAACGTGGGAAAACAGCAGCGAAACAGAGCAGGCCCGGTCAAGTGTGTCTCCGCATCGCTCTGGGGGAAAGCGAGAAAGAGCCAGGTGAACTCTGCTCTCTCACAAACACACACACACACACACACACACACACACACACACACACACAGACCACATATTCATATCTTTGTGGGCACTCTCATTCACTGAAAAAAAGTTACAGGCTTTTAATCACATTGTGGGATAAAAATCACATTACAATGTAATAATTACCAAAAAAAACACACAGACACACACACACACACACACACACACACACAGACACACACACACACAGACACACATTACAGAGCCTGTCAGAGTACCCAGCAGCCAAATGCTGAACAAAACTCCATATGGACAGAGCTTGAAAAGCCGGCTCTCCAACAGCGGAAACAATCTGTTGGTGCAAAAAAAAACAAAACAAACTACAATAAAAAATAAACACCAGATCGCAGAAATAATCACCAGCTCTGTTGGCCCACGGGCAGGAGGCGAGCGGTCAGGGACGCCGCGGTTCGTGTTTGTCTCCCAGGCCGGCAGGAGGAGCCGCAGGGGTAGGGATACTATCCAACGTGTGAGACAGCCCCGCTCACATATAGTGAGCGGCCCATTGGTACCTCTGCGGCCAGACAACCAGTGAGGGTCTTGTGAGAGCCAGGTGTGTTTCGGAGGCAGGGGGAGTAGGCGAAGAGCGACACAGACACATCGACTCCGCCCCCCATACTGACCCCACCCTCCTACGTCGACCCCACCCCCACCACGTTGACTGCCCCCTCCCCCACATCGATCCTGCCCCCACCACACTGACACTGCCCTCGCCACATCCAACCCCCGCCACCACACAGACCGCATCCCATCATGTCAGCCCTGCCCCCACCACGTTAATCCCACCCCCGCCAGATCAACATTGCCCTCACCAAAGTATGACTGAGGGAACTGAAAGACTTCAAGGGCAACAGGAGTGGTGTAAAAAAGAACGGGGGGGGGGGACTTTGGCAGGAACAGCAGCGCGGTCCGTTCGGCGGGCATTCGTAGGTGCGCCGCCTGCCAGAAGCGGCCCATACGAGCCAGCCTCTCTCCGCCATCTGCAACAAATGTGCTCTGTTAAATGGATAGCATATGGAAGGGGCTCACTGCTAACACAGCTTACACAGACGGCCCTAACATAGTGCAGACCTCCAAACTCGCCGGTCAAACTGACTGTTGAATTAATTTCACACTACAGCCATTTACGCCTTGGCACGGCTTAAAGTCGCACCCCCCCTTCCCCCCCGCTGCCGCCGCCGCCCCCCACGTGGCTACAATGCAGCAGAGTCCATGCAGGATGAAGGCCGTGTATGTGATGGACGCTACCATATGATCAGCAGGGGCTGTGGGGGAGACAGCAGTGTACGCACACACGCCCGCAATATGAAGGGAGACTCAGCTGCAGCAGAACTTAACGGGAGACTGGATGGAGGGCAGGTCCTGGTAGACCTGGTAGTTCAAAACTTGAGCAGAAAGTCTGTCATAAAGGCAAGATTAAGTAAGATAACAGCCCCTCTCTATTAACTTCATTTCAAAATAAGGTCAAATATTGGTTATTAATATAGTATGATCTAGCATGATATTTTAAACACAAAACATTTGACAAAAAACTATTGTACAATTATATATACTATTATATAAAACAGATGAAATCATTTTCTGTGCAACTCCACGGAGATTGAATTCATTTCATTATAAAGCATGTAATGCAGACGGTTAAGCATAAAACAAATGACAGATTAGGCATATCTGCACTTTAACCAAAGGTATTCAATTAATAAATTCATTGTTTTGCAAACAGCTTCTTGAATACATATTATTTAACCTTTGTTATTACAAATATTTGCAACTGATTAATGAATGCCAGCTGACACCTAGGTGAGAGAGTCAGGCTACAGGAAAAACATCCTGATGTCATGTGTGTGACTTATTTTGCGTGAGAGGTCTGTGAAGGTTCTAGTACAACAAAAGTGTGACAAATGCGTTGAATACACTAATACTGTACTTAAAGCTGTCATCTGTAATGCATTATAGATACCTTCATAAGGCATTATTATGTTCAGATTCTATTATGTTAAGAATTAATAAAGCATTACAGCATCTTCTATTGACAGTCATGAGGCGTTATAGTGTTGATTATAATACTTCATAAGCTCCAATGAAGCTCTCATCTATAATGCACTATAGATACCTTCATAACACATTATAATGGTCAGTATAATAATTAAGTCGGGTTTGTACTGTATTATGAAGTTTCTAGTATATTATGTTGTGTGTTACAGATGAGAGCTTCATAGAGCATTCATAATGCATAATAAACATGGCTATAATGTGGTATGCCTTTCTATAAATATTTATAGGCATTTTTATAATACTTTATGAATGCATTATAATGTGTTATACTCTGAATGTGTTCATAGATTCTTGTAGATGTAATATTCATAGAAAGTGTTACTGAAAACATTTTAAAAAGCAGGCTTTATGTCTTTAAATTTTTTAACACCAGCACATTATACCTGATCGAACTGCTGCCTTCCATCTGACAGTAAACTCATAAGCACTACACAGCAGCAAACATAATACAGTATAATTCTTAGTCATTTTGCCTCTTCTCTTTACTTAACATTTACACGATTCATCCCGGAATACTAGTGTCCATTTTAGGCCTTGGTAGGAAGGCGATGCCCATAGGAGCTGAGCACTCCTGCTCGCAGACTGGTACCTGAGAGTCAGTCTGATCCGGAGACACACTCTTCCATTGGGAGACAGCATCATCTCTTGCCTTCAAAGGGCAATTTTACAATATGAAACTGTAGCGGGAGGAGATGGCAGTATATTCACCAAGAAAGCATCTCCGAGCCAGACCTCTAAAGGACAAAGTGGGACTTAGGGCATCATGGAGGGGGGGAGCAAACGTCAAGCCTTCAGCTTGCCTCAACCTGCTATATACTGTGTCCTAATTATGGTCCAGCACAGTAAAAATAAGACACCTAATTCTGAGGTTAACAAAAATAATCGAGATGCTGGAATGGAGTGATCAGAGAAGGTGAAATAACTGACCGTCAGACAGGAGGAGGGAACCTGTTCACGTTCACATCCATGGGGGGGTCACCAGCTACATAGAGGGGGTGCCACTGAAAACAAGGCCAGCAGAACATGACGGTGCCCCCAAAAGGTTAACGCCACTCTCTCTACCTACAGTAGCAATCACCTGAACCCCCCCCCCAACGCCGACCCATGCTGAGCCGGCAGTCAGGCGCAGAATTAATTTGTGCGAAGTGCACTGACGTGAGGACGGTGTGTTAAAAGGTGTCTGCTCGTGTTTCAAATTAAACGCGGTGCTGGTCAGCATTAGCACCTCTCCCCCTCCCCCCACCCACCCCCAAATGGCACGCCTGGCGGGGCTGGCGGGGGGGCCGATTTGCCGTTCACACCGGAATAATTAGAACACGTCAGAAGGAATTAATTTCCTCATTTTTCAAAAGGGTACACAGGAATTACCATGTTATTATATGACAGGGTCCCTGGGAGGGTTGCATTAAATTTAATTTCCAGTGCAGCCCACACAACAAATTAAACCCATAAATAAGATGGAAGGAGGCGCGGCGCGGAGCATATGTTTACGGCGACGAGTGAAGCCAGGGGACCAGAAACAACTGTCTTCATTTCATTTTATTTAAATCAGGCCGACACCGTGTGTCTGAATGACAGGACTTGCTAATGGAGTGAAGATTAAGGGCTCTTCCCCATTAGTGGAGAGGAGCTGCCCCCTCTTCAGGTGAGCCTACGCTTGGCGACGGGCTAATGGACCGACCACAAGGAACACGGGCATGTGAAGCAGGTAGACGGCCACTTGGAAATCCAGGTGTTGCCTCAATTTGGCTGTAACCTAACCAGCTCAAAACCCAAAGGCATATTTTTACATTAATATTTATTCATTTAGCAAAGTGACATACAAGTGAGGCACCTAGGACATTATTTTAAACAGTTGTGAGACGGGTGGCCATTTCGTTACATGTGACTAATGTGAGCATTAACCTATGGCAACAAAACACAAAGTATAAAATGATTCAAAATGGCTCAGTAATAAAGATTTTTTTTCTGTAGCCAAACACCAAAGATTAATCGTGTGTTTCATCCAGCACAAAATGTTTTAACAGCAAAGTGTTGTATTTTTTCAGAACACTCATAATACAACCAAAAATGCTGACATATTACTAAAGCCACACCACAAAAATAATATTACAATTTAATTTCTTAATGTTTTGAAGGAGCCTGGACAAGAGCATAATTATTCTTCTTCTAAAAAGCTGTCTGGCCGTTTTTTCCCAAAAATATACAAATCGGAAAAGTAAATTCAAAACTAAGGAAAAACAACTTTAGAAATGACTCACTATGGAATAGACTTTTTTAGTTTTGTTCTGGCAAATCCAATTGGCGTTATCTTGCTCAAGCGTCTGCTGCTGCGAAAACGCTCAGGCGGCACCGCGAACGGATTCCAGCAATGTGCAGGGCCTCTGTTTAATGCAGACAGACCACAATGTGCCTTTGAAAGACCAAAACTACCTAGAAAATACGCCTTTGGAAAGGGGACAGAAGTGCAGGGTGCGTTTTGCCGGTGGAACCTGCTTCCAAGGCCACCGTTTAATATTTTCTTTCTGTCAAACATGCAGTCGGGAGAGCAGCCGCAGATGCTCTTCCGGGGGGGGGTGGGTTTAGGACGACCAAAGCTCTGCTCTTCTCATCTTACCTTTAACCGGCACCAAGATCAACAGATCGCTTTAAAAATAAAAATAAAAAAATACAGCCCACAAAGTTTCCAGCTCCAATTTAGAAGCCCAGAGAATTCTCCACGGCAACATTGGCAGTGAGATGTTCCTCTCGTTAGCTCTCCGCGGGAATCAGCCCGAGTCGCCACTTGCTCAATGTATTGATTTCACAACTACACTCAACACTACTTAATGCCCCCCACCCCAACAAAAACACTGCTCTGTTACATAATTGCTGTGCTTGTTGCACTCTTCTTACAACTGACTTGTGACATGGGTAGGTGGCACTGATGACGCCATTGCTGCGTGTCTGGATGGAGGTAGGAGGTAGAGACGGCCCTCCTCAGGACACGCTGGAGGATGTTATTAATTAAGGAAAGAGTCTCGCCACTTTTCACCCCACCCATTACAGCATAATGGCATTTCCTTCCATATATCCCTTTCAGACCCATTCACTCTTCACAATTACTGAGAACAAATTGCTTTCCAGACATATTCCTACCAATTGTTATTAATAACGCGAGAGGGACAGGATGATATTAACCATACTGGAGGGCCATCACCAGCGAGAACGGGCCAATAAATTAAGCCGAGAAGAGTTATAACTGTTAATGATAGTTTGTGGCATAATGAGGGTTAATCATTTTGTTCATCTGAGCCAATGACCTGACTTGAAGTTTTACACTCATTTCCACCCACTAAGTAAAACTACATTAATTGCGACCATTCAATCAATGATGCCTCAAAAAACGGAATTATGGCGAACAGAATAAAACAGAATGACAAAATCATTACGTTTATCTCAGATTGTTATTGACGGACCTGGCTACAATAAGAGGTTATTTCCTGCTTAGTTTAGAAGGGCGGACCATTTGTCTGATTACTTAACAAAATACAGCTGACAGTGCTGTGTCCTTTTTATGTGCTTGGAAACACCATCCAAGTATCTGCGTTATTCAGAGCAGAACGACAACGCCACCCTATAATCCAGTGGAGCCTTCATATGCACTCCCTTACTGCGCTCACAGATTTCCTCTCCTCCGTCAGTCTCTGCAAAGTAGTCTGACCTCAGGAGGCTGGAGGGGGCTGACATCCCCCCCTCCTGCTCCCGGCATTTGATTAAGCTTATTACAATCTGAGGCTGCTGGCTATAAGGAAAGAAATGGCTGCCATTGGGCCCAAGCCCTCCTCCGGGGTCCACAAAACTTCTCTTAATTGTTGAACCAATTAACTGGTGACTCCCAGCGTACCTGGGATTTACCCACCACCCCAACCCCCCAGCTGGAGCATCGTCAGCAGGACAGCTTTCTCAGCTGTGGAGCCCTCATTAGTTTTACAGGACTTTTAGTTCCATGTTACATGCCTGGAAGGGGGGCGCTGAGGGGATTAATGAGGTACCACCCGACACTGTCCTCCACAGCCCCTGCCGCCACCCTGCCTCGAAACAACAGAAGCCGGGCGGTTTCCCTGAAATCTGACCACCAGAAAAGCCATGAATTCACCAAAGCAGTGCAGAGCCTGTGGGCACTGGACACAGCAGCTTCATCAGCTGTGACCAACCCGTTACGGAAGAGCTCTACAGACACAGACAAAGATGCCATTTTGGAAATAGCAGACAGACCAATACAACAATTTTTAGAGCTTAAAATGCATCCTACTTATGATTAGTTTGTAGTTTTACCAATCATACTGAAGGAATTCAGAGCACTGAACTTTCAGACCAGTTTTCTCCTGACCCTCACTTTCTCCCAAAGCTTCTAGTGAACCAACACCTATATGTTTGATGTGATTAATATTAATATGACGAGACCTGTATAAAAGAGGGCGATCTCTCTCTGTGGTTGTAATCAGAAGGTTGCCAGTTCAAATCCCATGCCTGGTGGTGTAATATCATAGTTGCTGCTGGGACACTGGCTCTGCTCTCTACTCATCACTGTTAAATCCTTCGGACCAAAGTGTCTGCTAAATGAAATATATGTAAACACAGCTTACTTGAGAATCTCCTTATTTCTGCAGTAAAAGCTGTTATACACTCAATCCAGCTAAATATCTGGATAAAACATTGTGCTCCACTCAAACTAAAGCGAGAATGAAGCCGTATTAACCCTCCTACAAGGACCTGCTTTTCATCGCAAGTCCAGTATTTGGACCACTGCAGTACCAGCTGGCCCAGTAATACCAGAACCATTCTGTGAGAAATCGGAAAACAGCCGAGCGTGCCAAAACACAATAGGCACTGTTGTCTGGCTTCTGGTCATTCTCCTTTAGTTTGTCACAAATTAATGATACAGCAATGAAATCTCAATTTACACTGCATAACATTACCTAATTGACTGACAGATGCAAATACCCATATTCTAATCGTTATTTATTCAGATGAATAGATCCTCAGAGACTTGATATTTTTACATCTCATTCAGTCAGATTAACTCAGAAGCGCCACATCCATTGTGACAGAAATACAAATATGGTATTTAATGTTTTGTACAATTAAATGCTAGACAGATTTAGTGACAGTCCCAAATTAAATCTAAAAATTTCATAATTTCATAAAAGTAATCTTTTCAAGAATCCCATTTTCAAATCATTTTCTCTAATCACGATGGAAGGATATCATAATGTAGAATCAATAAATAAAGCTGCCTGCACTCAATTAATAATATATGGGGGAAAATACCAATCGCAATGATATTTAATTCAAATGCAATTCGGAACAAATTGCACTTAACAAAAAAGGGCACCAGGGAGCCCGTCTGTTGATATCTGTACAACTTAACTTGCAAAATGCTTTATTAGTCGCCCGCGTCTTCAGGTGCTTCCCAAATGAGATCACACAGGAATGATTAAATGCACCTGATAACAAGCCAAACACCGCAGAAATTATTTACTGCCTCGTTCTCTAATTAATTTAGCGCGCAGATTACAGTTGCAAAAGAATTGAGATTAATGAGCAAGTTTCACTGATATACGTGCCCGGGGAATTGAAGGCTCTTCAGAGCTTGATAAACACGTTGTAAAACGAATGAGACAAGGGTGCATTTTGAAACCCAGCCCCGGGACCCTTATGAGAGCCTGAACGTTCTTTTATAACCGGCTCTGACAGCTTTCATATAGTACCCAATGCGTGGACACCCCACCGCGGTACAGTCACTGGCACGGTCCCAGGATACGGCAGAAATCTGCCTCCGCCATAAATTATAACAAAACCCACACCCACCCCACCATACCTGATATCAATCGGCAACAGCTGCTTTGAATAATTACTGACCCTATTGTTATTGTAATGAGTGAGATCTTAATTGTGGAGTATCATCTGCCAGCACTTGCTTACAGCTGCAAACACTACAAAGAGAACAGCAATGTGAGCACGCACAGCAGAAAGGACAGAGAGATAGAGTCTGGCCAGGTAAAGTGATTTGAGCGGCAGACACGATGACTCTCCAAGATCATCACAGAAAGGCATGGGCAAGCTGGCACCTTCAAAGTCTCGTTTTGCTTTAGTCATTTTTCTTATGGGTAAAATTCTTTACACATATAATAGTAGACAGTCAATGTGTAACTCAAATATTAGTTGTACTTATGTGAAAATATCTAAGTCTGCTTCCAGTGGAAAACATTATTTGTACGTAAATTACAAGCTCACGTTTTTGTGTAAAAAATTTGAATGTCTTTTCAGTGTCCTTTTAATGTGTACGCACTTAACACGGGCACCCCTGGAAACCTTCACAGAGAACACCAAGGCCTTCACCTACCAAGGGGAAGCATGCTGCTGTTGACATTAGTGGCCCATGCAGTAATTTCACTTTTTAAAGTTAAATAATGACTGCCTTGTTCCAAAAATAGTTTAACCTGCAGCTGGTGAATGATCCCTTTTGACCAAGTTAACAGCAACGAAAGGCCTCTGTTTGAAATGACTAGAGTATGGATGCTCACTGGTAAGCTCATGCACCTTTTTGGAAATCGGGGACGAAATGTAACTGATGAGTTTTTCATTTTGTTTTCCTACAATAAATCTGCAGTAAAAATGTGCATGGAACCAAGCTGTTTCTTGAAAACAAAAATGCAAAAAAATACACCTGTTACCTACAGATTTCTCATGGCACAGAAGAAAAAAACTATAAAATCTATTTTAACTTTAACCTTTTCAGTAAAAGTTTTGACATTGTGTTAGAGCACAATGATTTATTACCGATCAGGCTTCAACAGCCGAACAGTATCACTCCTGTTTTCATCTTCACCAATCCTATGTGCAGACATGCACTGTTGAACAATGTCAACAGCCAGCTTTGTTATTCTAACCAATTTGTCAGTTGAGTAAAACCAGATGATTCGATTTCCCTTGTGACTCAGAGGCTATGGAATACATCAGACAGTAAGCAGGGAGGTAGAACTTAAATGCAAGGCCAACTAATTCAGTGAATGGTGTTTACTGATGAACTGTAAATACTTTTGTCATAATTATCGATGTGAAATAGCGTCATATAATTACAATCATCCGGCAAGACATTCTCAAAAGTTGTCGCTGGCCCATTTATTTTTTCTTCCCAGGTCTCCACTATCCTGTTTTTCATATGCAACCATCTCTAAAAATAACATCAACTTTATTTGCACACAGTTCCTAAAAAGCCAACAATTTTCCAGATAGGATCTTCATTAATTGCAGAGGACACTATTAAGGACATATTGTGGCCTCTTACTGGAGACCTTCTGAAGCGCTCCCTGTGTTGCACTCAAAGGGCTCTTTTCTTGGGACCCTGAACAACGCCGCTGATGAGGCACGTCACCTCAAACAGTTTGGGACACAAGAATGTATTAGCGATTGAGAGCTAATCAAAAGTGCTCTATGCCCTCCAAGGACATTGCACTGGGGGAGCTCCTTCGGACAGGTACATTCATGAACCAATAAAATGAATAGAACTTTGATTCTCCGTCTGGTTCTTTTGAAACATTACAATTTGGCGAAAGTGAGAATCAAGGTCACTATTTTGGCGAGCAACAGTTAAATTCAAAAGCCACTGATTACACTTCAAAATTCAAAAGTACAGAATTCCCCTTGTCTTGGACAGAAAATATAATTCTCCAAGAAACTGCATTTCATCTAAACATATCTGACTTAAAGTTTTCAAAGAGCATTTGAATCATTTTAGATGCATTATTAGCAAAGTAATCTACTTATAATTACCAGTACAATTGCTTGTAAGATATCTGCTGTTGCAGGACGCATTGTAGTCCATAACTAAACTCTGAAGTCTTAGTGTAAGAATCAATTTCATGTTTAGCCTCATTTCTCATTTCATTTATTAATGTATCATGTTGCTCACATTTCCCCTCCCCCATCTCCCTACGAAACTGAGCCTCGTAGCTTAAGCACAACTGCCCAAACAAAACAGGCACGTGCGTCTCATACGGCGGTTTGGAGAGGAGACCTTTAGCTAGTGAAGCTAAAGGCAGACATAATCTGAGTACGAAGGGGAAGATGGTACTTACAGAAGCAGAAAGATTTCAGCCCCGACACCCTGTGGTCACTGGTGAGCAGGTTTTGAATTCATGAAAGTGATCTGTAACGAAAAGGGACAGACAAAGAAATATTGTGACGAGAGCGTCTCAGCAAAGTGCCTTGTGTCAAGGTCATTTGTGGAAAAAGTGCAGCATTAAATACTGATTCAGTTATTCCTTCGATTGTGTTTCGGTTCATTTAAGATATACACTTTGTTAGCTCTCTAACATTAACGTATGTGTTAAGCTGATGTTGGTAGAACAATAATGTGAAAAGAAACATGAAGAATGACAAAGCCATTCCGATTCCAAGTCATTACCATTTTATTCTGAGAAATAAAGCCCAAACGATGTTTAAAATTAACTTTCCCCAGATCCCATTAATTCATTGTTTGGCTGTAGCTTCCTGCGGAGGAGTTCTGTTTAAAAGCAAAGTTGTTTTCATTTATTCCATTCTGTTAGACTCATGAATTCTTCTGATTCATCAAGTTGATTCATCATTTTCCTGAAATAGTCTGCTAGGGTTCTCAGCTATGCAAATACATACAGCCTAATCACTCTCAAATCTGGGGCCATTGCTGTATAACTAATTAAGCTGAAACTTTTATGTAAATTTGTTGCATATAGATTTACAAAAAGAGAAAGTTCACAGTATGAAGGTCACACCCCAAGATCATATACCAACATCTTTTCTGCTCAGTGATTTTCAGTTATCACTGTTCTTATTTGTTTGTTTATTTACAGGATTTTAGCCAATGAGCTGGGATGTCATTAAGTGCTGATTAATGCAATTGACTTGCTTCTGGACCAGCAATTAAACAGGGACAGAGGTTTTTAAGGTCATAGTTAATTGATGCATGAGCGATTCGCTTCACCTTGGTCTTCCCTGCCATGGTGTGGAGGACCAAAGGCAGAACATAAGCAGCTTCCTGCACTGACACTGTGGTAGACTGGGCGAGGGGAAGGTGGCATACACTGCAGCACTGGGTAATGGGTAATGCACAATG
>JAODLC010000007.1:24418429-24452714 GCA_026781145.1 Hippopotamyrus pictus
ACGCCTGCTGGCTGAGAGAGGCACAGTACCAAGGGCCGCCCTTAGATACGCCTGCTGGCTGAGAGAGGCACAGTACCGGGGCCGCCCTTAGATACGCCTGCTGGCTGAGAGAGGCACAGTACCGGGGCCGCCCTTAGATACGCCTGCTGGCTGAGAGAGGCACAGTACCAAGGGCCGCCCTTAGATACGCCTGCTGGCTGAGAGAGGCACAGTACCAGGGCCGCCCTTAGATACGCCTTCCCTGTCCCTAATTAGCCAATCATCCTCTCATTAAAGAGAATTCCACTCAATTTCAGGCTCATTTTATTAGATTCCCCACAGCTTCTCCACCACAACTGTGCTCACCATTAACAGCAGAGACGTGTTTTTACTGACGGACTATACTCAGCTGGCACAGAGGATGGGTGTGGTGAGAAATGACAAGCTGTGCCTCTGGGGAAGCACTCGCGTTCACAAACACACACACACGCACACACATGCACACGCACGCACGTACACACACACACAGAAGCAAGTACTTCAGAAACATGGCTATTCCATCAGTTGGCAGTATGACCTGATGCATGTTGAGCTAAAGTGTACTGGCCATATGTAGGTTTACCCAGTAATGTCGGAGCTCATGAAGAGCACAGAGACAAACTGCTACCACCATTTAATGAGAAGGCGGAGCCTACTGACTTTGAGTGATGTCACACACACACAACAGTAATGTGCTATTAATTATTTAAATATGTAACAATGCAATATTTTCTATGAACACCAGTTAGTTATTTCAAACTGAAAGACAGACTTACCCTATTAAATGAGGTTAAGTAACTTCATATTTCAGTGGCCAAGAAGTGGACATGGGGTGGTTTTCCATTTCAAATCAAATGTCAGATAAGTGAAACACGCTAAATTCGGTAGGTGTATGTAAAAAGATATCATATAACAAACATATATATATATTACTTTAGTTCAATTTATATTTATTCCAAAGTTTAACTCCACTCTAAGCATAGTTATATTGGGTGAAGTGTTTAAGGTGGCAGAGCTCAGACTGCTCCAAGCCAGAGGTCCTGGCACTAATTAAGCACTGATTATATATGATAATGCAGGATTCCTACTTTAAGCACTGGGCTTAACTGTACTGACCATATTAAGCACACACTTAAAGCAGAAGTGTGCACTAGAAGTGCTGGAGTGTGAGTCTGAGTCTGACTGTCTGTGCGTTCCCGTCCACCCCCGCCACACACACACACACACAGGTAAACACCAGACCATGACTCTATGAAAGATAGATGTTAATACACACACCACTGACCTCATAAACTGCAGACTGTCATACTTATGGTGATGTGGCCATGTGTTACATATCAAAACAGAACTCGTACGGCAAATTATGTTCCCGTCTTATTCAAACAGCAGAGTGCCCAAGGAGAAGCATGTGAAATGAGCTCTGAAATCAAATGAACCTTCAAATTCTAAGCATGTGTGCATCTGCAGTGTGTTGGAGGGGGGGACTTACAGCTTGATTCGATTACTTCAGCGCAAATGCAGAACTTTGCGTCTTTGTCAGATGACTTTGGCTTCGGATCAGCTGCCGGGCTGCAGTGTAATCTCAGCCCCCAACCACCGCCCAGCTACAGCTAATCCTAGAAGCGGACAGGGGGAACATGGCGAGAGAGAGACGCTGACGTGAAGTCTGGTCATCGCTAACTAATGCGAAAACGGAGACCGCTAGAGAATGTCTGAACACATCGAGGGACAGGAAATCTCACGCTGTGTCATAGGTCTGTATATGATAGCTAATGGATTTTCGTTGTACAGTGGAAAAAACAAAATCGGGAAACAACCCATTTATAGTTTTTTGTTTTGATGATCCTTCCAAGCCCCTGCTCAGCAAACAACCCCTGCACATTCCTCTCTGAAAAGCCACGTCTCGTCCCAAGATGAGTGCATGAGGCCAATGCAATATCAGTGCAAGATCCTCCGTCTCCGTGTTTTTCAACAATAAAAACTCATGCAAAGACACATCGTCCGGCTCCCCATTAGACCGTGAGCTAGTGCTACTGAATTTCCAGGTTACAACAAAACTGTCAACGGACCCCACATCTATACAGATATTTTATTTCCCAATTTACGTTTATAATCATACTAAAGAAAATCAGATAACTGGCCATTTTTTTCCGTTTTCCGATCTTATCAAAAACAAAAAATGTGTTGTTTCCCAATTTTGGTTTTTCTACTATATGACAAAAATCCACTGGCCATCATACACGGACCGCCATACCCCCCTCTCAATCCTTCTTTAACTGCCATTGCGTCACCTTTTAGTCCAAAAACTGATTTGCCACGCTCTCTTTCGTGTAGAGAGTCTCTCCAGTCCAAACATGTCAAAGACAGGACTTTGTTATCTTAACTAAGAAGGTAATCCTATTCATCAGCCGCTTGTCTTTACCAACCTGGGAATGGGACGGCAAGAGAGGGAACAGAGCTGTGCATTTTGGAGGGGAGGAATGCAAAAGGCCCAGCATCTCCTGGGGGTGGGGGGTGGGGGTCGGCGTACTCAGACGCATGTATTACACGCTACTGCTGTCAACCCCGACATCATCAACTTGTACCACACGTCACCCCAAATCAAGCACAGCAAGTCAGATAAATGATTCGCTGCTGAGACTGATCTAATACAACAGCAATGAAGAGCCATTAGCGAGCATCAGTGGAATAGGAGATACCTGATTTCAGGGAAAGGAGAGACAGGGAAGCTGTGCCTGTGTGAACAGGCTGGTGAGAACAGGCCAGAGAGCTGCAGACGACGTCCCCCTCAACCCACGCGAAAAATGATTTCACAATGTAAACTCCCTAGAATTCTATATATGCAACTATGAGGAAGTTCAGTTGTCCCCTTAAATTATAACAGAATGAGCTGCTGCATAGTCAGCAGAGCTGTCGAGGTACTAGTGAATTCTGCTTACAAGTGAACAGTTTGATTCTTCATTATCTAATCATATGAAGCTATTATTTACATTTTTATTTCCTACCATTTCTTACCATGTCTAACAAAGTTAAATCTTAGGAAAAGGTTTTGAACAAACATTTTAATTATCTTAGGAAAACTGCCTGCCAACTAAATGTGAAACACAATAAGTATGTAATATATACTCTTTCAGAGTCAAGAAAAATAAATCTTAACCTGGAGATATGCATGAGCTGTTGTTCTCAAAATAAGACAGATCCATCAGACTTCTGTACACATCATGTGTTTTTCAGATAGCTTACTTCTCAACCACACAAAAAATTGTTGATGAAAAAGTGGCCACCATATCATCCTATAGTATAGATACAACAAAATACCACTTTAGCATCTGTGTTTTTTACTAGGACCCGCTGAACAAGCAGCTTGAGTTCACACAGATAAAAACCCACATCAATGTGTTTCACAGGGTTTGACACGCTCAGTATTTCAGCACGGTTGTGCGCGCTGGCCGCAGTGAAATCGAGCATGTTTCACTGTGGTAAAATATGTCAGTCGTGGCCGGACAAACGGAATCGTAAGGATCCTGGAGAAGAGACAGGCCTGCTGATGTGTGCATTGACCACAGAGTCCTTCATGCTCCCACTTTTGGGGGCCATAAGGATGGAAAAGACATCACATTCTTGAACAATACACCCCTCCCGTTGCCGACCTCGGAGACTCGTCTGCAGCCACTCGGCTCCCGAACACATATTCGTGGAACTGCCTGCTTCTTGACTCAGAATGTGAATCAGACAAGTTCTCTAGCTGCTCGCCAAGAGAAAAAAGAAAAATCCCCCCCTGACCCTGTACTGGATACGTGCAAGACGGATGGACTGAAAGCTAAATTTTTTTTTACATGGGAAATAAGCGAAAGATCACCGGAAGGCTGGAGGATGAGCCAGAAGAATCGCAAAGTGTGGTAGTGTAACTAGAAGGAGTCACAGTGTACCCACACATTAGTGTAGTGAGAGTTACGGGACCACTAAGAGATTAGCGGTCCGCTGGGATTGTGCCATCTGGCTTCTCCCCTGTGAAGAGCATTACAAAGGGGCATTTTCTCACTCCTGGTGGGGATTTCTCCTATGCAGCTGGGCTATGAAAACAAGTGTCCCAGGTATCGTGCTCCTGCCCCCCCAATCCCCTAGTTCTTTCCCTTTATGGACTCGGAGCATTTTTCCATTTTACCATCAGACAATAGGGGGCACTTTGGCCCCTGAAATCCTGTTTACCACGTTCCCGTTTTAGAACCCGTGAACGTCGCCGAGCCGCAGCCTCAAGACCATGTTTTATCCGGGGAGGGGGCAAATGGACGTTTTTAACACCTTGGAGAACCCTTTGCCTTTGAGTAGCCTCACCAAACGCTGACAGGCTTCTCGGGGGAGGAGGGATTGAGTGCAGCAGGACAAAGAGCCTGTATCACAAAATCAGCAAGCGCAGTATGCTGCCACAGAACTGCGTGAATACACACATGCACGCACACTCACACACACACACACATGCACAGAGGAGTAGGAACTCAAAGACCCACTCAAAATGAAAAAGAAAGAAAAAAAAGACTCAGAACCAAAATCAGCAAAACAGCCCCAAACACAAACACGGCCCCAACATACTAAAGCACTAAACATTTCAGTTTCACATGAAATCCTGAGCAGGACATAAAGTAACTTCAGACACCGCCAATAAGAGGACAGGTCCACTACAGGCATGTGGAAATAAAACAAGAATGCAACCATTCTGGTTACCAATTCAAATTACAGCACTCTAAAGCAATTGTACTCTAATCAGGTCTCCTTTTGCAACTCTTCCATCTTTCTATCAAGCTAGCTATCAGGCCTAAAAGCCACGTTTAAACATTTAAGATAGATGCACACAACAAGCATTCAAATGCAAATACCCTCAGGTGCATAAAGCGCTTGGAAATTTTTGTCCGCAGCACCATAATCAACGTGCAATTGTCTCCTGACTTTTAGCCGCTGAAAGGTGCTCTCTCATCTAGCTGCATCTGTATTCAGATGGCTACACTATTTTAGTCACAGCTCCTATGTAAATATGTTCCAGAAATTCTGAGCTGCGAGTCAATTATATGCTAAATTAAACAAGAATAGGATGAATTGATCCATAAATGATCATGTTACGAAAAGGCACCAGGCCCCACAAATTATTTGCCTTGTTCTTGTTCAAACATTGGCCATATGGTCCCTATTCCAGTGGTTTATTCCACAAATTACGCCTGCAAGCGAGCTGAAGCATTTCACAGCTCACCTCCTCAATAAAAAATTAAAATAAAAAAGATTTAAATGAGACGGTTGGAAGTGACAGGTTGGTTAACGCCAGGAGGGATGACAATGCTCGGTGAAGAGCTCCTCCTCATAGAGTCTGTGTCATCGTTTGCCTGTAAGAGAGACGCCACGGCTGGCAAAGGTACAAGCTGTCAGAAGTCATTTCTGAACACTTCCAGTCTTAATATTGAGTTTCTGGAGAAATACAAAGGGCCATTTCACCCTGGCTCACACAATACAACTGCATGCCTCATTCTGGGGAAAAAAAAAAACCTTATGAAAACACACACGTTGTGCTTTCGAGTTTCTTAAACTACTTCAAACAAAACCAGTCCTTCCCTTCTATGTTCCCGACACTGGGACAAAAACTATATTCAGAGAAAATAAATATAGATTTTCTTCTTTTTTTGTTCTAACTAAAAGCTGTCAACAAACACGGTGCAGTCAGAAAGAGCCTGGTACCATACTCTAAAAGAGGTGACATGTTCCTCGAAGTAGGTGCAATTGTGCCTTAACACAATATAAAGGACACATAGTATTGAACAATTTTTAAAACTCCTATGAGAAAATATAAAAGGGAGGATAAAAAGTAAAGAGAATCAGATTCTCAGATGGTGTCTAGAAGCACACAGCAGGGCACAGTGGCAGCCCAGATACCCAGTGATGGCTGCTGTGCATCACAAGGCCACATCCATACCCCTGTAGGTGTAATTAACACTGTGGCCTCCTGTATTTATAGTTACACTCTGAGGGATCCTTTCTCTGTCTTGCAGCTTTGAACTGATCGCAGCACTTATAAAGCAAAATGTATCATCAAGGGGAGAAGGTAAATAATTAGTTTGGTCATATTTCTGAGTCCTTAAGGAGGGAGAGTGTGGTTGAAGGGTGGAGAACGAGAGAATATGTGAAGAAGGAAAGGGCTATGATTGTATGAGCTGTATTGAGGACTATAAGGTGGAGAAAATGAGTGTAATGTCATGGCACTCGCCTAATGGAATGGGGGGGGGGGGGTTGGAGCTTATCCCAGGCAGCAGAGGGTAGAGGGCAGGGGATGCCCTGGATGGGATGCCCGTCCACCACAGGGCGCGCGTGCAGAAACTCACACATACAGACACAAAAACATCGGGCAACTTAGAGACGCGGATTTGTCTAAGTGCAAGTCTTTCGACTTCGGGAGGGAACATGTGCTGCGCAGGAAGAAGACAAAATGAAAACAGATCAATGATCCCCAACCCCGGAGCTGTGAAGCAAAAGTGCTACCCACTCAGCCCCCAAACAACTTCTGTGAGAAAAAAGGAGTTTATAAGCACAAGCCCCTAGTTCCTACAGGCGCATTTCAGTGCTCTGCTCCTCCACTGGTATATGAAGCCCATGAGCCCACAGAGGAACCGTGTCCCCCACAAAACTGCTGTGCTAGAAGTAGGCACATGGTCTCCATGTCATCAACAGGCTGAAAATGACAGAGAAGCATCTGAGACGGGTTCTTACTCAGCAGTGTCACGTGACAGAAGTGCGGCAGCTGCGACGGAAAGGAGGTGAGTGAGACTGTTAATCACCACGGCCAAAGTGAAATCTAGCAGAACAAGCAGGAGTAATTTGAGGTAACAGAATGCCATCAGTGAAAATCAAAGCTGCTTTTATTACAAAATAATTAGCCTTCCTCCTAACGGTGTTAAATAATTCTTAACATAAACATAATCTCACACGACATCTGGAATTAACGATAAAGCATTCCACAAGCTCCACTTTACAGGTCTCTGCAGTCTGCTACCCCACACAAAGGGGGTTCGCTCTCTTTTTTCTCCACCGTTCAGCAGCCTTGCGGCCCCGAGGCACAGGACCCATTGTGAGAAGGCCCACATACCGCAGGGAGCAGGCCGTGGTGCCGTGAAACACACGAGGTGGCCTCACCATTATCCCCGTGCAGCACTGGGAAACAATGTCCTCTTTATGACATAATCCGCCGTCCTCAGTTGGTTTTTGGAAAATAATCGAAATTTTCCTATCCTGCACATCCAGTAATAACAATTTACATCACGGCCTATAATATATTGCTTATTTTATAAGGTTCGTTTTAAGCCCCGGGAAAAACAGGAGGGGGGTTAGAATAATAGGGACACGGCGAGCACCCTGCCGTCATGCCTGAGGACGCCGTCACGACGTTACGTAGGACCCGAGAAAATTCGGGAAACCTCCTTAGCAAGTAGCTTTAGATGGCAGAGCAACGTGCAACGCAGCCGGCCTGCCCCGTAACCAGCAACCAGACAAGGAGGAGAACGGCATCCCTGTGAGGAACAGAGGACGTTTCTGACCCCCGTGGTCTGTTTGTTGTTTCATTCTCCATCACCAGCATTACCTACTGTCAAGCTTCCTCCCTAACCCTACCGCTCATGAGTCCCTCCCGCTAAACCGCGGCTCCCCCTGGTCCCAACCCCGGCCACCTCTGTTGGAGGACGGTAGCTTACAGTTAGCATTATCTGTGCTGAAAGCGCAACAGGTGGGTGACACGGAAGGTCGCTAATTTTCTTCACAGGGCCAGACACATGGTTCCCATTTAAGTGGAGAGACGGCCAGCAAAAACAGACCTGCTACCACAGACGCTATCCAGCCTGTCGGGCCCTTCGCCTCCTCCACTGCGCGTGAACATTTATTTCCAGAGAGAGCATGCTAATCCGACACACGTAGACAGGTAAACAAATATAATGAAAAGCTGGACGACCAAAAGGGAATGTTTGGCTGGAATTAGGACAGTTTCCTACAATCCATGGAAAACAGTCCATGGATCTGGAGTGCTTGTGCTCGACTGCATGTAACACGAACATTTGTGCTTCCCAGGAAGGGACCTTGTTATGGAAACACGCAAGGGATCAGTGATCGTGTCAGCAGGATTAATCACCACACTCGTCGCTCACTTTCACTAGATTACATTACATTTAAAACTGATTCCCCTGTAGGCTAAATGGCACAGCATTGTGTAGCTAAGCTGGGAGTTGGGCGGGTCTCAGGCAATAAACATTACAGCTCAAAAGGATCCCCTTCTCACAGATAGTCAGTGTTTCTTACCTGAAGGAATGTAAGTCCACCATTATCAGGAAACGTGCCGTTTATATAATTTAAAGGGACTGCAAAGTGGCCACAAAATAACCTATATACGGTGTGTTTAAGTTAAACTTAATTGTGAGGTGATTCCCAACTATGTCATTGCGATGAAGTTTGGGTCAGAAAGGAAAATGGCATTTCATAAGCTTCAATGAAAATGTTAACTACCAAGTTCAAATCAGCAGCCTGGTGCTTTTCCTTAATTTATTTTTTTAATGCACTTTTCTCTTTCAAGTGGCTCCGTAATTACCTTTTTTGGCACAAAGATTGGAGACTTTTTTTTAGGGAAACGGGATCTACTTAAGTAAAAGGGTTTAAGAAACTTGTCAGCCTCCAGCTACGTCCCGCTGAAGCCGAGAGTGAAAGTGTAAAATAGAGATCCGTTTCACACACCTCCTAAGGGAGGTATCAGGGCGTGAATGGGGAGCTTTTAAAACTTGCTGGGGAAAATCCTTATTGTAAGCGACTGCATGTCTTTACGTACGCCGTGCATATTCTGAAGCCGAGGCGAACATGCGATAGCCCGCAGCTTTACACCCAAACCGAGCCGCGCTCCACATGGTTTCAAGCCGCCGCACCATCCCGGCATCATCGGGCCGGTGGCGTATAGGGAAACGAGCCCCACGTTTATCCCGCATCTCCTCTCTCACGCGTGTAGCTTTAAAATACGGGGTTTAAAACAGGGATTCGGAGCAGAGCCGGGTTCAACCCGCCGGAGAAATGCAAAAATGAATTAACATGCTGAATTTTCCTCCCGAGTCTAAAGGCTGGGATAAAATCCGCCGAAAAGATTATTATCAGCCGGTGTGGTTACACAGCAGCCCGGCACGCCCCGCATGTATTGCTGCTCGTCTTGTTTTCTTGGCTACCAACTTCGCAAGATAATGCGTCTGCATACGCATCCGTGTTTTTTCCATGAGCACAAAACTCTCCTCATCAGAGTCATTTCCCCCTTTGACGGCAAAGCTATAATTAAGTTTTAATACAGGGTTTCACTGTTTTCTCCGAAAGGCGGGCTCTTACTCGATTACCGTACCATGCAATGGCGAATTAGCCGCCCTACATTACAGATCACTGTACAGATGCCATTATCTGGAGTGGCTACGCATAACTGTCTTCCAACGTTTTAAAATCTCTTCAGTCCAGCATGGAAACGGTGTTCCTCAAATTATTTGTTAAAATCGGTTAAAGGCAACATCTACTGCAGACATTTGAGGGAAACAAAAGTTTCCCCCCAACCCTCCTGAGGTACAATGATTGTTTAAACTTGAGTTAAAATGGCAGAGTGCCCTGTCACTGTGTGCCAAAGAGAAAGAATGAAAGAGGCTTGGTGCTTTTCTGCTGTGGGTCTGTGTTTCTAAGGCAGCCAAGCGCCGGGTTCAAGGGGAGCGCCACCAGCTCCATATTCCCTTCAGAAGGCCGAGCTTTCGGGACGAGCACTGACCGCAAGTCGCTGACCGCAGTTTAATTAGAAACTTTGCTTTGTGCTGGCGGCATGCACAAACCGCCCCCAACCCCCCTCCATCCAGCAGATGGCGACTTTGGGGAGAGGAACATCGACCCATCCCCGCCTGACCTCGGCATGACCCCCCCCTGCCACCACCACCAGGGATGGCCCCCCTACAGTGTGACCCTGACTGATGACACAGCCCTGACGGGCCGTCCAGTCCCCTCACACAGCGATTCCGGCATGTTCTCCCTCCTGACTTGCCTGCTCGCTCTTGCCTGACTTGCCTGCCCCCCCCCCCCTACTCCGAAATGTAACAAATGCTGCATTTTATTTCAGTGGGGAAATCACAGATATAAACAGAATATTTACTGCTTAGGCCAGGAAACAGCTTGGAATGAAAAGCAGCGTACACACGGCCCCCGCTTCTGCAGGGGGCGGGATTTCTCATACATCAGAAGCCTTCTAAATGTGTGGTTATATGTGACTGCTTCTAGGTATAGACCTTTCATTTACATACCAACACGCCCGGGAGTTTCGCTTTAACTGCCTCGTTCGTTTGTTTCTTGGTGAAGTTTGTTTTCCTTTTCAACACCCTGCCAGAGGGTAACCGCCGCAGGCTTGTGGGACAATGCCGGTGGCTGACACCCTGCCGGCGGGGGCTGTGTGCGCTTCTGTGGGACCCCGGGGCATCTGGACTGTGTTACCACATGAGCCGCACCAGGGCAAGTGGCATGTGCCACCCGGTCTGTTCCTGCAGGCTCAGCGCTTTGCCATGAACAGGGCATCGGTCCTCTCTACTGTTTCAGCTCTCAAACACATCATATATCATCATGGTCTGAGCGTTCTCGGGGTATGAAGAGCTCCAGACTGCTAAGGGCTGGGCATTTCTGTCTGCTCCATAGAAAAACAACTGATCACTTTATCAATGTAAGGGCTTAATTTTTACCATGGTAGCGTTTCAAGATTATGCAATCAAGTCTCAGACGCTCCCACATCATTTAAAAATTCATATTTTTCATTTAATAACATGACAGCAGATACTGTCAGAGATTCGTGTTTTATTTGCATAGGCTGGTTTTAGTCTGACGCACGTGGAACAATGTCACCCAAACTGCCAAATGCAAGAAAACTATCTGGGCAAATACAACATCGGGAATAATGGGAAAGATGAAACACACATTGAGTTCTGGATGACAAAGCTATCCCTCCTTTTAATGTCGAAAGATTAAGAACTTACTTCTTTAAAACATTCCTTTAAGAACATCAATTACGACAGATGATGAGTTTGGGTTTCATTAAAATTTGTTTCCCATTTGTTTTCCAAAGAGCAGTGCTCACATTTTCCTACTTTCCCCCACACTGCATTTGTTCTCCTGTGGCTGATGTGTGCTGGCATGGAGCGGGAGAAACATTTTTCTGGCTCTTCAATGGCAGTGTGCTGGCCAGACAGTAGCAGTCTGTCACAGGGAATACACTTGGAGCGCGTTCATTTGCAGAGGGACCCGGTCCCTCAATAACAGGGCGGAAACCCGCAGCTGGCTGCCCCGAGCGGGCAGCACCACCTCTTTCCGCCGTGTCAGCGCTGGGGGGGGGGGGGGGGGCACACATAGCCGGCACCCATTCGTCACCAGGCGAAGGCCTAATGATTTAAAGATGGGGCATGGGGAGCTTCCCTGCCCCCCGCCCTCTGCAGGATGCCTTGCGAGGACACAGATCCGCACTCCCAGCAGGGTAACCCTGATGAGGTCAGCGTTTCTACCAATAGATCCTGTACTCAGACACAGTATTCCCCCCTCAGATCTGGAACTGTCCCCCCCGTGGCTCACGTTGCTTTTTTCATTTTCTTTATGCATTCCCAGTCTCCCGTCTCCCAGTGTGCCGCTGCTGCTTTAACTCCAGCGTCCCAAACTCCCAGCTTCTCCACTGGAATCTCGGAGCGCAGTATCTGCCGCGGCCACGTGTGAGCAGACATGTGGGGGGGGGGGGGGCTACATGCGGTCACTCTGACAGCCTCAGTGGCCACTCAACTCAACAAAGGAGCTTAGGCAGAGGCATGAGGGATCCAAAGGCAAGCCTTGTATAGATTATTTTTAGTGTCAAACTGAAGTCATTAAAAAGAGTATCGCGAGAAACATATGATGAAGCGAGCCCAACGAGCCAAACTCACCCTTACAAGATCTGCTCGTCCTCTGCTATTAATACTCTGCCAGACGTGAGTCAGTGCTTCTCTCGGGTGAAAAGTTGGTGCAAAGACAGCGGAGCACTACTGAGGGGTTGCAGCTTCATGATGCCTTGAACGGAGGTATAAGACAGCGAGCGGAAAGTAGACAAGCTGCCCCCTTCGCATGGCGCCGAACTGCGTGAGGAGTCTGCTGCAGAGCAGCAAGCGGGATTTACTCTCGCCTGACAGCAGGGGAGTCATTTGAGTCAAAATGTCAGTCACTAGGATGCTTCTTTATTGTCACAGATCCAAAAGTAATTACTTAGTAGGCAGAGGGATAAACGGAGAGGCAGGATTCAGCAAACAGCCTTGAACTTGCAGGACCTTACATTCTGAAAAAGATATTAAAAGATTTCTGTTAAGTGATGTCTGGAACATCTGCCGGAATTAAACCTCCATGGAAGGAGCACACATGTACAAAGTTATGGAGACCTGGTTATGGAGAAATGCGTTTTTTTTCCCTACTATATTATTATGTATGGGAGAATCCTTCTCCCATTTCAGAAAGGATTCTCTCTGTGCCTCCTACTTGGCCAGCGAATGCATCTGGAAATCCTCCGGCTCTTTCTCCACTCGCCGCTCCCCGGCCAGTGCCCGGAGAAAATCCGGCAGACGCCAGCAACGCCAACCTGCACCCGACCTCATGCCTCCGATTCCCTCCACGCTGCCACGTTAGCGGCTAACGGGGTCGCATGCTGGCTGCCAGGTCCCAGTGAGTCCAGGACGAATGGGAGGGAGTCCTCTCACCGCCGAGTCGCTTCACTGCCAGCCCCCCAGTCCGGCTTATTAATCCACCGGCACGTCTGAGGTCTCCACGCGTCGGCCGCAGTAATGGGGAAACCTGTGTCACTAATATGGGTCAATAGGTTTTCACAATGTTCGACAGATCGCTTTCTTTTTTGTTCAGTAAAAGATTTTGCAAGTGGCTGCATAGCAGAAGCCGAATCCAGCACGCTCGGTGAGGGCTTGTAAATCTTGGTGCCAAATCAGGTCACATCAATTAGTGACCCTTCATTTGCTTCAACATGCAATAAAGTTTGCGATCTATCATACGCTGACAGTTTTGGAGTGGGTGAAGACGTGGATGATGAAGAGGGTAGAGCAGCCCCCCCCCTCCAAATCGAAACAAGATGAGAGGCCATGTGTCAGCGGCCCCGGTACCTTCCGCGGTGCAGAACGCCCAAGGCCACATCTCACATGGGACCGCTCGGGCAGATAGCGAGCTGCCTGTCAGTCCCACTAACCAGCCTCTCTATAATCTCTGCTGCTTTCTCTGACCCCCCCCAGTCTGAAACGTGTGACGCACATCCCAGGAGGATAAATAACACTTGGAGGTGTAGAATCATCCAGGCGCTTAATGGTGAAACGCCACGCCTGCCTCACTTCTGCCTCCCCAGATGGTTCCTTCCGTCTCCGCGACTCAGAGAAGATGCTTAAACATGAGCTGTCAGTGATGCAAGAGCTACTGCATTACAGTAATAGAGAAGGCCATACTATTTTATAATAATTGAAATACTTCCCAGTCAATACTTTCCAGACATTTTACATTAAATGCAAAAAGGAAAATCAGCGTTGCCATAGTCTCACATAGAAACTTCCAGACTGATTCTGAACGCTTATATCCTGTCAGGAGTATGCTAAGTTGTTATTTTGCTCTGTTCTTCCCCATGGGTTAAGGCCACTGACTGTGTGCATGACAATAATCCTTTGTGCTCTGTGGCGTCTGCAGACTGCTCCAATTCACATCAGCGAGCCTAAGTGTGGACCAGCACTTGGAGAACTTCTCTATGGCCCTGTTCAAATGGCGAAGCGCTCGTCAGTGGCATCAGTGGCCGGCTCTGGATCCGCTGGCCTTCCCGCCAGCCCAGGGGACATGCAGTCCCGATCACACGGAGAAGAGTCCCTCTGAGGGTTTCTGTTCTTCGAGGGCCACGGGGACCCCGGTTACAGTAATTGCATTTCCTGTTCTGCCACAAGATCAGAAGGAGCATTCTGGGAGGTCGGTAACGATTCCACAAGAGCTAATGTGAGTCTGGGAGGAAGGAGCAACCTCTTTTTCTGAGTCTCAGAAAGGTTTATTGCTAAAATACTGTATTAAAAATGATGCACGGGGCTGAGCCAAGACCCTGACTTTTCTCTTTCCTGCCAATTCTACTAGAACTTTCACAGAAAATAAGGCCTGGAGTCAAGCAGCAGTTTCATCTTCCCTCAGCGCTCGCCGAGCTCGGCCCGTGCACAGGCGACACGAGCGGCGATCTGGTGACTCCATAAGGTCCTGTAAATGGCTGAATTTTATAACTGCTATAATTACGGATTCACATAATAAAGCAAAACAAAAAAATATATTTTAAACAGAAAACAAGGAACCAAATAATAATAATTTAAAAAACTTGTAGATAAAATACCTTAAGGAGAGGCCAGATGATGAAAACCAATTCTATCTTGAAAGAGTTTTGGCCAGTGGACAGGTTTTCCACAGAGCAGCGCGGACTGGCACGAACATTTGTACAAAATTATATGTGTATCTGCAGAAGCACGCGGGAGACGGCCGCCCGCCCGCATATACCTCAGCGTCCCGGCAAGCCTCCGCCGCAGCCCTCCAAACCGCCGCATTTTAATTACCGACAGGCTGCATGCGGAGCCGCTTTGATATGGTAATATATCCCATCGTCTTCATATGCGCCTATGAAAATCTTCATCCGATTCATAAGAAACAAGGAGCAATGCTAATAGGTACCCCTCGCTCTGCTGACTGCAGTCTACTAATGAGATACATTACAGATCATAGTGAAAATACGAACAGACACTACAGATTAGCTTTACATTTACAGGTTATCACCGTGTTATTAAAACACATGTGCAATAATAATGCCAAAATTGTTGATGAAGAGAAAAAACGGCAACTTAACTGTCAAGGATTGAACAGATATGTTCATTCATAATTGCAATATTACAAAGGTTATATAAATATTTCCCGACATTTCTCTTAACACACATAAGTATACCACACTGAAATCTCGGGAAATGTAATATTCAGTGTTTTGGGTCTATGTGTAAATCTGATAAGATGTCTAAACATTATTATGTCTTCTGAATACTGTTACATATAATGATCACACTGAGATCCGAGGCTCTCTAAATCATGACCAAAAATGAGGAAATATGGCTCCAAGGTTATAAAGATGCTACAGCAAATACCATCCAAAAGACACAATCAGTCACAATTTCACCAAGGTTAAAAGCCACAAGCTATTACAGGAGTATGGTTTCTCGTCCGTTGTGTAAGAAAAAAAAAAAAGATTTAATCTAATCATCAGTGACGTTCATACACTGCAGATCAGTGAAATCAAACATCTGACTGACTCTCGGGGATGGCTCTGCCAAAATTTTCGTTTCTACAAAGCTGTGTGATCTTACTCATTATGCAAGGTGGGCACCGTAAAACACGGTTATACAATTAAGTTATAATCAATTGCTCCTACATTTGTTTTGGGAATTAGGGGTCAGAGGGCAGATCGGGAGCTGAAAAGCCGAGCAGCATTCCGACACGTTTTCCAGATGGGACATGGCGGATGCTCGACCGGGATGACCAGTAACACCATCACGGCACCAGGCAATTAAAATAAACGGAGCCTGCTGCCTGTTATGAAATCGCTTTGCCGTAAAGAAGTACTGTGACAGGTCTCTGAAAACTAAAATTTATTAGGCATATATTTGAAAAGAAAGAAAAAAATATTCGGTTCCCCACGCAGGAAGTAGGCTACTGCTTAATGAACACGTTGCCATCGGTTTTGATCGCGGCTGAAACATTCCGCTGCAAATTAGCCGACAGTAATCAGGACAGATGTCCCGACATGTGCTCCCACGTTTATTCACCCACCTGTCCTCCCTCGCTTCTGCTGCTCCATCTCTCTTCTACCAGAGCCGCTGTTGTTTATCTCCTCTCATCTTGTTTATCATTAGCGGCCTGCCTGTTTGGGCTGCAGCCCCCAAATATGGCGAGGTGTGTACGAATTACACCTCTGCCGCAGCCGTTTCTTCGTTCGACCACGTTTTTTTCCCACATCTGCCGTAGTATAAGCTAGAAGTCTAAACCCAGGTGGAATACAGGGGTAATACGGTTTATTACTTGAAGACGTGACAATAAATTATCACACGATTTAAATCACGGCTGAATCTGAATACAGAGATTGTTTCTGTACCTCCAAAAATGTCACAGTTTTAATCAAAGAAATTTTTATCTGTACATTTACATATGCATCCGTTCTAAGATTACACCCTGGGCCAGTTACTGTGGAGATCGTGTGTGGTGCTCGTCTCATTGTCATTATCACACGTTTAGCCTTCAGCAGAATCGTTTCAGTATTTTACAACTTAAGCCAAGTCATGCATCTCGAATATTTTTACTTAAGAAATATGCACGGTCGAATCAGTAGTATACACCTGTTAAACTCAATAAAAATCTTAGCTCATGCTACTAGGAAAAGGTCTTCAAACAACTTGGAAAAAATAACGCCAGAAATAAAACAGTAAGAAGTTTGCTTAAAAACAACTATAGCAACATCAATACATATTATTATTATTATTATTATTATTATTATTATTATTATTAATAATAATAATAATAATAATAATAACAATAGCAATAATAATGATACTAATAATAAAAGTATTAATTTTGAATTTCACAATGTGCCTCATCCGTCAGAAAAATGTAAAGATAGAAAATGAGTTGAACGAGCTTAAATTTTCATCAGAATTTGACAATCAATGTTGATTAAAAAGATTCAGTGTAACCTAATCATGAACTTAATGACATTGACCTATGCCTATGCTTAACACAAGTGCGAGTTCACAGTAGTTGCTTCCATAATAACTTTTTTTTCAGTTCGTTGCTATGAGATCTTATCTTCATGCTTTCGGACTGTTTCGCAGTATTAAAATATACGAGCTACTGGTGATAGGGTTAGGGCACCGATTACATTTTAACAAGTTAGTTTAGAAGCATAACTGCAACTCTGAAACCACGCGGTTTCAATATTCTGCTGCATAGCCCCAGATCTTTTAACTTATTCTACTGGCAACAGGCGAGTCAGGGCAAGGCGGTATCTTTTATACCGCGGTCAGGTTAGGAAATGTGCTAGTCGCGCAAAACCAGAAGTCTTTTCGCCAGTCCACGTGTATAGGTAATACGGACAATGATTATCAGTCTGGACATTTAGAATATAAGCAAAGTATACACATACCGTAACAGTATACCGATTAAGTTTTACATGTATGGAACGTGCACTTAAAACACTTTAAAACTGAATAACAAAGAACAAAGAAAAATTAAGCGAAGAAACGACCGATGACATATTCACTGGAAAAAAAAAACATACAATATAATTATTAAAATATCATTCCGACCTGCTTATTCCTAGCACTGCGCGTGTATTGAGTTGTGTGCTTAAATGCGCCGAAATCATTTCCCACTTGGAGATATAATTTCATCTCAAAAAACAAATGATAAAATTACCATTAAGTTAAGCACAATACTATAAAACGAAGTTTTACGTTAATTTCACTCGTGTTCAAGCTGTGTGAATAAGGCAGAAGTCCCAGACAGTGCAGCCTATTCCCGTACAGTCGCCAGGACAATATGCTGAATGGGCAGTCTAATAATAAATATGTAATTCGGATTTACTTTGGGTTCCAGTGCCATCTTACCTTATGGGGGAACTTTCTCTCACAGCTAACAGCAACTGTTCAAAATGCCATTAGAGAATCCAGCTCACTTTTGCAGATGAGTTTTCAAACACTTCCTCGCGCAAAGACGTTGGTCTATTATTAAGACGAATATAACTTAGGCGAATGGTACAACTGTTGAGATACATACAATTAAAGCGTCAAAATCCACCTGTGCACAGGGGGTTTGTTTCAAGGACTATGTAACCATAATCATATAAATAGTACCCATAAATGCAATCTAATAATATACAGTAATAAATACATACAAGAGACTAACATAGCCGTTTTGTAAGCCTCGTGTGCTTGCAATGTGAAGTGAATTTCCACTTATTTATTTCTTATTTTGTAGTTCACAAAATATCCCTTGTTAAATGTTATCACTACATGTACAGCAGTCTTGCATAAAGTTTATCTGAAATAGCGAAAGCGTCTAATTTCGGGTAACGCCCTTAAATGATGCGCTATCTACTTTAGCCAGGCTCCGCAGACTTATTTTACTAGTGCTTTTTGTCCTCTTTTTAGCCTTAAATGCCATTTTGAGTTTTTCCACTGCTTCAGCGTCTCCTCTTGGTAATCCACGATTTCACCGCAACAAATTCAAATACACGTGTAAATTGAAAGCATCTCGCGATTGGTTTTTGCCGTAACATTTGGGATATTGGTCATTTATAAAGTCCCCAAAGAGGCAGTTTTTAATATCAATTTGATTTATTGATCCTGGCGCTACCGGCATTATTCTAATCTTTTAATCTAGTTTGAAAAACTACATAAGAACTATTTGTATTTTTATAATTTATATCACACAACAGAAAAACTTTATGTTTTGCTTGCATCGTGTCTTGATTATTTCTCACTAACATATATAAATATTGATATTTTGAAAACACCGCGAGCTATGGAAATTTTGTGACATTACGACAGACTTACTGTGTCCAGCCTGTATTTCCTAGCGGCCGATCCCGCGAAGGAAGCCCGATTTGTCCACGTTCCGCATTGTTTTTTAGCGTAGTACACTTGCGGTGCGGAGTTTGTTTTCATTAATTGCTTATGCTTTCGTGCAAGGTCAATTTACCTGACCCCCAGTGAAAGTTCAGTAACATGCAAACTTTATTATGAGGATAATAGGCCTATTTAAGGAATCAATAAACCCTTAAATTACAAATAAAACAGTAGAGCATAAACAACAACAAATCCAGAACTCTAAATTAACTTTCATAACGTACGTAGAGTTACACTTGGAGTTGGATATCCAGTGTTACCCAAGACATTATCAACGAATAGTACCGCTTTGTGGACAGAAATGAAATTGCTCCGTACAGAAAGGGACGTCACGCTTTACCCCGGGACTCCCCGAAAACGGCGTTAGAAAGTAGTTTAAATATTACATAGAAGTCCGACATGAATGAAGCATAATGAACGATGAGAACATAACACAGATTATCAGTATAACCACTTCTTAACATAACAGGGGTAGGTTTACTTTAAAATGACGATAGGAAATATCTCGAAACACATGCTTCTATTTACTTTAAAGACACGAAGCGAGCACATGGACTTAACTTCAGAATACACTTCTTACATAACACTACCAGTGAACGAAATGCAGAGTCAGAAGTTAGCGATTATAAATTCGCATGTCAGCCAAACTGTGCCCAGCATTTAAAACAAAGGCTCACAAAACCGGTCCAGGGGAAAAATAATACACGCAGCCGACTGTATCTATGATTAGTAAAACTAATTAAATTACCAAGTAGTACCGTGTGCAACAAAAAGTGACACACTGACCGCGAGTACTGCAAGGAACATAACGGAGCAAACAAACAAAAAACAAACGAACGGAAAGAATGAAAACACACACCGTTACCTTGATGCAGAAGTCTGGAAAAAACAACCTCAGGTCCGTTGGCAATTCCGCTTTGATGTGTTTAATCTAAAAGGATGATCACTGCTTTATATTGAGATAAAGGCTAAATATTGTTAGTGGTTCCATGGGCCATAAAGATGGAATTCCGTTCTTTTACAGAAGTTTAGCTGTCAAGGCTGCGATGAGCTTTTGTTGATATCTGACTTATTTATTTCCTTCTCTTGCTCAAGTGAAGGCGAAGGCTAGTGCTGTCAATCTTGGCAATCAATGTGAGCGGCCATGTCGCAAGTATTCAAAGCATTTCCCGTCGTGCAACATCAGAAAGTGAGTGGCCAGGGCATTGATCTGGGGTAGGCAAAGAGGCAGGGCTCCCCCTCCCAGCCGCGAGAGATGCAAGAAAGAGAGAGTGAGCGAAAGAGTGAGTGAGAGAGAGAGCGAGAGAGAGAGAGAGAGATAAAGTCAGAGAGCGTTGAGGCGATTTTGCGCAAAAGAAGGAATGGAAGTTTGAGGATTAGGAACCATACTTAGGCTAATAGTTTAAATGGCCTATAGTACAATGTTAAACCTTTATTTAATATCCATGTAACAAGACCGCCGATAAGCATATACAAACGAATAGCGAAATATATAGATAAGCGAAAACCAACTTAAATTTTTATAACAACAGTAACAATAATTCTTGTTTGTTAATGGAATTGTGCTAAATATCTAAACAGACAATTAGTTACTAGTCTTAAATTGAAAAATTGATCAATGATAGAAAATTTGTATCAGCAGAACGCAGAATGTAGCCTACAAATTTAAATTATAAAATGTTTCATTTTGTTGTTCTGTTAAATTGCTGAATAAACGCTCCCTTCAACGTGATTTTGAATTGTTCAATTCGCCCATATTACTTAGTAGAAGTAGCAGTAATTCGAATTATACCCAGGCCCGTAGCGGTGTCTGTAGTAATAAAGTAAACCGCAGCTGTCAAAAAAAGGCAAAATAAAGTTGCCTAGGAATGCCTGTGTAAGTGTGTGTGCAAAGGAAAAAGAAATTAGATCATAGTATTAGATTGTCGTAGATTAAAGAACCAAAAATCCTTTACTGTTTATATAATACTGGCAGTATTCTGAGCTGACCTGTAATAATGTAACGTAATGTAACTATTGAAGTAACCATTTTCACGACGGGCTGCATTTAATTTGGAGTATAAATTTATAAATTGCTACGTTACGTGACGTTTAAAATAAGGCTATTTAAAAATGAAATTCTGCGCAATATAGGCCTATGGCTGCTATATAAGTGATTTATCAATAAGAAGAATCTTTCGGCTGCCGCCCTCAAGTGGAAACTGAAATCTTGCTTCAATGACTAATGTATTTAGGCAGAGAAAGTACAATTTTACCCACTTTTAAAAATTGCTGTATAGATAACTCAAATAATTATTAGCTGCGGTGAAGTTTACAGTTTGTATTCAGCATATAAATGTAACATTGTATATATTTACAGTATGTGTTTAATCTCATTGTGAATTTTAAAGCGGTGAGTGCAAAGCAAATACTTTAAAATACAAAGGTATGTGAAATTCACTTATTTCTCTTCGGAGCTAGCAAAATAGGGAAAAATCATATACAATCATTTACTTAAAAACTAAGTCCCGCCATTATCCAACTATAAATTTATCTTTTTTTTTTTTTTGCAGATTATTGTGCAACAGGCTGTAATTTAAACGATTAACGTTACTATATATGGCTACTTTAAAAAAATAAAACTTTCAGAAATGTTTTCTGCCCTTGACGGATACTTGACAGATTGTTGATGTCGGAAAACATGGAAGAATCCAAAACGTGACATCACATTTGACCCCTTCAATCAATCCAAAGTCGTAAAATGCCCCATGCTTTCTCAATTTATATTTCTCAATGTACATGGATCCTGAATACAGAAAATATCTAGAGTTCAACCGATAAACCCATTCATATGCATTTCGTCCTTAGACACAAAATGACAGCCTGTCGGTCACACAGACGGTCACAGGTTGCAACAGATTCCAATGCATGCAACTGATGAAGTATGACTTTCTTTATTTAATATAAAACGTCTTTGCAAATTTCAAAAATACAATGGAGGGAAATATGTAAATGGAACACAATAACAGTTTAAGTAATTTATAGGGGTAAACACAGCAGACTACCTGAAATTTTGAAATAAAACTTTTTTTTAAACGAAAAATAATGTTCTTTATAACTGAATAAAATTTGTATAATGTATTTTTTTTTCTTAAAAAAAAAAAAAAAAAAAACCTCACAGGTAACAAATGAAAACTATCGATTCACCAATCTCTGGCCAAAATGCAATATTGTACTTACAATGACAGGAAAAGCTGCCGCAGGAAACGCTGTTTAACTGAAGAGTTAGACAGGGCTAGGGCGAGAGAGAGTGAGAGAGAGGGAGGGAGGGAGAAAGAGAGAGAGAGAGAGAGAGAGAGAGAGAGCCTAGATAGCGCCTTCAAGACATCTCGGCGCATCTGCCCGGCTCCCGTCTTTCATTTTTACATTCCCTTTGTTCCTGTGGAAATCATGTCCACATCTTCATTCCAAAATTCTGCCTGCACCAAAGAGAACCTAAATAATTTAAACAAAGGCAATAAACTAAAGGCACTTAAAGTTTTTTTTTTTTCTCTTTGGCTAAGTATTTTAGAGTGATTATTTGAATATTAAAATAAATGTCCAAAAGTCACTTATAAGTGGAACACAGTAGAATAGAACTATCCTGTCATGTAATGACCGCTGAGAGTTGTAATCAGAGTTGCATTTCTAGGCGAAGACACAGTTCTAAAATTAAAACATTTATTTAGCGTACGGAAGTACGATCAGCATAACGTGTTATTTAAAGGCTGGTTAAAACACATTTTAAATGTCGACTCGGGGCTGCCATTATCTTTGTTAAACTGTTTTTCCTTCATAACTCCGAAGAAACAGACTCAAGCCACTCTGTGATTTTTTTCCCCAAATAGTTGCGTTAGGGCTAGGCTAACACACGAGTGCTGAAATGTAAGCCAAAGATCTACCCTAATGTGAAAACATTAAAAACGTACCCGGGGAAAAGTGCTTTGTACAGTAAGTTATATACATAGCCTACATAGGCTACGTATGCTGTTTTACTCTCTTTTAAGGAGCAAACATTTCCAAACTATTCTTGCATGGTCTGAACATTGATTGTAACCGATTTATACACATAACGCAAACGAGCGTGCAGTTTTCGCTCTTTCAAGAACGTTTAAAATGGTAAAGCATTTTGTGGACTCTAAATAGTTAACTTTATCTGTCAGAGAGTATATAGCCTACATAGAATACACTGTATATCACAGTCAAACAAACAGGCTTATATTGTAAGCACTAACTTAAAAGCTGAATAGAGATCACTGACATACACGGGGAGCGTTTTCCGATGAATCCATCCCCCAACATGGACAGGTATCGTATGGTTAACGGGAACTTAATTTGTAAGCTACGTGCCTCACACGCCACCCTTCGATGTTTATGTGAATTGCCGTTTAAGATCGTCCGTGTAACGCAGTAATCTGCGCTCCTAAATATTACAGATATGATCCCTGGAAATGTCGACAGCTTAATTATATTTCAGACTTACGTTCAACAAACGAAATGTTATCGTAGGTCACTATGTGCAGATAAATCGGGGTACAATCTTCATGCAACGAAGATAATCGTATCCAGACAAAGCAACTGTTTGATAACGTCTACATTGGGAAAATAAATAAATGATTATATTTAAATTTAAGTATTTGCCGTAGAAGTATGTAGGCCTCTAACTAAAATAATTTCTTTTCATACATATCCTTCCTGTCTTCATCTTAAGAAAAATATAGGCTGTCAGTTTGTTTGGCTACTTTGATAGCACAGTTCTTAAGTATATAATATTTTATTTAAATAACACTTTCTTGCAAAAGTTTTTTTTTCATTTGGAATAACATGCTCGTATGCAGAGCCCAATATATGTAAGGTATACGACATCAATAGTGTTTTTGCAATCTCCAATACGACGCTTCGACAGGATGTTTCAAACGTCTTTCCTTTAAACAGCGTTTCACTGTTTTCTCAAATACTCCTTTGGCTACTAAAACACATGGTTCTATCCACCCAACATATGTAAATGGATTTTAAAACGTATTACTGACTTTCATAGATCGTACAAAATCATTTGGTTTCACGTTGGTTTTACAGTATAAAATATCTTAAGTTTAAAGAAAAGTGGCTTTATGAGTAACGCGTGAAGGTTACAGATTCTAATTTAATTTAATTTAAATGAATCTGATAATAATTTCAACATTTGTAAGTACATTGAATATGTAGGGCTACACCTGAAATGTTACTGTAACAATGATTGTGTCACGTTGCGCATCAGGCCAAATTGTACAGTATCCAAGTGAGCTACATTTGGAAACTATGTATTAAAATTAGTTTAATTCACAAAATAACAGCTGACATAGGCCTATGTTATTCAGCCTTTCTCCATGTGAAAGTGTTACATAAACGGTAGGCCACGTCGAATGTGCTATTTTGTGCGACAGCAATAAAGCAGAAAACAAATATCTGCAATCCCATAATTAATTTTAATGAGACCAATGTACATCACAAGACCTAAGTATGAATTGGCCATAGTTTAGCTGGATGGTTGCTATCATACAAACAACGCGCTCTGTAAATAATAGCAGAGATTACGGCGGCATTTGTTATAAATGTAATTGTGACTTATATGGCAGCTTTATAAAACTCGAGTTCTTTTAGTTGCCGTAGAATCTAAAATACTGGATGTCTGTGATCCAGTTGTGGTGAAGTAAATATGTTTTCTATCATATTGTTTAGTACTGTTTAACTTTATCCTTTTTATTTAGTCATCATTATTACTAGTCTATAGTAATTAATTTAGTATTTATTTGTGCATTATTCGTATAGGAGCAATATTCTTATGTTAGAATAGTCTGACCAGCTGAATATCTAGAGCATCATTTTGGTTAATCTATCTTATTTAATTTTACGACAATAAACCACATCCGTAGAGTTGGACTTTAAATATTCTGGTGAAAGTTTTAACAATGACGTCATATTTTTAAAACCGAAGAACATCGCTTTTATTTTGAATATTCGTCCAAACTGTCTTACTTAGTGTATAACTTATACGTACTGTTGAATTTTTACAGTAACCTTAACCTTGAACTCACGAATTAAGATGGTTACTCATTTAAATCCCTCAACCGTTTGTTGGAACCAATAACAAAATTCTGCTACAGCATTACGTGGATCCACCAGAAGCCGAACTTGATAGTCACAGGATTTAGACTAATATGAATCACTTCGACGGTGTTTAACAATACTAATCTAAACTTGGTTCCTACGAGGTGAAGCTTAACCTTTCAACTTCCACTTTTTCGACATTTTTAACTCTCTCCTATTTTTGTTATATACGCGTCTTATTTTTTTTCCTCTTCAGATCTAAATATTAAAGCATTCTAATAATGTAGTAACAATTGAAAGTTTTTGCAATAAATCGAATTACTCTTAGGCGAAACTTAAATTTGTCAAATAACATTTTATTATACTATAGATTGACCTTTTTTTAATAGTGTATTTTGCAAATGCTTGATTCTCAACGTTTCCTCTCAAGTGTCTTTAAACATGGAAACAAAAACTTGTAAACAGAGAACTTGACAAACTGCAAGTCATTATGTGGTACGAAAAGGATGGGGATATCATTTTAACCATCAGTGGCAGGGAAACCAGTTCCTTATGGCATTTTCTGTCACGTTCGGGGCTTTTAAACATTTAATTAGAGATAATTGCTTCAAGAGCAGGGACATCTGTGCGGCACTGTTAATCTTTAAAATAGAATTATGATCGGAAAAACAATTGCCTGTTTTCGAGTGTCTCAGCCCAGCCGTAAAAGCTCCTGTTTCTCATTATATTGCTTTAGAGATTTAAACTGACGCTCGCGGAGCAGTCCACCCCGAAATGGGGCTTCATGCTTTTACATGCACACTAAGAGAAATGCGTAACGATTGTGTTTCTTTTAGAATGATGAAATGTTACTGCACTTGAAGTTCTACGGAAGGTCTAAAGAGGATGTAGTGCATTCAGTAACTGAATGTATATGAAAGCTTAGGCATTCAGAGTCAACGAAAGGCATAGTATCAATGATACCTTTTAATGGTATTCACGGGCATGTATATTTTAATAAATTGTAAGCTCACCAGAGACTTTAAGATGGCGTAAGCTTCAGTGTAGGAAAGAATATATTTTATGGCTGTATGGTGAAAGAAATTTGATCACTGTAGGTAAATTTAAGATGATTTTATATAATGAATTTTCTGTTTGTATGTATGGTCACCGAAACATTTTTTCCACAGATGTGAATTTATGTAGTTAAAAGGCCAGTATTCAATGAGTGTCAAATTATTCACGTATGTGGTTCTTTGAAATCATTATTTCAAGCATACTTTATTTTATTGATGGTGTACTCCAGATCTATGCACATAAATTAAAAATAACTTTTGGAAGTAATGTTTTAAAAAATGACAATGCAAGGCAAATTAAATTGGAATAAGTCTGAAATTACTTTCCTCCCAGGATATAAATTTCAGTTGAAATGTGGAATTAGTGGTCACATTGTCAAACACAATGCTTATAAAATGTGTTCTACTCAAACCCCATATAACCTCTACATTGGCCATCTCAAGGGGACTCTGCACTTATTAGGGACTTTAAGAACTACTGTATTTACCGTGAAATTATTAAGAGCTGACCCACTCATCTCGGACACTGTTCCTTAACATTATTGGTTATGTGATCAAACAGATCCAAGATCTGTAATTTGTAAATACTGTACATAAAAGTTAAATTCATCCAGATGGCTGAGTGACGCGCTGCTTTTCAATGTGTTTATGATTTTGTCTCCCACGTGCATGGTTCACTCCCTTGCACCCCTGGTTTTAAATACGATCATATTCCTCTGCAGACCTGGGTCAATTTCACCCAATCTTATGTTTCATTATGCCAACACCACCAAGAACCTGGATGAGGCACAGACACCCCACCACCATCTCCTACAATACTGCAAGTACACACAGTTCTAGTTCATAATCAGGTCAGGTGAGGTCAGGTTGGGGAGCAGGCGCTGATACACCCACCACACAGCGAAACTGGCTGGCGACCCCCCAGGCAGATACACGGTCCAGTCCCACCCTCCAGAATTGGCCATCCATCTGCCGCAGCCAGGTGTTACGTGGGCGTCCCCTCAGTCTGGTCCAGCCACTTGGGTCCTCAGCAATGAGGATCTTGCTAGTCGGATCACTCTCAGGGAAACACGACACATGGCCATAGTGCCGTAACTGAAGCTCCCTCACAATGCAGGTAATGTGCCTCATTCAGGTCTCCTCTAGCAACTGCTCATTCGACACAAATTCAAGCCAGCGGTATCCAAGGATTCTCTGAAGAGACACAGTACTGAAGGAGTTCAGTCTTTGTCTCAGCTCACTGGATAGCAACCATGTCTCAGAGCCATACAGCAAGACAGGGAGCACCAGGACTCTAAAGACTTGGACCATCGTCCTCTTGCAAAGATATCGGGAGCCTTACACCCCTTTCCAGTGACCTCATGACCCCCCATGCTTAGTCTGCTGACTTCATTGGAGGAGTCACTAGAGACATGAATGTCGCTGCTGAGATAGGTAAATCTCTGAATGAGACTGAGGTCAATCTCTCAACATGGTTGACATTCTCCTCACAGACAGACACTCTACTGGCCTAAGAAGTCATTAAATGCCCAGATCTTCGTCTTTATCCAGGATGCCCACAATCCTGGATATTCAGACTCCTCGCACGGTCTATCAAAAACCCCGATCAGAACCTCCATTGACTCCACTAAAATCACAGCATCATTGACAAAGTCAAGATCAGTAAATCTTTCTTCACCAATGGATGCCCCATAGCCACTGGACCCCATGACCATGCCCAATACCCAGTCCATACAAGCAATGAACAGAGTAGGAGCAAGAACTCACCCCTGGTGAACCCCATAATCAACTGGGAAGAACGCAGAGGTTCTCCCTCCACTCTGTACAGCACTCACAGTACCAGTGTACAGGCCGGCCATGATGTCCAGCAACATCGGGGGGATCCTGTGAAGTCTCAGGATGTCCCACAGGGCAACTCGATCAACTGGCTGCAAAGAACCTCTGCCGATATTTGTGCTTCTGCTTGATGAGAACCCTCACTGAGGGTATGGTCCAGGATACGGTCAATGGTAGACTTCTTAGGCTTAAAACCAGACAGCTCTGGTCGCTGACAGGCAAGCAAGTGATCACGGATCTTGTTAAGGATGACCCTAGCATGGACCTTACCTGGCACCGAAAGCAGTGTTATCCCCCTGTAGTTCCAGGCGATCACCCTTCCCTTTCCAGATAGGGACTACAAGCCCTGTTTTCCAGTCGGTTGGGATGACGCCTGACTCCCAAATGGAAGCAAAGATTGCCTGCTGTGCCAGGAGGACAGCTTTCCCATCAGTTTGGGGAAGTTCACCCCGGATACCACAGATTCCTGCGGCCTTCCCTACCCCCAGCTGATTCACCACCCGTGCAATCTCAGTGGGACTGGGTGGTTCACAGCTGATTGGAGGATCAGCTTCGATTATCTGCTCTCAAAGCTGTCCTTCTCAGTTCCCAATAGAGACTAGAGTTGCCACCAAGTCGTGGTCGGTGACTCCTCTTCTCTCCAGGGTGTCCTGCGAGGTGAAACACCTCCTTTTGGGAACACTGACAACACCAACACAGCCCTCGACAACCTTCAGGGTCTTATGGAAGGTCTCCCACATCACATTAGAGTCAGCAGTCACGCCCAAGTCTGCAAGTTCCACACACAAACTGCGTGCAAACTCATCTGAAACAGCTTAATCTTGGAGTTTGGATAAGTCCAGCCTCATTCTCCTAGTAGGTGGTAGCCTATTGGATCTAAGCTGAGTCGTCAGAGTAGCAACAAGTCTGTGGTCAGAATGCACAAACTAAGCACTCCAGTAGACACTGCAGTTCTGCAGGAGCCTCCAGCGTCTGTCCACAGCGGATCTGATGAGTCTCCTTCACCATACCACCAGTATTGGAGTACCAAGTCCAACGATGTGACTCAGGGTGCTGGAACCAGGATCCAGCGACCCGCAGCCCCTGACCTTTTGCAAAGAAATGGAACATGGAGCCACTTACACCATAATCTCCAGACCCATGGGAACTGACACAATCCTCATAGCCATCCCTGTCAGTGCCAGTGGATGCATTGAAGTCACCCATGGCCAGAGGAGTGTCACCTCGGGGGCACCTATCAACCACCGAGCGAAGTTGTGAGTAAAATGTCTCCCTCGACGAGACATCACTCACCGCGGTCAGAGCATACACTGAGACAACAGACAAGACACCTAAGGAGTGCCACATGATACAGTCATTGAAAGAAGTGACATCATACGCCATCTGAAGGAACCGATCCACTATAGCAACAGCTACTCCCTGAGTATGGCAGCCGTCAGACCGACCAGACCAAAAGTAGGTATACCCACCTACAGAGATGTGGCCACTCCCCGGTCTGCGTACCTCAGGGAGTGCTGCCACTGAAATGCGGAGTTTACGAAGCTCCCCTGACAGCAGAGGAAGATGGTCATCTTGCCAGAGAGGCAAAAAGTTCCACGTACCTGCCGGAATGGGTCCCCTCAAACTGGGACCTGAGTGCCGCCATGCAGTAGACGACGCCTCAGCTCCACACCAGCCCTGATCCCCAACAGGCCTGACCCTACTAGCTCTCCAACGGTATCGACTCGTCCAGGCATGGGGCTCCTGAAGGCTTTCCTCCATCCCCTTCATGGCGCGTGCAGCCTTCCTGCGGGCGGCTGCAGCAGAGCTACTCCCGCGGAGAGCAGAAAAGTATCTAGCTTGTTTTAATCAAGCAGTTGTGAGTTGTTTTACGGTGTCTGGAGTGCCAATCCCGCCAGCAACCCCCAAAAAATTCCCCGCAAGTTGGAGGACCGCTTGCAGGGCCGGATGCGGTTCACATCATACCTCAGATTAGTTTCAACCTAAAACCTATTGACATTTCATTCACCCATGAATACCCAGTTTCAAGGTAAGTTTTTTAAACTGAGTAGCCATTATTATCCCATATACAGCCTTTCTGTCAAAAATCCTTAATCATACCCTGAACTTGCGCAAAATAAGAATTATGAGTGCTGATTTTTAATATCACTTTATTTATCTGCAAAGTAGTACATGTGGCCAGATTTCTGTTGCTCTTGCATTAACACAAACCAGCACAATAGTGGAAAAACACACATACGACAATAACAATGTGTTAATGGGTTTAGTACACTGGTAATACATGTAAGATATTCCTTAATAGACTGTTTTCGTCTTTGTAACCAGGGAAAGTTAGCACTGCCAATTCCTTCTGTGTTTAATGTGTGTTGGACTGTTGGAGAACACTCACAGATTTAAACAGGCCTCTTTAATAATTAAACACCCACATGTGCCTTATAAACAATTGTGTATTGATGATGAAATAAGTCTACGATGTGATTCAGAGAATTTTTATGTGGACCCCAGTGAAGACACAGACTACCTGGAATATCATAAGGAAACAAGGCCTTCACGGAATTTCACCGACCTTCTGATGAATGACTATGAAGAATGTTTCTTTATTTAAGCAATTATTTACCACAATTACCTGCAGGTGATTCCACCCCTATACAGTAGAATTTCAGTCATAACAAATGAATAGATAAGACTGCATTAATTAAATTATTTCACTCAATTTCTGCATGGTAAATTATGAGTCAGTTCTTGTAAACATGCTTGTAAAGCTTTCAAATACTTACAGTGTCTTTGTTATTTCCTGTGGATGGAATTAATGGCAGAAAGTATGATCCAGAGCACTAGACCTCTGGGATTCAGGCCTTGATTTCTGAAGCATTCTAGGCTGCGTCAGCGTGGTGCCTTTATTCAGACACATAGAGAAACTTACCTCTCATGTCTTGGGATAACATAGCAGCTTCCTGGTGTGACCTGGTGGACACCTGCTGCATTCATATCTGGTTCTACAAAGCACCTCACTTCCATTGTCTGACAGAGGTACCCTTGACTCTAACTTCCAGTGGAAATTCATGTTCTGCTCCTTCATTTGCCTTATCTTTAATGTTCCAACAGCACTTAAACTAGTCTGCTGGGATGCATGTATTCAGTACTAGCGTCAGTATCCACTGCCCCATTTTCAGCCATAGCTTCTCTGTAATCTTTGTTGAACTAGAAGGTTCTCTTGACTCTGACTACCTCTGAACCTTCTGTGAAAGTCAAATTTCAGTCTTTGTTGGTGCATTACAGAAGACTCTCTCTGACTTTGGTTTCTATTATATATTAAAACTCAAAAAATGTTAGAGTTGCCCAGAAGTTTTTAAACTCACCAGAAGTAGGTAAAGTTCTATCAATACCAGGCTGTGGAATAATACACCATCTAAAATATATAACATATATTGGCCTTGGATTTTATAGTGAATTTCAGTAACATTCTGTTAGCCACATAACACTGAATCAACGAAGAAGTACTACTGTCACAAAGCACTTCAATAAATCACATTGCACCACATATCTGTTTGTGTTCAGGATCACCTTTCATTTTTATTGCAGTCTTCCCTGTCATAGCTGGTGTTGGGACTAACAAGTTCCTTATTAATCAGCAATCACTGGAGCTCGGCGACACAGTCTGTGGCATTTCTGGAATGTACAGGACACGTTTGGGTGCTTTTTAATAATTTATTAATTTTTCCCCTTTACACCCACCATGAGGAGAGCTTATTTCAGGTGAAACTCTTTTGAGCAGAGTGTGCAGAAGCTGCTCCAAAAGCCTTTATAAATCCAGAGAAATCAAAGCAAGACAGGTCCTAACAAAAATATAAGGCACATCAAAAAGGGAGTATGTAGGCAAGAAGGAAGCAGGTCTTCACTTCTTCCTGACTTTTGTGATGAGGTTGAAAGTGTGTGTGTCTATGTGTATGTGTGTGGTCCAGGTCCAGGGGCCAAATGTCCCCACAACATGATAAAAATCTGTTATTTTGACATTGTGGGGACCATTTCTTCGGTCCCCACAAGGGGAAATCAATCTTATAAAGATCTGTGACTGCAATCAAAAAAGTAAAAATGACAAAAGTCTCGTACTTTGTGGTTACTTACAGTATGGCTAAGGTTAGGGCTGGGTAGGGGAGTTTTCTCCATAGAAATGAATGGAGAGATATAATTACAAACCTGTGCCTGTGTGTTTAATACAGTACTGGTATCTTCTGGCTCTGAAAATCTATTCCATTTAAATGCATGCATTAGAACTGAAAATGATTTTCATGTGTCTCTAAATCTTTGTATGTTGGGGAAACTGTAGAGATCTTTTCTGTAGAAGCAGATACCATTTTTATGGCTGGGAATTGTCTTTGGTGGGTTTCTAGCTGGGGAAATTTTTTTAAAAGATTATTTATTAAGTTGGTAGGACAGCAGACATCACCTACAATTATGAAAGGCAGCATAATTAGCACATAGCTTTCTGTGTTCTACTCACTGCAGCTCAGGCAGGTCGAGCTTGACACCTAGATCTTGAGGGGGGGGGGGGGGCTACTGTTCGTGCTGTTCGGAGGTGTTTTTAAAGAGCCACATGACACACAGGGGGGTGAGCAGGTCAAGGTGTTCAGTTTACTATATGTGGGTTTTTGTTTTCCAGAATATTCCAAAAGCATTTAACACTTAGAATCAACACTAATTACTTCAATTGCAATTGAACATCATTAAAATTTCCAGTAGATTTTATATTTGTAATGTACCCGTAGAATGCATAATGAAAGTATAATTATTAAATACCTGATGAGTCAAAATGTCCGGTTAATATCTTTAATATTTATGTTAAAAAATTACATTTCACATATTTGTTCTTCTGCTCATTTTTTTGCCCGGAAAATATTAAGCTTTTTTTCCCCCCGCAAAAAAAATACATTTCAATTGGCAAAAATCTGCATGAAGCTTTAGCTGCAGTTTTGGGTTACACAAAAATAATATCTTTAGCAATCTGCTGTAAGAACATATTTTTTTTCTTTTCACAAAAATACAATTCACATTTGATGCAAATCTTTTTTTCCAAAAAATTCCCTTAAAATTAAGAGCACACTGCAAGACAGCAAATTATTCTCATCTTGGGGTTAAAACTCTAACTGCGCAGTTCACACATCATACAATATATACTAAAAGTGCATCAGTACGTACAGTATGTATAAAAAGCTGATTCTACATGATCACTGTTAGACATTTACACTGCTAATATATTCACAGCGGTCTCCTAGGCAACAGTTTTGTTCGCTTTTTAAAAATAGTCGAGTTTTAATACCAGTAAAAAGCATCATAAAAATGAATCCTGCTGCTATCACCCAATGCTGTGCAATGAAAGAGCCACATATCAGTTTATAATCCCCGGGTTCTTTAAAATGCTCCTCTCTTCATGCATCTGGTGTCCGGCTGCAGCTGCTCACTGTTTAAGAGCATCTCAGTGCTGAGCAACTGCTTTAGCTGTGGGGGCAAATGCCAGAGAGAAGGGCTCAGCGCTTACTGCAGCACCACGGAAACATGCGACAGGTCTGCATATTACTGCAGCAGCACGGAGACATGCGACTGGTCTGCATATTACCGCAGCACTACGGAAACATGCTACGGGTCCGCATATTACGGCCACGACTCAGCTACCTTTAGCACTCACTTTTCATCTGGAAATCATTCATTGTTTTAAATTATTTTACTGCATTCAATTTAATGTAACATACAAAACTTCATTCTGTGAATTGGAGCCATGTGTTTAATTCTAAGATATTTTACAATTAGATGACGAGAAATGTGGGCTGACAGGTTTATTAGGAAGTTTTAGTAAATAGCCAGTATGAGACAATGTGCACTACTGTGCACTATGAATCCCCTCATCATGTTCACTGTGCACAATAAATCACCTTGGTGTGTTCACTGTGCTCTGTGAATCACCTCAGTGTGTTCACTATGCGCTATAAATCACCTCAGTGTGTTCACTGTGCTCTGTGAATCACCTGTGTGTTCACTATGCAATATGGATCACCTCAGTGTGTTCACTATGCACTATGGATCACCTCAGTGTGTTCACTGTGCTCTGTGAATTACCTCTGTGTTCATAATGCACTATGAATCACCTCAGTGTGTTCACTATGCACTATGAATCACCTCAGCTTGTTCACTGTGCTCTGTGAATCACCTTGGCATGTTGACTGTGCACTTTGGATAGCGTTAGCATGTTCACTGTGTTCTGTAGATCACCACGGTCCCTGTGTTCGGTGGAACATCATGTTTTATGAATCACTATGCTTACCGTGATCTATGCATCACTGAGTTCACTGAGTTCTATGGGTCACCTTACCATAATCACTGTGTTCACCACTACACTCTGAGAACTCACAGCTGCCTCTCTCAATGTAAAATAAATAATTTGAAGGCCTACGATGTGATCTACTTAGATTTCCAGAAGGCCTTTGATGTTGTCCCCCACAAACGGCTCTTGCTAAAGCT
>JAODLC010000007.1:24457491-24470056 GCA_026781145.1 Hippopotamyrus pictus
GTAGACCTGTAGTATGATGCCCAGGGGTATTGTGGTTATTTAATGCTAGATATAAGTAGCACTTCAGTTTCAGTCAGTGATATAAGTACACCTAGAATGTTCACTTTCTTCACTGCGTCGCCACAACATTTCTGGGGGGGTGCACATCAGGGTACAGCATAGGACACACGGCTACGTCGTACGGCGTCAACATGACACAAAACTTGAAAGAGAGAGAGAGGGAGAGATAGAGAGAGGAGAGATAAAGAGAGAGGAGAGATAGAGAGAGAGAGAGGAGATAGATGAATGATGGATGAATGATGGATTTTCAGCCTCCTATTGACCACAGCTCAATCTGTTGATCTCCAGTAAACACTCAACGCACCCCAACTGCTCTGCACATGCTGTCAAATTAGCCAGAATATCTGACATCATTTAATACTGTCCATAAGAAACAGGTGTCAATCAAATGAGCTTAATTTTATTTATTGTCAATCAGTAAACAGCTAACAAGCACACACACACACACACACACACACACAGAGCACGTGTCCCTCTGAGATACGGCGAGTACTGTTTGATTTTGGAGCAGCTTGTTGTACTTGAGATGGGCCCTCAGAATGAATCCCCCAGTCAAGTGTGTGTGTTTGGTTTGGGGGGGGGTCTACATGAATTTGTTTACTAAAAAAGCCATCTGAGCCCCTGGCCTCATTGTGCTACAGGACAAAATGGCGGCCCTCCGCAGAAAAGACACGTATGCAGACTTACGAATTATCGGGAATGAAAAAACCAGCCAGCATCCATTGATTAGCAAAGTATTTTATTTTATAAGTGCACACGTCTACATTAAAAAAAAGATATTGTGCATCAGTTATTGTACTTGCAGTCTGAAACTCTAATTGGTAGGTATACAGTCAATAATGTAGTTCTGGTTATCAGTGGTAGGATACTAATAAAAGGCACTTCATCACTGCTAACAAAGGCTTCATCTTCTGATAGCATCTTACGGACGAAAAAATTCACCATTTCCTGTGACACTAACCCCCCAGTTTTGTGCATCAGCAGTGACAGCGAAACAAAGACTGCTTCAGCTGCAGCCGCCAACCTGGCAGACTTACAGCATCTCATCGTCTTTGCGGACATACCTTATGACAGTTTACGAAGTAAAAACGCGAATATGTTTATGGAAGATCAGAAACGGGACTCTCTGCATAGATTATCACTACAGGCATGGAACTTCCTGTTACGTGTCACGCATGCATTATTTACTGCAGGTGATCAATGCGACCGCTGGCTAAAAGCGACAAGCTGCACGCAGGAGTGTAAGTTCTGGTTATGTCCAAGGTTCTAGTAAAATCTTTTTTAAAAAATCTAGTTAAAAAAGCAGCACAATGAGGCCTGGCGAGAGGGACAGTTGGTTAGACAATATAACGGGTGATCGACCCAGTTAAAAGCATGAGCGTTAGCGAGCTAGCAGTGGTGCATCAGGACACCGACTGACCGACGGCTGTGGGAGGAGGTGAGAGGACAGAGCCAGTGAGTCGGAAGCTCACTGGCTCATTACCTCACAGCATCGTCACAGCAATATCGCTTAGCCACTCTGGGAATAGGTTCCACTACTTTAGGTGGGGAGGAAATGGGGGTGTTTCAGTGATGTTGGGGTGGACCCTTAGACCCCCCCCCCCCCCGAACCCTGAGCCGCCAGAGTGTGGTGTTCAGGGAGGGGGTCGACCAGCCCATCCATCGTCATACAGTGCAGTGAGCGGGCCTGAGGCAAGATAGCAGCCACACAGCAGGATTTATAAATCTGAAACCTACAAAGACCAAATGTACAGAGAGCAGGACACGGACTGCGGTTCACTGGGGAACACATGAACACCGCCATTTCTCCCTAAATGGAGAGTGCCCCTCCCTTCACAGCAGGCCTGCATCCCCAGCGCACTTACCTGCAACCCCAGCTCCCTCAATACAGAGGATGGCCTAACTTTGAAGCAGGCCTAACAGTAAAGCAGGCCTAACTGACAGGTTATTGTGTTATGCTGGCCTTGTTGGCGGGGGAGTTTAGTCGTTTTAGCGGTTCTAACGTACTGAGCCCTGGTCTGTGGAGGGGGGCCGTGAGGCAGGGGCCGAGGCCCGGGAGGAGGTGGCGGAGGTGGAGGAGGCGGAGGAGGCAGCCGAGCGCTCCCCCTGGCTGAGGTTCCGCTTACGCTCCCGGACCAGCGCCTTCTGGTGCCGCTTCATGCGCTCCAACTGCTCTTCGGCGCTCATGCGACCCCCCTGCTGCTCCCCCGAGTACAGCCTCTCCAGCGCGCTCCTCGGTCTCTCCTGGGGGGGGGCATTAGCACAGGCAGCAGAAGCAGTCAGTCAGAGTGTGCAAGTGGACAAACACAAGCAATGGCAACAAAAAGGGTCCCCGCTAGGAATCCAGAGGTGAATTATGAGGAGGGATGCTGGGAAGCACCAGGCACAGGAACAGGAACAGGCACAGGAACAGGAACAGGAACAGGAACAGGAACATGAACGTGTGTGAGAGAGGCACGGTGATTGTGACAAAACCAAGACCATAATGTTCTGCAGCAAGACGCATGGCGGGGGGGGGGGGGGGGGGGAAAGGAACAGGAAAAGAGGGGGCAACAAACTCAAAATGGGACAGGGGGAGAAAGGAGGTAGCAAATAAGAAGGGAAGAAAGAAGAACAAACAGCAACGGAAAGCAAACAAAACAGTCATGCCTAGCAAGCTGTGTTAGTATTTTTGTGATTTTTGATTACACCGTACACAAGTTGTGCTGAGGTACAGATTCTTTACCACTTATAAAAACCGTAGTTATTAAGCGGAAATAGTTCTGTTACAATTCTGTACAGCCCCTATGTATACATGGTAATAATTAAATGAATCTCAGTGTCTCTGCAGCTCGAATGACCCGTTATTCCCTGACTCACCTTGAGGCTGCACGCTGAGATTCCCCTTCGGAGTGTAACGTACGATGAAATGTTGGTAGATTGGTTCAGCCTGGATGTGGAGCCAGTCAGGCCTGTGAGAAAGGCAGATGACGCAGGAGCCCACACACCCCAGCACCGTGTGAAACGGCACCCAGTCGTCCGCTACACAAATCCGCAAAAACAAACAGGCCCAGACTCACCCCTGCTGGGCAATGTCTGGTAGCCGTTTCCAGTCCCCGGCATCGCTGCACTCGCCTGCCCAGGACCAAACAGCTCTGGCTCGCTCTGGTAGGGCCTCAACTCCACCTGAGACACAAAAGACAAAAGGTACCTGAGGTCTGCAATGTGCCATGTACAGTCATCTCTCCATCTTCCATTTTCACAATTTAGAGAAATCACTCTGCTGAAACACGAGAGGAAACCACGCAATACAGTGTAATGGTGGGATTTGAACCCCCAACACTAAAGTCTGATGCCACCCACTGAGTTACCCTGTCCCTCTAGAATTATGACATCACACACAAATATACAACAGAGCATCATCCGCTTCAGTGCTAGCTGCTAGCTGCTAGCTGAATACATGTGGCTCATTGTTTTCTGGTTGGTTGTGTTGGGACACACCTTGTAGTCTCCGTTGATGACCTGGCCGAACTCTCTGTCACGCTTCCTCTCATCGGACTGCCGCTTGAGGCCACGGACGGACATGGGCTTGATGGCGGAGGCCTCCTTGGGCAGGGGGGGCACGGCGGGGGGCATCTCCTCAGGTCTGTAGAGCTGGGGGAGGGGCGGCCTGGGAGGGGCGTCATCCTCATCCAGCCCCTGGAAGGCACAAAGCAGCCTCTCTGTTTATCCTAGGGTACTACAGCCTACCGCACTGGGGAGACGTGGCATTTGTCACTCACGGGTAGGTGGGGTCCCTGGTCCTGGGGGAATAAGACAGGGGACAAGACAGGGGACTGCGAAGGCGGTTGAGACAGCTCCAGCTGCACGGGGCTGAGGTGGGGGCTTCTCTGAGGGCTCCTCTGGGGGCTCCTCTGGGGGGTCTTTGATTGGCTTGCAGGCTCACTCAAGGACAGAGAAGGCACTGAGGGCAGCGATATCGAAGGCACGAGTTTCCTTTCTAGACAGTGAAGCAGACATAGAGCGGAGTTAAGGAAGCTGGGTGGCATCTCCATGACAACAGCATCACCATGACAGCGGGCCTGTGCGGGCAGCATCCTCACCAGGGTTCTTCACGGAGTCTATGGTGACTTTGTAGTTGGCCTTACTGGAGCTCAGTCCCGCCATGACGTCCTCAATCCTCCACAGCTCCTTCTTCATCTCAGCTTTCTCCTGCTATAGGGACACACAACGCCTGCATTCGGTCCGCCTCACTCAGGTCCCCAGTTCAAAAAATCTCTCAAAACTCTATTTTCACTATAGAGCTTTGAATATGATATAATTCAAATTATTTTTCACTCCATGAAAACTGTGATACCCATGCACCCCTCTTTCATCTCAGGGTCACAAGGACAGCTAGAGCTGCTCCCAGGCAGCACAGGAAGTGGTGTAACCTATATGGGATACCAGTCCATTACAGAGCAGGACACATGTATATAAACAGTACTACTTACAGTAAGTATAAATTAAGCGTAAAGGAAAAAGATATTCTGTTCAGTTTCAGGTTTTGCTGATGAGAGTTCCAGCTGCAGATTTGCAGTGTAATGAATTTGGCTGATTTGGTCCATTGTGGTAATGTGGTCACACAGGTTTCCACACTGCTGTCTGTAACAAGATGTGCCCCTCACTCCTGTCTGTAACTAAATGTGTCATTCACTCCTGTCTGTACCTAAGCACGTCCCTCACTCCCTGCAGTGACTGAATGCACTTGACCCAGTCTTAGAGTGCTCTCCACCTGAGATAGGATGGTGCTCCCCACCTGAGATAGGATGGTGCTCTCCACCTGAGATAAGACGGTGCGCCTCACCTGAGATAGGATGGTGCGCCTCAGCTGAGCCATCAGCGACTCCCTCAGGTGGTGCAGGTCCATCTCCAGTCGGCTGTACTCATTCCAGGCATTCTCCATCTCCTGTGCAACCGAACACTGGTCAGTAAGGCCACCCAGGCCAGACACCCAACCCTCGGTCTATTTCAGAAATTGCTATTTTGCTAGTTGACTAAACCTGATGACTATATCTATCAGCAGCATCAGATCAACAACGTACAAAACAATCATATTTTTACAAAAATATGTATATATATTAAAACATAAAAGATAAGGAAACTGATAAGTGTAATAACATTGAACTTCACGGGACTCATACATAATATTGGTTTAGCATGGTTTCTATCACTAGGTGGCAATAGTGAGCTTGCTATGGTTCGGCTACGTGGTTGCCAGGTCCAAAGCACCGTGGACACGCGGGAGATCTCAGCCCGGATGTGTACTAGGTCCTCTTGCAGCAGCCTCTGCTGGTAGGCGATTTTCTCAGCGTGGGGCGGCTGGTCGCGGTATTGCTCCATTTGCTGGTGGGATATATCCAACACCGACTCCAGCTTGTCCTGAGAGGTGAGGGAGTCCCTGGTTTGTATAGAGTACATAGCAGAACACAGCGCAGCCACGGAGCACAGACTCCCCACAAGCATGGCAGCACTGGCCTTTGTGTGACCATATCGGCAACTGCCTATATATGCCTCATAAAAAGCAGGTTGTCACATGGGCTCCGTTTGCGTACCTTGTCCTCCTTCAGCATGCGGATCCGTGCCTCCAGCTCTTGTAGGATCTTATCCTGCTCGCAGAGTCTGCTTAACTTCACCTGCAGAGTGTGTGAGAGGTTGGGGGTTACCTGGGCCTTCTACTCTCTGACTCTGTAAATAATCCCTCAGGTCTCAGGGCAGCAGCACAAAGAGAACATTCTTTGTTCAGGCATCGCTATAACGAACCAGGACATCTTCTCATCGCTATCAAACACTGTAGAGATTTGTTTTTAGTAATGTTATCAAAGATTAATATTTTAAATTTTTCTCTACAGCCGTATTTTGAAAATCAGATATTCTTTCGGACTTAGTGATGTCTAAAGACAAAAATAAGCCAAAGAGAAGAGAAAAAAACAAGCTATCAGACTTCTCTCCAAGCTGGTAGTTTTTTTTTCCATACCTCTATTTATAATTCTGTAAAATAAATATTTAAGCAGCTAATATTTCACTGCATGACATTGTTGTCTCAGTTACGTGAAATATTTATAAATCTGACAAATTCACCAGCATAAATAGTTAGATTACAACAATATAACCATGGATAGAAAAATTAAAAGCAAGATAAACATCAAAGTGAAAAATGTAAGAGCTCAAAACCAAATAAATAAGTGTGTATATAAACACACACACACACACACACACACACAAATGCAGTGCAGCATCTGCTACATTCCTGCTCTGATATGGAGTTTCTGTTCTGGGTGACGGTAGCCTATCAAAAACACATTACATAAAGTCATACTTACGTCAACATCGCTCTCAGCTATTTTGACGGGTTTAGCCACCTTGTCTTTGAGAACTTCACGCCCGGCTACCTAAAAAAAGTCACAACAATGTCTTAAATATTATAATGAAATAGATGACCTCACAGACAATATTCATCTTGATGTGCAGCAAGATTACTGAAAAGAACAAGGTCTTCATGCTAACGAATAGCTTACATGAATAACGAAGTAAAAGGCATAAGGTCAAACACAGGGACTTAACTTTGTTTTGCAATATACTAAAAACATTTTCCATTTAATTAAACTCCTTGAAGCTCATGGGGCCTGGAGGTGTCATCTTGTCCTGAATAAAATAATACTATAACAAAATCATTCAGGGGGGCGTGGTAATTACAGCAGCCAGAGCAGGACGACTGAAAGCCCACAGTAACCACAAAATGCAGCGGAGGTCCGACTGGCAAGAGTGAGCGCTCTACATTTGCACAGATGCACCAAGGACAGATGTAAACGATTTGATTTGTATTTTTAGTGCCAATAGGAAAAAAGGAGCACAACCTTCAAAATAAATCTACAGGCCTGGGGAGGGAGCGACAGCAGAGGACAAAAGCATTATTGGGAGGGGGGGGGTGGATTTTATCAGACAGCCACATGCTGAACCCACTGCCACTGAACAAAGTGCTGTCACCGCCTATGCAGAACTGGAGAAAGAGCCGCCTTTGTACTCTGATCCTACTGACTGCAGTGTGACTGCGGTCCTCTGTATCCCTACGGCAACCGCGGCTAAAGCGCAGCAACGGCGCCCAAGCATCCACTGCAGAGCTGCGATACGCAATAGAGACAGGCACTCATTACCGACGTACTACTGCCTGACATGCACACAGATTACAATGCAAGACATGCAAGGCAGGCAAATGTCATGATTTTTGACTGAGCCACATCATGGGATTATGTAAAAAGATCTATCTTTCTGTTTGTATATATTTTATACAGGTGTGAGATATGTGTGAAGTACTCTGTATAAACCATACAACTTAACAGCTTGGAATAATATTCGTAGCTGTTAAACCATTTTAATAAATACCGGTTATTAATCATATTGGTCATAATTTATCGTGTAATCATAATATTTTATGTTCGACGGGGGGGATCTTTATTAAGGGAAACCCGGTGAGTGAGTTTAGCTGGGGGAGTGGTTAAGAGGGGAAGGACAAGCAGGCAGGAGACGTGCTGCTGAGTGGAGGAGACGCAGAGTGGAGGAGGCGCAGAGTAGAGGAGGCGCAGAGTAGAGGAGGCGCAGCGATGCTGTCCAGTCCCACCTTCAAGTCTAGATACTCCAGGTCCGACTTCAGCTGCATGTAAGTATCGTCAGCCTTCGAGCCGGGAGCGAAGAGACATGTCACATGTCACATGTCACATGGCATGAAGCTGCAAGGATCACATCTACAAGCGCTACCTGTATCTCAACACACTCGAGAGGCATCTGTCAAGGACACTGCTAGACCGAGTTACCATGACTACAGGAAACATCCAGATTAATTCATTCTCATAATCCAAATATCACAGGATTTAGGAAAGCCAGATTCATTTTCTGCACTACCTGCATCCTTTATGGTCAGTTCTGGGGCTATGAAGTCATCCTATTTCTCACAGCGATATTACTTCACTGACATCGAGTGTAGGTAGAATTTCACAAGCTCTACGGTGAAGATCGAGGTCCATTTTCACTCTGAGAGGCACCGTCTGCTTCTATCACTGTCAGCAGGTCGACAGCAGGGGTGTGAGTGAGAGCAAACCATGAATATGGGGACGGCGTGTGACCCATGCTCAGCACAGGCAGCGGGAGCATTCAGGTCGCACTGGCAAAGCGAGCACCAGGCCTGCTGTATGGGTGATGGCGCATGAAGAGCTCCAGGCCAGGCTGGTGTGAAATGGACAGGCAGCACATGGCAACAGGGCGGCCAGGTCTAAGCAGGAAAGGGATGGCCGGGGCCCTCACTGAAGGGGGGCTGACAGCATTCGGCCACACAGACCCATGATGCAGTGAGGGAGGTGGGGCCAGGGGGCAGGGGCGGGGTTACCAGGGCATAGGGGCCACTGGACGAGTGCGGAAGGGCTAGCTCGTCTCTGCACACGCCGGCCATCTTAGCCTGGTGCCTCCTTAGCTGGACGAGGAGCAAGGTCAGCTCCTCCAGCTGCACAGCCAAGGGAGAGGGCAGAGAGAGCAGCTTTTTAATCGACATTCTGCAGCCCCCTGCCCTCACCTCAGAGGGTGCAGCGGAGCACAAGGGGGGGGGGGATGGGTCGGCTGCTCCTGGGCCATTACAACCACAGAGTCTTCCGGGGTTTGTCATGGCCCAGCCGTGTCCCTCCCAGAGGGGCCCTCTACCAGTAGATATGCTGCTTTTAAACACACACATTCTACACTAGACAGCAGTGCTGGCTAAAACGCATACAGTGACAGGTGACGGAACTTCCCGGAATATATAACATGACGATTTTACTGCTCTGGCAACAATGTGAAGGAGCCTTACCGTTTTTCCGTACAAGCTAGGTGCGCTGACTGTGTGCGTCATGTACCCCATGGGTGGTATTGACTTCCTGTGTGTTGGGGTCGTCTGTGGGATCAATGAGGAATATGGGTAAATCACACACGGCAGCTTCTAAGGGAAATGACGATTACAGGTAAAGTGAGGCATTATGAGGTGACAGCTCTACTGAATCTTTATTACACAGGTATTCATACTACAGTACCATGGGAAAATGGGCCTTATATGACTTAGTAAGGTATAATAATAAGAGTAACAATTTAAATGCATTTGACATAAATATCTCCTGAAAGTCAGTGACATAAGTGCATAATTTACCATGGACAAAACTGTTTTTTCAGCATTGGTATCCTTGTAGTACCGATACTTAAAGTGGTATCAATATGGAGGTCATCATTTTGGTCTCGTGACAACACCCCTGTTCTTTTGTGTAATAAAAAAAAAAAACTTCCTCCTGGGTCCGGTTCATGTATAACATACAAATGTGTCAGTCGCATCATTGACCTCATGTCTGTGTTCCGTTGCCGGTTAGCGATCGCTCTGCATCCGCGCCATGCCCAAGTCAGACTAATCGTGCTCTGGTCCACCTCTCCGCGGTGCGGAGCGATCACACTGGTCAAATGAACTGGACTTTGGGAGTCAAACTCGCTCCGGCATGGAACGGATCAGTTAGTGTGACATGCAGTGTGACAAAAGAGAGCGACATTAGCTCTTCTTCAATTACGGGATGTCAGTTTCTGTGCAATTTGTATTTGCATTTTCTGTAAAAGTGATTTAGTTTGTACTTCTTAAAAGGCTACTACTGCATAATTATGCAGCATGCCATTCAGGCAATCTGAAGACGCACAAAACTGCCTTCTGTGTGAGAGTGTGCCAGAGACGGTGTACGACACCCTCGCGACGGACGGCCATCCTTTGTGGCTGTATCCTGCCTTTGTCCCTTTCTTTCCTGGAATAAGCTGCAGATTAGCTCAACCAGAGATGGATGACCAGACTGCCACAAACGGCTGACAGACCTCTTCCAACATTAGAGGAAATTCTACCTTACAAGTCTTGTGTATTTGAGTCTATTGCATTTCATACGGAATTAAAGGGACTAAAAGTGCACAAACACCAAAAGTAAGGAATCACGCATAGACCTGTTTTGCTGAACACGTATTTACTACTAGCAATAGAAGCAGGCTGAGCTACCCAAGCCTCAAATCCCAGAGATCGGAACATTTTTCAAACGATCCTTGAGTTCCTTGATGAGTTTTGGCACCAGCCCAGACCTGCCCTTTTGCCACCTGTCATCTTTCACTGGTCTCCTGCCTGTATTTTTCCTTGACTGAATACCTATCTTATTGCATTTCTCTGTTAGTACTTTATTGCTAACTTGCTTGTTCCTGGACATGTCCCGCACCCTCAGCTTCCTGGGAAACCTCATCGGGATGCAGCACTGGATAAGCGCTCGCGTACGACGCAGGGCACCGCGGTAAGGCGTCGCGGAGGTTAATCGGGGGCAGGGCCGCTTACCCTGCTGTTCTTGGAGCGCTGCATCTCCCGCGGGGAGCCGGAGGGCGGGACCCTCACCACCGACCTCTCGTCCACTGGCCTAACGGTGACGCGCTCGGCCGGCGTGTGCGGTCTCCGGGGCGACAGGGCTTTCGGGGGGGGCCCCGGCGGCGGGACGTCGCAGGGGGACGGCGGCACCGAGATAGAGCGGGGCACTTCCAGGGCCGCCCTGTAGGGGGCGGGCTCTCCGTAGTCGGGGGAGACACTGTAATTGGGCGCTGTGGGGCTGCCGTGCCGGAAGTGCAGCCGCTGCTGCCACTCATACAGCTGCCATACCGTGCCCTCCCTGCTGGCGGCGCGCTCCCCCGTCGACCTGCGCAGGTGGCTCAGCCGGTCCTGGGCATACTTGTAGTCGCTGGGCAGGTGATGCTGCACCGGGGAGGATCCACCGGCCGGGGAGGGCTGAGAGCTTTTCGGTAAGGACTGGTACGACTGGAACGCATGGGCCTTGGCTTGTGCCGGGGGGGTCCGCCGTGGGAGCGTGTGCTCAGAGGCGTGGAGGCTGAAAATCAGAATGACCGCACTATGAAGGGGAGCGCAGTGCCAATGCTGTCAACACCTATACTTATTCGTATAAAGCCTATGCTACAGGCCAACTCTAGCACATTGTTTTAAATGCCTTTCATCGATCGACATGTAACATCCTTCATCAGTGTTAGTGTTATTGCACACTACACCCAGCAGAGGGTGCTGTTGTCCTTACATCAAACCATTTCTTCTCCAAAAATATCAATAGGCTTGTAGGGAAGTGAGGCATAGTGCAGCTTCTTACAAACTGATTAGTAGTTTGCAGTGAAAAAGGGGTGGGGCTGTGCCCTGATGATTTCTTCCCAGTGCATAAATACATCTTGCCATATACTGTATACATGAGTGCTTCCATATATGGTCCAAGGATCATGGGACAAACACGGAGCCATTTTAACCACGTTTACAAGGTTCTATAGGAATTATCAAAGTGAATTAAAAATGTGAGCAGAGCTGTAAAGTTAAAAAGCTTTTTAACGTAGGGATGTAATGTAAACTATGTCTGTGTGACCTGTGTGTGTGTGTGTGTGTGGGTGTGGGTGTGGGTGTGTATGTGTGCGTGTGTGTGTGTGTGTGTGTGTGCGTGCGTGTTTCTGTGTGTGTGTGTGTGTGTGTGCATGTTTGTGTGTGTGTGTGTGTGTGTGTGTGTGTGTGTGTTTGCCTCGGGCCCCTGACCTCTTGGGGTCTCCCTTCTGCACCTTCACCCAGTGCTCCACCTGGGCCAGCGTGCTCTTCCTCTGCACTTGCTTCTCCGCGTCGGAGCAGGGAGCCCCACCCTTCATATACGTCCCGCCGGGGTTGGGCTCGAGCCGCAGGACGCTTGGGGACAGGCGGCTGCTCTGCGCGGGCGGCGCCTGGGGGACCGCTGTATCCATGGGCCGACCTCCCGTTTCTATGGAGACCGCGGGGGGCAGGACCTGGCTCAGGCCCTCCGGTGTGTCCTTCAGGAAAGTGGGGTCCCGCTCCTTGCGGGCCTCTTCAGTCAGCTCCATGCTGAAGGAGGTGCCGTCGGGCGGCTCCGTGCTCTCAGATTGGTGCAGGCCTTCCGGCTGAGATGTGGTTCTGCTGTTATTATTGACGTGATTGGTTTGTGGGGTTGCCTGTCGCTCGAAAGGTCCCGCCTGATTCGGTTTCTCAGACTCCCTGTAAATGCAGTGACAGTCGGTACACAGCATAGCATAGAAAACAAGGAAGAATTTCTCATACTTATTACACATTAACAAATCATATTTACTCATCCATGTTGTAATACATAAGCTTGAAAATACAGTGGTACCTCAGAACTCGAACTTAACCCGTTCAGAACTTCGGATCGAATCCTAAAAAGTTCGAGTTTTGATCAATTTTTCCCCATATGAAATAACAGAAAACCAATTAATTGGTCCCTGGTCCCAAAAAATTACGTTTAAATATGTTTTTTTTTTAACATTTAAACACAAAATGAACCGGATAAAACAAGAAGAGCATATACTGTACTAAACAGATCTAAGCACATTTATCAAAACAGTAATTTGTAAAGTAAGAAAATAAATGTATCCAATCAATGTGTAAAGTTAAAAA
>JAODLC010000007.1:24487202-24498623 GCA_026781145.1 Hippopotamyrus pictus
TGGGACAGAACAGCACTGCGATCCTTGCAGTCTTCTCCATCATGGGACAGAACAGCACTGCGATCCTTGCAGTCTTCTCCATCATTGTTTGCATTCGCTGCACCTGGCCGCTGCAGGCCTTTAAATTACCCTGGGCTGTAGTGTGGGCGGTGGAAATAAAACGCTGGAGAATGTTCCGGTATTTTGACGGCGATATTTTAACATTGAAAGGCCTCAGGGTAACAGAGTAAACAGACAAATCACTGGAACTTCCTGGGGACTCATGGGTGCTTTAAAGTCATTAGGATTCAGCAAGTAATGATTTAGCTATACAAATGAGGCCCTTTAGGTGGCCCCCCTCAGCAAGCTCTGCAGACGCAGACACACCCCCACACAAAGGCATACAGTCAGGCACAGACACCCAGCTGTTAATTAAAAAGGCTGCCTGTCTCCGTCTGGGTTATGGCTGGCTTGATGGGGCTGTGTGACATTGGCTTAAACACCCACCTCCCAATTTTCATCTAAGCGGCTTATAACCCGACCTCACCTCCCTGGGAAGGCAGGGCACCATGATTTCATGCCTTTGAGGGAAAACTCAACAAGTCACTCGCTTACAAGTCAAACAATATACAGAGGTGTTGGTGTATGGTGTTATTCTAAAGCTGGTCACCTTCCAGTGTATGGGTGTTATTCTAAAGCTGGTCACCTTCCAGCGTATACAGTGAGAAACAGCTGCATTACAATCACTGTGATGCAATGATATATATAATAATAACAATAATAGCAACAAATGTTATTTGTAACACATCTCTCACTCCAGATGTGCTAGCCAATCATTTGCATTTTTATTAGAACTCCTGTAGCAAATGAATGACCACAGTCATGTGATCAAGTGGCTTTATATGGGTCAGACTAGACAAACTGGTGGTCATACTAATTCCAAGCACTAAATTGTCGTGTTAGGGTCAGGTCCCATATTTTTAGACCAAAATTCTCTTTTGATTTCACCCCTGGTAATGTGATATGTGGTGATACTAAAGGATGGGGAACAGGGAGCGCCGGGGGAGGATTTACTGCAGGGCTGCACCCGGACGCCTAACGGACTGCCAGAAATCAGCTAGAGCCCTGGGCTCTCTGAGGCATAAACCTCTGCTGTCCTCTGCACAGCCTCCTTGTTTTTCTAGGAAAGGTCTGAATGCTGGAAGATACTACACCTTTAAGACCTAAGAATGCCAGTCTGTAGACGGCCATTCCACCTGACCGATCACCTGCTCTTAGGGGACTTCACAGTGACCTACCATGGCATCCCGTGCCCCCCTGCTCTCTTAACCTCCTTCTCCTATGGTCAGACAGCCCAAAAGTTAAACATGGCCTCCCTCCTGAAACATCGCACTTTCAAATAATAGGGCGCCTACTAAACAGCTATGGTCACCTTTTGAAATTTACAGTTGATTTTTGGCCAAATACTGGCAAATAACAGGAGAGAGACATGACTTATAGCTGCTGAAGTGTGGAATAAATTAATGTAATAACTTCCAAAGTAATCACTGACAATGGGAGCAGCAGAGAGCAATCAGATACAAGGTCAACACAGTCAGGATGGTGACACTTCAAGTATTATAATCTAAATTTTGAGAGAAGCTCGGCCAGGCTCATTGGGAGACAGGACCCTGGCAGGAAGGCCACACTGCCCCACGTCAGGCTGATAGCCCCGAGGATGAGGAGACACTACCCAGCCAGATGGGTCTCTCACACCCATTGGTCACTGCTTATTGATTTCTGCTTTTGTTGGTAAGACCATGTGAGATAACTTTTAAATATGCAACGCTATGGATAAAATAAATGTATAGTAAAGAAAATACTCACTTCTCTTGCAGCATGAAGTCAATGTTTTCAGCGGAAATCTCTCCTGTCATCGGGTGCTGAAACGTAGTCGTCCGCTGGTTATGGCTGAATGAGTAAAGAGAGAGGGATGGGGGGAGGAGGAGCAGAAATATCGCAAAGGCAGAGTTAGCTTCCCGTCACACATTCTCTCTGGATCACCCCGCCCCAGCTTGTCACTTTAATGTACGCTCCGCGTTCGGCCGCAGGCTGGGAATTCTGCAGGGATACGCCAAGGTTCCAGGCGGGCTACGGCATTCCCAGCTGTGTGCTCCACGTGCGGTCCGGCTAAGCCGGCTCCTACTATTTCACGCAGTAAAACCGGGGCCTCAGCACGGATTCCAGAAAATGCTGGGAGTTTCTGGATTCCGATAATAGCAGCTCACTCACCGGCTGCGGCGCTAAAGCCTGCTCCCTAAATCTGGGCAGACTGAGCAGAGGCTAAACCTCACTTACAGTCAATGTCACACGTGGGACATGGCTGCACTTTCCTTACCGCCTCCTTATAAATAAACTCACACTAGAAAATGTGGACTGAGATATCATCATCAAACATAAACTCATTCCTGATTTTTCCATCCACCTGTCCGTCCATCCATCCATCCATCCATCCATCCATACATCCACCCACCCGTCTGTCCATCCATCCATTCATACTCCCCCTGCTGTGTACAGTCTTTGAACACAGCCCACACCCACCCACAGGTGCAGAAAGCACACTGACCTATTGCCGTAGGAGGGACGTCTCGATAGGCGTAACGGCACGGACTGCCGCCATTACACTTCATTCGTGACCTTTTATTATCTGTCAGCCTCTTTTAATTGCCGATTGCACTAACCCTCCAGCAACAGCCTCCAGCAGCTTGTTTTATCCATACTTGCAGCTAGTTTGTTGAAACACACTTTATACATCTTTCTCAGAGCAGAACAGAGGGATCATGGTGGAACTTTCAGTCCCTTCATTAAGCCAGTTATGACTGTTATCCGCTGCCTCCCATAAATTTCCCGTTCTTTTCTACACACACTGGCTTGCTACCTCCTTTTTTTTCGGGGTTTCTTCTGCTTCCTTGAGCTCGTCGCAGGTCAGAAACCAGCCTTTGCTGAAAAAAGACCCCTCGTCACAGCAGAGGAATCCAGCCGAGCGAGTTTCCGTGCAGATTCATACCAGCTGTGCTGAGCCTGGGCTCGAAAAGCCAGTTGTTTTTACCTTCCATCGGACCCACCCTACCGAGGGGGGGGGACCGTGAACGAGCCTCAGCACAGCATAAACCCCGACAGGAAGGCCGCAGTGCCCCACGTCGGGCTGTTAGCCCCGAGTATGATGAGGCACCACCCAGCCAGACGGGTCTCTCACACCCACTCGTCATTCAGCACAGAACAGGAAATATCATGCTGATTCAGTCATTAAGGAAGATACATGGAATGCAGAGGATCATCTGACCACATGCGGACAAAACTTAGCTGGGTGGAATGTAGTGTCTCTTTAACATAGAAATACTCTTTAACATCGGAATATCCATTGTGTTGCAGGGTGAGTGTGCTATAGCATTAATGACTAGTAATTATCTTTGTTTCCGAAAGTGTGGAGATATCGTTAGATCTTGGCTAATTTTAGTTCAATTGTATCTTCACCTAAGCAACTGTACTATGCTTCTTTTTACCCCTAATAAATGTTTTTTTTTCTGCCTGGAAAGATCTTGAAAAACAAGGCACATTGTTCAGAGGAGCTGCTGCTGCCTTGTTTGCTCTATTCATTATGGCCCATGTGAAACCCCCTTAGTCTCAGAGTAACTAAATCAGTTCCTTATCTTGTACCTTTTTGCCACAGACTTGGTACTGTCACAATACCTTTTTAATGTTTGTGTTAGGTTGATATAACATCACTGACCAGACCTGCATCAAGCTGGATCCCTGATGCATACTGAAGCCGCTTTATAAAACGTTTTACTCGTACAATGGCTGTAAAGGTGTCTGCCTCAGATAATGAGCATTAAAAATGGTCTTTATCCACAATACCAGCCCCGCAGGTATCTGCTGCGAGCCGTGAATTTTCCACTTTATGACGACCCTCCCATAAAACAGGAAACGGATAAGAATAGCCCATCCGGCCATTCGCCCACTGACCTAATAACAACCTCTAATTTTCGTCAGTTTTTCCAATAAAAATTATTTTGGTGACAATGGAGTCATAAACAAAAGTGAGGACTGTTAAATGGAAGGGATATAAGATGGAGTGTGGTATTATCACCATGGTGACGTCTGGTGCAGCATTCTGAGGTTCTAATGATGCTTTTCACATTTATGGAAACCCGGTCTCCACAGGACGATAACTAAAGCTGACACTCAGCAGATACAACTCTGCAGTCGGAAGGAGACAATAGATAGCAGACATGTTACTTAACTCTTACAATGACAGTTTAAAAGCATAGTGCTCAGCTGACAGCTCGAAACACAAGAACGTGTATCTTTTTGTTGGTCAAAATCTAGAAAGAAAGCCCAACAGTCAGCTCCGGCACGCTAAACGTTGCTTGCTAGTTGAATGGGACACCAGTTGAAAGCAAAGGGAAGATTTCAGAAGAATTTTCAGAGAAGCTTCAGAGAGAACATTTGCATTGAAATCACACCTTAGCACTGCTGGAAATAACCCGCAGACCTTTGGATTGTCACCAACCTTCCATCGTCAGTTTGGACATACAGTATGGCATTGAGGTGTAGCAGGAACAGCAGCTGACTGGCCTGCAAAAGCACCATAAACACAGTGAACCTTCCGGCTTCCTCAATGCTTTTCTTCATGTTGGCTGACAGATAAATGATGGTGTGAGTCGAAATCTTGTTAAAAAATGTTACATGTCTGTAGACATTCCATTTTGCCACCAGTTGCAAAGTATGGAATTAAATTTAGCTTCATGGAGTGTTACAAAATACTAAAAATATATTTAGCATCTTATATATAACTGAAGTTAATGTTATACAACATAAAATACTAGAAAGATAGAATGTGATGTCATCGTACCAGACTCTTGGATAAAGTGCTTAACCCCGTTTGCTGCAGGGACCGGCTGATTCTGATTCTCACTTGCACATCTCTTTGGACAAAAGCAGCAACTAAGTAAATAAATGTAACATAAATCTCCTACGGGAAGTACAGGGAAAGCTCAGGCACCCGCTGAGCAGTCTAACATTAAGCATTTCAGAAGCAACAGATAAAAAACATGAATGTGGCAGACTTGCACACAATACCGTGAAAACAGGATGTGTTCTAGCCTGATAACATCCCCTTAGCATAATCCTCACCTCTCTATAGACACCTCTAGGGTACACTCTCTTCATTTAGCTCTGCATTCTGGGAAATTTCAATTCATTAAGACATTTGTAGAATGTGCCTAAATTGACCAGTGTTTCCACAGCCCCCCTTACACGTCAAAATAACACAACAGGAATGCTAGCAACGCTGCTTAGCAATTATGTATTCATTTAACTGACATTTATTTATTTGGATACGTAAATTCACAGTGGACCATCAAGACCATGAAATGAGATCCAGGTTCAGCTTTTCATATGCTGGCTTCAATTCAGGTCCGCAAATAACAAACACACCTCAAAGACCTGAAAAGAAAACAACGGAAAAAGCAGTACAAACTACACTCCTGACTGCTCTGTGTGGAGAAGGTCAATCAAGTGGCTTGATGAAACAATGCACAAAGAGTATGGAATGCTTCCACACACATGCTGCATTTTAAACCTCGGACTCTAGCAGGATTTTGGTGTCCTTTGACTCTACAGTGTTAGGGATGGACCAACATTCTTCAACATACTGCATTTCTAGTACCTGACTGACCAGAGGACTGACTTTGTCCCCATACTGTGGACACACACTGCTAAAGCACTGACGATGTTTAACAGCATTTATCCATCACATCAGATATTACCCCGGATCAAGCTCAGCACACTTTCGGACTGTGGACAGCAGCACGTGCACAGACAGATGGACCAGCACGGTCCCGTTTTAGTGAATCTGTTAGAATTGCCCTTCTATTTTGAGACTGTTTGTGTGGCAGTCCTTAGGTATTCACACGGGACAGACGACAGGCTGATGAATGCTGGCAGAAAGAGATACGGTTGCCCCAGTTAAAACATCGTATCAAGTAAATGAGAAAGCTAAAAAACTGATGTACATGCTGATATGCATACAGGAAGAATAATGTTATTTACTTATCCATATATATTTTTAACAGTGTCTTAAACAGCACCACTTCCACTAACTTAGTGTATAGACCATGATATGAACTGGCTTGGGATTCCTGACAGCAGAGATGGATTCAAAACAGCCATTCAGTAAGTGGGTGGATCCAGCTGAAGGCCACATCTGTTTGAACCTTTTTCCATATTCAATGCCTTTGAAAAGTAAATAAGCCTGGAGTAACTGTGTTGAGGTTTTTTTTTTTTTTTTAACCGGCCCTGGTAGTAAGTATCATGGGATCCTTGTGATATGAGCAAAAGCTACTTATCTTGGCGCAACCCCATAGACGGACATGAGCATGTAGTAGAGACTTATCGCCTAGTAAGATCTCAGCCCTTACACCCATTCATTATTCAGACCACAGACGTGTCCCTTAACATCAACAGGGAGGGCTCAGTGATGGCAGCCCATCAATGAAAGCGGGGAAAGAGGCGCGATGCTCGGCACTCAGTACCCTGTAGTTTTTCTGGGCTGCCGCTTTCCTCCGGGGTCAGCTTGCATAACATCACCACCACAGCTGAGCAAATTCATCGAACAAAACATGCAGAACAGAATCTCAGTGCTCCTCCACGGTTATTCCCGGCAAAGGACAACCCCTGAACTCCGTGAGAGTCCAAGGTACGCCCACGTGCATCACTATAGACTTCCCAGAAAAACACGGGCCTCCAGTAATATCTGATGGAGGGACAAAACAAGACATGAGAAGTGTTTTCTGCAGCCTAGGCCATTCTGTGTTTACACTACTACAAGGTTCTTGGCTTTTACTCTGAGACACCAGTAAATGCCATCTCTCTGAAGCAGATCGCCCATGGTAACTCAGTGTGATATCTGGCCTTCCCACCTCAGCCTCTGGGAAGTGACCGCACATACTAACCTTTTCCTTCATGCCTGATTACCCTCCTCCCAGCTGTCCTCTTCCTCTGGTGCCCGTGACCTTCCTGGCTTCAGAACAGACCCGATTCAGTAGCCACATCTAGTCACGAGTCCAAGGATTGGAACTTGCAATATCGTAAAGTTTCACCCTGGTAAGCTTTTCAAAATCCTAGCGGTGACGCCAATCTCTTGTTCCCGTCCGTATCACCGGAATTCCAGAGAACTGCATGGAGCTTATTAGTCCTCTGCTTCTCTTCCAACCTTCTTGCTTAATTCTTTCTAAGAACGACACTCTTACCAGCAACAGCTCTGGAAGTGCCAAGAGTTATAAAGCTGATTGCAGTTGTCCGGTCATCTTTCAGTCAAATAAATTCTAGGTTTACTACCTGTTCCAGTGTCCAAAAGATTACTCTGCCCAATTAACTCCTGTCAAAGTAACCAGAGGCCACACTTACACTAAGGATAGCCCAAAACTGAAATTCAATTCCAGTCAACATAATTTATTGCTTACAAGAAAAGATTGCAAGCATTAATATTGATTGTATCTCGTGCTGCTAAGGGAAGAATTCATCACTCCTCTGCACTGCAGCTGCTGATCCTGGGAGTGTGGGGTGTTGTGACACTCCTTTGACTCCTTTCACGGAAGGCAGGGCTCTTGGTTGCTTATTGGATGAAGCCCCTAGTTTGGCCTCGCTCCGAGCCAATGAGAAGCAGCACCTCCACTCTAGCATCGCAGACTATGACAGGCAGCAGTGGAATGCGTGGACGGCCTCTGCATCCAGAACCAAGAGGACTTTGTGGACAAGTTAGCAGGAATATCAATATTGTGTGCTTTAATGAGCCCTTCTGCAGTTGCACCACTATAACAACACACTGATCTCATCAGGGGGAAAAAACAGTTTCCTTTTCAGGAAAGTGGGTGGTATTTGCTCATGGCCAAAGTAAATATTGTATCTGATATGGGACAAGTTTGCTTAAAGGAGAAGCCCCACCAAAAACTATGATCACACAATCACACACTATTTGTTCCATTACTCTAACGTCAAAAGCCTTTGATATCTTTTATACATGCTGATGTATGTGCCTATTCTGTGTATAAGCACTACAAGTTTGCCAAAGCTTAGGTTATCTGAAATCTTAAAGCAGAAAACTGAATACAGATTCCCAGAAATACCTGTGTAACATTATTACAATCATAGTTTCTCTATGACAAGAGTCAGATTAACAGTATAGTTCTTTTAAAAACCCATGACAGACAGCGATATATTTTGAAACAATACATAATATCTCTGTTTGATAGAATTAAAAAACATTTTATATAGCGCCAACTATATAAAACTTTTTGTCATTATATTTCATTAGCATTTCATTCAATGGCATCGATTGTAGAGTGTTAAATGTGAGCCACAGGTGGGGGGCGCTGTTCCATGGACCTTCAGGGAGCCTAGCGGAGCTCCACATTTCAGCACATTTCCCCGAGGGAGACGACCCGAGTGCAGAGCGTCTAGTGCAGCTTTGCTCATGCGTATTAGCTGAGGAACAAGGTTTCATGGGATATTTATAACGAGGTCATGGAGAATATAAAGATACATCATTCCGGTAACCATCAGCGGTCAATCACTCACCACCAGGTTGTCAGCTTTCAGCTATGTCCGTCTGCGGGGCCTCACAGATGTATACAGGATCCAGACTCGAATAAGGCTAAACGAGCACTTAGTGAATATGTCTTACAAGATGCTTTCATTTTTACCAGAGCCATGAACTGATGTCCTACAAATTTAAATTAGAATACCTCATATAAATCCATGGGGAAGGTGTCCTGATTTATGCTATAAAATGAGGAAATTAATGACAGTAAATCCATTTTATGCTATGAAACTACAAGCTACATGTGGGGCTTTTAAGCAAAAGATGAGACCATTGAGAATCTTAAGACCCCACAGCACACAATCCTCTTGGTCTGCTGACTTTCCCAGGGCGTATAACCCAAGCTGTGGCAGCAGAGCCTGTTAAGGAATCAAGCATTCGGCACTGGCATTTGGGCATATGCCCATTTATGCCTCCCAGGGCGTTTTTTTAGCTAGAAACAATTTGTTTCCTTTTTCAAAAGGAATTTTTTCTTGTTTTTAGCAGGCAACCACAAAAGAGCATGAGAATCCCCCTTTGTTACTTCAGTACAAACACGACATGAGACGACACTGTGCTAGTAACACAGGCAGCGAGCAAAACAGAGAGATGAAAGTGCATTTCTGCTACGCCGCACATTTCCGCAGCCTGATACGACCTGTTACACGGGAAGACGCGGGACTTCAAAGACTGCCCGGCGGCTGACACGCTTCCGCGAGACCCCCGGGCCCGCACCGTGAGCATACTCACTGTGCGAGTGAGCGATCCACGGCGGAGGCCTCGGGGCCACGGGGCCGGCATTTCCTCACACGGCCAGCGAAGCGTGAAACCGGCCCGCTCGCCAGAATAGATCGCCGAAAGTGACAGCGCGGCTTGTCGCCGCTCACGGTGCCATGCGGCAGAAGGGGTGTGGCCACACGGAAAAGGGCGGGGCAGCACGGCACGCTAAATCACAGCCAGAATTGCTCCCACTTCACCACACTGAAACCGCATAGCCCTCTAAACCTGTCTCACGCAATCATTTAATACCATTTAATAAGTTTTAAGCAAACTAGCTGGAGACATAAGTACTATGAAAATAAATTTTAAGTGTAATTTAATTTAATACACTAAATGGTACCATTACAAACAGGTTGATGACCCTATAAATCAATAAATCTATAAATGCATTGTCTTATTCGTTTAATATTTTAAATCATTAAATCCAAGCATCCTAGCTAGCTTAATTTTTATATGTTTATTATGAGGTTAGAACTACCCAAAGTTAGAAGAGGAACCACCCTAGGCAGCCTGGTCTGCAGATCGGCGAGGCAGACCCCAGACAACGTGATGAGCCTATGCTCTCTGCTCTGCTCGGGAACGAGCTGCACAGCTGTGCCCCAGCTGCCATTGTGTCCCTGCTCTCAGCCTGCATTGTTCCAGGCTGCGGATGTCGATGGCGGCCAGGGCAGGAAGGCAGGTCAGCGGCGCTGAGCATTGGGTTCCTGTTATGATGCACACAGTGGGGGGGGCACATTCTGCGCATGGCTGGTGGACTTCAAAAGCCAGGTGCTACAGAGACGACACCAGGCCCTGAGTGGGGGGATCAGATGCAAATTCTGCAGATTATTAGATGTTACCTGAAAGTCCAGCATATCTTCTATAAGCTTTTCATGCGCTGGGACTGTGTTTCAGTAGCTATTCATGCTGGGGACCAATCAGTACCTCAGCAAACATGAGTGAGCGTGTCATGTGACTGACTGTTCAGGGTGTTTCCTGCAACAGGGTGTTTGCAGGGGGGGGGGGGGGGGGCTGTTTCATTTTTTTACCTCAATACACACTTTGTTTGCTGCATGTCTTCCACAAAACACATAGCAGATGGAAAACCGGCTACTATTTTTCATGTTTGGACACAATGTTATGTGCCACTGTACAGAAGCAGAGTTGTATTACACCTATCACATCAAAGAACTACTGGCATGAATCTGTTATTGCTGAATTAATATACACCAATTTGCAAGGTAATACAGATAAAACCAACAAGAAAAAGTGCACATCACTGCAGTTTTGGATGACAGAATCACTGCACAGTACATTTTACTCCATACAGGACATTGTGTAGGAAGAACAAATCTGAACTAAACCCAGTTAATGATCCTTGTTTAGTACTGAATTAACATGCAGTTTTACAAAATTTGTATATGCATAATTTTATTAACTTTGCCATAATAAGTAACTTTTAGTTACCAAACAGCAGAAGACTTGGGAATAGTTAGGTCTGGGTCAGGAGGTTAAAAGAGTAATATTTTGAATGTTTGAGCTGAGAAAAAGCAGACCGTGTTCATTGTCACGAAGGCAATTGTAATATATATTTATCATTCAGTTCAATACTTTCAAATCATTACCAATAAGCAAAGCATCCGTCTTTCTTATGCTGCAATCAGAGTAAGCCCCTCCTCAAGCACTCTACTGCTGCTCAAGGCCGGCCACATCAGCACTCTGATTAGTACATTTGCCCATAATTTACAAAATTATAAATATTTATTAGGGGTATTTCAATGCAGCTTATCATGGAGACTCTGCTGTCACAATGGCCATCTGTGTAACACAGACAAGGGACTCTTAGCTTCCTCCTGAGGAGTGTGAGGGAGGAGAGAGGACAGCATGCTTCAGCTGGTAGCAGGACTTATCAGGAACCATGAAGAATCAATTCTATAAGCCGAAGATATTAGCAAAGCAACACCGAAATCTGCCTGCTTACATACACTAGATCAGGGTTTCTCAACCCAGTCCCCGGGGACCACCAGCCGGTCCATGTTTTTGCTATCTCCCAATTCCCTGGC
>JAODLC010000007.1:24522967-24552425 GCA_026781145.1 Hippopotamyrus pictus
GTGTGATGGCTTGGGCGTGCATGGCTGCCAGTGGCACTGGGTCTTTAGTGTTTCTTGGTGATGTGACACAGGATGGAGGCAGCTGAATGAATGCTGAGGTGTTCAGAGACATCATGTCTGCTCACATCTAGCCAAATGCAGCCAAATTGATTGGTCGGCGTTTCATAATACAGATGGATAATGACCCAAAACACACAGCAAAAGTGGAATATTCTCAAATGGCCAAGTCAGTCACCTGATCTCAGCCTCATTGAGCATGCATTTCACTTGCTAAAGACTAAACTACAGAGAGAAAGACCCTCAAATGAACAGCAACTGAAAGCTGCTGCAGTAAAGGCCTGGCAGAGCATTAAAAAGGAGGAAACCCAGCGTCTGGTGATGTCCTTGAGTTCAAGACTTCAGGCAGTCATTGCCTGCAAAGGGTTTTCAGCTAAGTATTAGAATACTTCAAAGAAGTATTAGAAACATTTTATTTGCAGCTATATTAATTTGTCCAATTACTTATGAGCCCCTGAAAGGAGGGGATTGCGTAGAAAAATTACTTTAGTTCCCGACATTTTTATGCAATGTTTTTGTTCTACCCACTGAATTAAAGCTGAAAGTCTGCACTTCAACTGCATCTGACTTGTTTCTGTTAAAATTTATTGTGAAATTTATGGTCCTGCCTATATATTAGATTACATACGGTATGTTAAACAGATATAATTAATTGCTGGAAATCCACTAAAACTCTGCATTGCCCCCTAGTGGGTCAAAGCTATAAGATAAGCCCACAGTAAGGCATCCTTCATTGCTCCAGGACAATGGAAAACCAGAAACCTTATACACATCCTAATTCTGTCTAGTCTGTCTGACAGATAGACAGATGCATGTGGTACACTTCACATATGAGGGCGAATTAATGCCCCCTCTAATATTTGATGGCATTTAGCATTCATGTGGCCCAAATGTTTTCAAGCAAAAAAGTCCCTTATTTACTACAGCTGGCTACTAGACTGGAACTTCTAGTCATAAAATTCTACAGAATGGTTTACATTCCTATAAACAGTCTCAGAAAAACAATAAAAGTGATATTCTCTGAAATATATTTATATTTTAAGTGTGCTTTGATGTTCTCTATGGAAACATACATAGAGAGGAACATGCTTACAGTAGCTACATAAGAGGACATAGAGTATGTATAGTGTCCAAGGTTCACGCCCTGTGTACCTTGTGCAAGAGTAACAGAAACAAAATCTGGCAGCACAAGACAGGGCACAACAAACCTCACTGGGGGATAAACTAAGAGCAAAGTGAAGAGAACACAGAGCTGCAGGTGCAATTTCAGATAAAACATCTCTACTCTCTTACTAAAAACAGAAATTCTGCAGAAGGTAGTTTTTGGGAGTCATCTTTACATACTAAAGACACTATCTGGCACCAAATTCTTACCATAGATCAACAACTTAAATAGCACAGAGCTGTTGGCTAAAAAACTTTCATATATAATTTGGATTTAGTATGCTGTATGTCCTTGGGTTATGCAGTGACGTACAGTAAGGCTTTTTCACAGAACTGTTAGGGGTAAATGAGACAACACAGGGAACTGGAGCTTCGCCCAGCACAGGGCCGACACAGAAAGCAATTTAAAGTCACATGTTTACCTCCCCTCGATCTTTGGACTGTGCAAGTAGATGCGGGCACTCACGTGAACACGGAGACGTCACGCTAGCAGAGGCACAAACACACAGCCAGGCTGTGTTTCAGGACTCAACCCCCTACATTTGCGTGGCTGGTAAATGATTCAAGGCAATCTTCAAGAGGGGGGCACAACCACTTGACTGGGGGGCAGGGGGGGGGGATTATCTGGTAATACTCAAAACCACTTTCTCTTTTTGGCCGTGACACATTAACTGGCTTGGCAGCTTTGCCAAAGAATTCAGAGAAACCTCAGTGTGCACAGCCAACCCCCCCATGCCATTAGCACGGCTCTTGCTTTGTAGGGAGAAAACTGGAATTTCTTATTGAACAGGACTTGGACACAGATACACAGAAAACTTTAATAGACCTACATAAATCAAAAAAAAAAAAAAAAAAAAACAAAGATCATTTTACAATTGGTATCCGGTGTAAACTTTTATCCATTTAAACAGATTTTGCCTAAGAAATGGTCACTGCTTTTTATCTGATGAACACAGGATAACTGCAACAAATGCTGAAGTTCGCCTCTGGACCAATATCCCGTGGTAGGTCAATATATCGGCGTGACATTCAACTTTATAAGACATGAATGAAAAATGCAGCGCTGTCATTAGGTTCACCTAATTCATTCACAATGCACAGTCGTCTAAAACACATACTACTTACTCTATAAAGTAGCTGGCTCCTTCTTCTGTAAAACCTTCTTCCCAGCCCCGTGGTAAGTCTACAGGGGAAAACAACCCGTGAGATCTTGCTGTTAATGCACGAAACCTTGTCTCGGCACTTACTTCGATCATGCACATGGTAGTGTCGCAATCGACCGCCTAATGATTTTTTTACCAGTACCTGAGCGGATCATATGGCCAGAGTTGACAGGTTCACTAGTGCGAGGATGGAGCCAAGTAGTGCTTCGAGTTTCGTCACTGCAATGAAACAAAAACACCTGTTACTAAGAAAAAAAACGCAAACACTGTCTACTAATGCAAATTTTCTTGGAAGTGAGTAGATTGGAAAAGCTTAGCGGCAAAGTGGATGCTGACTTGATGAAAAACACCCTTCCATCTCTGCAGACTCCGTAGGACCAGTGATCAGGTAGGGTGTCCCGGCCGATCGGTGCCGCCATGATCCCGGTCTGGAGCTCTACTTCATCCTCCGCTCCCTGGAGTCTCCAGGGAATCGGACAGGATCCAGCAGTGAGAGCAAGGGCGACGCAGCAATTAAAGGGGAAGGGCCAAGTGGGAAAAGGTGCGCTGTCTTTCCTAGTCCTCTTCTTTGCCGACCAAAAATGGGACACAACTTCCAAAGATGTCAGTTTCCTTGGATGCAGTTCGGAGAACTATTTACAAAACATACTAGGACTCGACTTAATCGCAAGATTAGTTTAATACTGTTAAACTTTCGCAATCCTTAAGCCAAGATCGGCATTCCGGCTTTTTTTTTATATTCTATGCAACAATCCAAAAGCGTTTCTACCTATTTCAAGGGCAATGCACATAATGCAGACAGAGATTTATCTGTACTGAAGTCGTTCGCAGGTCCTTCACATATTTAGTTGACCGGTGTCAGATATTTAAAAATCCTCGTATTCGGCAATTTCCTCTCCCTGAAACAGAATACGTAGAGCCCAGGATTAAAAAGCATGAAGATGTGATGAGCTCGCATATTTCCCAGCGTCCCGGACACCACAGCAGACGCTGTACATTCATCGCTGTGAAACCGCAAGTATCAAACCTTGAATTCTTTAGACGTGACCACATCTCGCAATACTTGGTCTATACTAAAACAAAACGAGTGCCACGTTAAAACATTAAGGACGTCAAAACTGAGATGAACTGGAATAAATCTAAATCGCCCTGCCCCCGGATAACCTACCTCTACCCTTTGTAACCGGTTACTACAGGCTTGTCTGATGCCTGCAGGTTGCCGTCTGACAGCGGTAAGAGAAGCGATTTCTCACCGGCTCGTCTTTTTATTGCTGCATTATTCCCTGCAGTAATGCTAATCTACATTAGATAAATATATGCAGTGATTTTAAGATAAACGACTCTTGTATGTACAAGGGTTTGCTAAGTGAGCTTAATTACCCCAGCCTTTATTAGCCAATCGCCACCTCCAGTCAGGATGTTAAACTTACGTCTTCCTGCAGTATACTTTGTCCCGCATCCCATCCGTGAACGTATCATCAATCGACCCGCAAAAGCCGGCACAAGAACAGAACAAGGGATGCTTTTCATCCAGTGAACGTGGTCTTTCTGGATGAATTTTTTATGTAACTTCAGCGAATTATTGCTGACTGTATGTGAAGCTGGAGATACAAAATGCATGAACTCTGTGGTATATTGCAACCAACGACTAATTTTAATAATAAGAATGTTGACTACAAAGAAATGTCAGGCTTGTGTATGGCGTATGTGTTATCGGTCAGCAATGTTCCTCCACATTAAGGGCTGTGGCAGTACTGCATTATCAGGGTTTATCCGTGTTACATGAGACTCTGTCATCTGATGACACTGGAGTGTTGCACTGCATGCATATGATAATGAGAGCTGAAGTATATAAAAGACACACATATGCTTATATTACATTATAGAGTCACTTAAGTAGAATTCCCTGCTTTATCTGGGCAGTTTGAAATGTACCAGTGCAGGGTGATGGCCTAGCGTTCAGGCTCTTTCACTGGATCAGCCCTATCCTGACTTTCACTGGATCAGCCCTATCGTGACTTTCACTGGATCAGCCCAATCCTATGTTCCCCATTAATGCAGCTTCGCTTTTACTTTCCTATTGTTACCTGGTGCTATTTTAGGAGACAGGGAGAAGGATAAGGAGAATGTCAAACAAGCTGGCTCATTTTACAATGGAGTTAGCATTTTCAGTTTACCGAAACTTTACCTTGATTATTTCTTTTGGGGTTAGCAATTGTATGGCCAAATATCACCTATAAGCCTTCTAGTTTATTTCTGGTTAAGCTAGTTCAGCTTAAAACTGGAACAGGAAATATAAGGATATTGTGGTGTTTTGGTCTTATGTGGGTTTTTAAAAATGACAGAACAACAGTTTTGTTCAGACAGTCGCCCCTGAGTTTGCCTAAAATCTGATTGCATCCTCATTGTGGTTTTTGGTGATAGCATTTGATATTTTAAATTTTTTCATAAACTGGATTTCTTTATATTTCTAAAATGTAAAAAGTGACAGTCACACAAGATGGGATTTGTATACGTTACAATATCAGTCAATTAGCTGTGGTGCATCTCCAGTGGTAAACACAGTAATAATTCCTCAGGGCCATTTAAGGGATCAAGTGGCAAATATCTAAATATCCATCAGCCAGTGCTTTTAACACATTACAATTTTTCAGTGAGTATTCAACTGTGTGCAATAACATGCACTACAAAAATCACAGAGTGCCATGGAAGTCAGGCGCTTCATCTTCTGAGCAAACCATGCCTGCACGGCACTTTAGGAAGGAGAGAGAAACACCCGAGTGCAGCAGGATCCTGGCTCTGTAGTCCTCTGAGTGCCACATGTCAATGGGAGAGAGAGCCTGCAGAGCAGAGCAGAGCCTGACACTTCTCGAAATAGGAAAGACAAGGTGACAGAGACCAGAGACGCTTGATGTCACCATCTGGCCTCCTGCTTGCCACACTGACCAGGCGGCAGTGTCAACAGACTCCAGCTGTGCCCTGGGGGGGGGGGGGGGGGGGCCAGACTGCTGAACAGTCCCATCAAGAGCCTTACAAAACTTCCAGAATGTTCTTGACAGGAGCTTGGCACAGTCCCGTACAGCTCTGCGACGTGATGGCCGTCGCTCTGCTTGCCGGTGATCCACGGTGCGTCAAGGTGACTTGATGTTAATGCCCCCCCCCCCCTTAAAGGAGGCAGCTGCCGAGCAGCCAATTAAATGCGAGGACCTCCCTTTGCCCCCCTCCCATTCTGAGTATGGCAGAGGACAGCATGAGACGCAGTGCCCGCAGCCCTGATACACACAGTGACTGCATAATCCCCACGCGGGTGGCGTGCTCTAAAGTGCCGTTTCTGGAATGCGCGTGCACACACTCACAGGCACGCACACACTCACACACACAATGAGATTCCTCTTTGTCTCTTATGTAAATGTAGCTTAAATAATGCATGCCTGGGTTCACTGGAGACACTTACATAACAATGATATTACCAAGCAGACCTTACAAACTTTCTCCTCACTAACCTTGCATCAATAAATCATGTTAAGTGCATGTAGCTTAATATGAGCCTAATGCAGGAGAACAACATGTCTTTCAAGTGGAAGCTAAGCAAAAATCCAAGCTGGACTTTCTTGTAACACAGACCAAATATATCAAGTAGCATTAGAGTAACAGAAACGTTCTTGTGCTTCTCTTATTTTAGGAACATGCAGGCATTGCAGATTTGTAAGACATATATTACAATTTGCCTGCAATCCCATAGTAGTGTTTCCTCAAATGTAGCAAATTTGAGCAATTAAGCAGTGCAGTTTTCTCAAGGATTAATACACAATAATGTGAAAACAATACTGGTTCCATGGACATAGTGCAATCTCTGAGGATAACAGCAAACGTTGTGGAAATAACCTGTAGAATGAAGTCCAATTTCATATCAGCATGTATTTTTTTAATAACTAATGTTATGTCTTATCAAAATGAAAATTCATGTGCAAGCATTTACCATGATTTACAACAGTGCTGAGCAGCCTTGCTCCAGGAGACCTACCACCCTGCAGAGCTTAGTGCAGCCCTGCTCCAGGAGACCTACCACCCTGCAGAGCTTAGTGCAGCCCTGCTCCAGGAGACCAACCACCCTGCAGAGCTTAGTGCAGCCCTGCTCCAGGAGACCTACCACCCTGCAGAGCTTAGTGCAGTCCTGCTCCAGGAGACCTACCACCCTGCAGAGCTTAGTGCAGCCCTGCTCCAGGAGACCTACCACCCTGCAGAGCTTAGTGCAGCCCTGCTCCGGGAGACCAACCACTCTGCAGAGCTTAGTGCAGCCCTAAATTAACATGCGTGACACAGATAAGTCAGCTATGTTGAAGCTAAGTTGGTTCTAATAGTGAGATGCTACTGAAGGGGCTGATTATGTGTATCAGGCACGTTAAATTAGGGCTCTGCAGGGTGGTAGGTCTCCAGGGGCAAGGATGGCTACCACTGATTAAGAATACGGATAAAAAAAATAATTGTAGTTTGTCAAATAATGCCCCCTTGTGGCCAATAGTCTCAGTACACTTACCACAATTACTGAAAACAAGTATGACCTATAGACCTTAATCTCTCATTAAGGATGTAAATAATTGCTTAACCTGGATCCTTAAAATTGGCATCCAATCCAGCACCCTCCCATGACCTTGACCAAGGCTGCAAGATAGATGGATGTATTCTTCAGGTCCTCCTATAGGTAAAAGGTCTTTAAGGCAATTTAAAGCAGTAATGATACATTGTACTCTCAAATCACTTGTGACAACACAGCAGCAACCGCATGGTTATATTTGCAGATGATGCCACTGTCACAGGCCCAACTGGCAACGTCGGCGTAGAGCTGCTGCGGAGCTCACGGACTTGAACACCAGTACGACTAAAGGCTGATAGAGACAGAGGCCTCACAACCAGAGCTCACTCTCTATCAGGGTTGCTCATTCCTGCCCCTGGAGATCTACCACCCTGCAAAGTTTAGGTGCAGCCCTAATTTAATACATTTCAAACAGATAATCAGGTCCTTCAGTAGTTAATATAGCTTGGGTTCTACTGAGATCCTACTCATTGGAGTACACTGACCCTGGACACCATGCACCCCAGACCACACCCACTAATTACACTGTAATCTACTTACTACACACCAGAAGCAAGCTTACCTGTTGACATTATTTACACCAAACATTATTGACTGCACATACTCTAAATCATACGGAAGAGGATTAGGGCCACCATGAAAATATTATTTGAATTCTGACTTTAATGTCAGAATTATGACTTTTTTTCTAAACTCAGAATTCTGAGAAAAAAGTCAGAATTCTGAGATTAAAGTCAGAATTCTGAGAAAAAAGAATTCTGAGATTAAAGTCAGAATTCTGAGATTAAAGTCAGAATTCAAATAATATTTTCATGGTGGCCCTAATCCTCTTCCATAAAATCAGATCTTCAATCTTTCCACACCACAAGACCTGACTATCTACCATGAAGACTGGGCAGGGCGGGGCGGCATCCTCAGTAAATATCACCAATCCGGGTATTTTCACAGGTTCCAATGGTCCACCAGTGGTCAAGAAACCTGAATCTGAATGCACTGGCTGCACTCTCTTTTGATGACTGCGGCAGTACATGTACCAGTAACAATGGCAATACAGCTCAGTTTTGTGGTATGACAGGCTGCTGAGTCTTCAAACAGCCTTTGAGCTCCCACCATTAAGCTTCACCTAAGGATTTCTGGAACAAACCTACAGCAGAGAGGGTCACACCCCCTGTTGTGAAGCTGCCTTAATCACCTGTCAAGGCTGACACCTGACCCTAACTTTGAAGACAGTTTCCAACTGTACAGAGTACCCAATGCAAGCTCTACTGTACTACACAGGCTCTACACTGCATACAAGGATTTGGTCAGTTATAGCACAGTAAAAGGAGCTACAACCTGTCATACTCAGAGCTCATTTTACATCAACACAGATGTTTTCCCTTCAGGTAGGCTGCATGACTACTGCATCCTCAATGCTTGAAAAACCCATTTTTATATTAAAGAAACCAACCAAGTCAGCAACCAATGTACAAAATAAGACAGGCAAGGTTTTCATCCAAACAAGTTTTATTGGTCAAAAAAGCAAAGAGATTTATGCCACCAGAGCAGAAGCCGTAGAGGATTCACTGTGGATTAAGAGAGACATCAAATCAGTGACAGGTAACTTGAAGCAGTCTCTCTCAAACTGGTCCTTGTGGACCCCCAGACAATTCATATTTTTGCTCCCTCCCAACTCCCAGTAGCAAAAATGTGGACTGTCTGGCAAGGAGCAGAGAATGAGCAAAATCATGGAAGGTCCTGAGGTCCCCAAGGACAAGGTTGAGAAAGACTGATGTTAACCATACCTTAAATACCATTTAGTGAGATAATTAACGTTAAGCATACGCAGTGGGACTGTCCCAGTTTAACAGCCTACAGGCCTATGGTTTGAATCATGTACACAGAAAGCTACACGGGATTAACTGCCTTCTCAGCCAAATCATAAATTTAGGGCCACAGAGCTGTATGAAGGGGACTGGCAGGAATGGCACTTTGCAGCCACTCTGCTAATTGACCTCCAGCATTGATCTGGCACATCAGAAATATCTCATCTCTCACAGGTAGAGAATGGGACAATGAAATGTGCTTAGGCCACTTTGTGTGTAAAATCATTTGGAGAACAGAGACCTATACATTACAGGGGCGTTTTAGAAGGAAACTCCTTAACCTGTCCATTTAAGAAATACGCTTTGTACATACTACTTCCAGTTGGGTGGGAGGACTCTCTTGGTCTTGTAGTAACGAGCCAGTCTGTGGATCCTGCTCTCGACAAGAATCAGGCGAAATTTGGCATCCTTGTCCTATAAAAAAAAAAAAAAAAAACACAAACCAATAAATGAATTGAGACCCTACACTGAAATTTCAAAGGCAAACAATGGGGTTCAGACAAGTTATGTGGTTTCTGGAGTCTCCAGAATTAAAGGCATCAGTACGCTAGACACAGGGTAGCAAACCTTTCTGTTGCGTTCCAAGTGCTTCCTCACGGCAACGGCCTTCTTGATCAGGTGGTAGAGGTCCTCAGGAAGGTCAGGGGCCAGACCCTTGGACTTAAGGATCCTGAGGATTTTGTTGCCTGTGACAAAGCGCACCTGAGCCACACCATGGGAGTCCCTCAGGATGACACCTGGAACATACGTATCAGAGACACTGCGCTCTATCAAGACCTTAAAGGAACAGCTGCTGAATAGAAGACCGAGATCAGGGGTTTATAGTGTGGCAAGATTAGTTCAAAGGTGTGTCCAAAACTGCATACTTGGTTGCTATGTAACAGACGAAATGCAGGACAGAAAGTGAGCAGCATGCCCAAATCTTCAGTATATATGAGACTGTAGGCAACTGGTACCCCGATGACATACTACAGTCTACAAAATGTGCAACCAGTGGATGTTAAGCAATCCTGCAAGACCAGAGACAAGGAATGTCACTCACAAAGTTTTCTGAAGATGTGGAGTCTCTGTACAAATTTAAATAGAAAATAATGCCCAGTTGCATATGTTGACTCGAATATGTATTTTTGGCTGACAGTTTAACTTTCAAAGGGGTCAAACCGTGTCATTGGTAAGCATGGGGTCCAGTAATAAGTAAGATGGTGACCACCAAGTATTTTAATGCATGCATACTGTTCTCATGCATACACACAAAATGTACTGCATTAACAGTCAAGTCATAGGCTTCTGGAAAAATTCTGCATCTACTGTGCCAGTATGCAATTTTGGATGTACCCCATGTTAATGACTGCCATGCAACCACCTTTAAAAAATAATGGACAATATGGAAGTACATGAAAAGTGAAATTAATGTAGATTTTGGTGGATGCAACAATGCTTTTTCAATAGCCAGTATTTTGAATGTCGCAATGAAACAATTTGCCCTGCCTCATTATTGTGCATGACCTGAGCGTTCAGATCCATCCAAAGTTCAGTCTTTAACATTCTGTAACTTTTCGGTAGATCTTAAGTTGCAAAGCCCCTTCCAGAAACTTTTAAAAAGTGAAGTGCAAACTGATTATAGTTAGCTAAACACAAATCATAATCTACATTTGATTCAAGCCAGGTCACTAAAAAAACATTTATGAAATGCCTTAAAGACTGAGCAGACCAAGATAAAATGCAGGTTTACACTCAAAGCAATGAAAATGACTCACACACCAAAGTCTTTGCATTTAAAAATCACTCTAGACAGTTTTGTAGACATACTAAGAAAGCACCAGAATCAGCAGCAGCACCCACAAACTACTATCAAACAAATCACCGAACCCATATTATGGTGTGCAATCAACTTTAAAAAATGAAGGACAATATGGAGGTAAATGAAAAGTGAAATTAATGCACATTTTGGTCTGCATGGAGAAATAAGCAAGATTACATTAACAACGATTAATGGATGAAGGGCACGTTTCAAATTTCTAAGAACTAAAAGATTAAGCATATCAGTCCTTAAGCAGAGCGTTCTCTACAACCAGACACTACACTACATTAATAACAAGTCTAATGACATTCAACACTCAATCTTAATCAAATAGATCGATGGGAAAAAAAACTCACATCTGACAAAACCAGTGTGATTAGCCTAGACATTTCACCTACCAGATCCCCCACACGTAACATCAATAACATTTAAAAAAATCAATCAGGGTGATTTACCAATCTGAGAGGGAGTCAGGCCCTTCTTCGCCAGCTTGAAGATCTGTTCTTTCACATCGTCAGATGTCAGTTTCAGCCACTAGAAAGAAAGAGAGAAGAACTTGAGAACTGTACCAACATAATGATCACGGTAACTGAATGCTATGGTTGCCTGTTAGGAACTCACAGTGGGAACACTGCGTCGGTATGGCAGCGCCGACTGGGACAAGCCCTTTCTGTAAGGATAACATTAGAAAAATGTTACGTTCTTTCACTTAATTTCTCAAATTCGTTAAAAACAAAGGAACAAATTTGTATGAGAAGCAAGGAAGGGTGCTGACAGTTATACCTGACTTGCAGCACATCAGACAGTCAGCAATATGCGCCTCCACCAACCACCCCGCGGTTCTCGGACTGCCACGCGGCCTTCATCGCCCATGACCGATTCGTGAGCTTTTCAATTGGCTAAAGCTCGTTTATAAATGTCCGTCTTACTACAAAATGTCCGTTACTGCGACATCGATTCTGACTACAAACAGACCAACACATTAATTCCTATTCGTGACTTACACAGAAATCAAATCGGACCATTTTCCTGGCGATAGCGCCACATGGGGCATGCAGCATTAACAAGTAACGGGGCATATAGATGGTGAATGAAAAACACTTTCTTATGGACCTGTTAAAACATTGTAGAACTCCGTATATGTACTTTGCGATACTCTGAAAATATTAAATAAAGAATGTATTTTTAAAATAAAACAGTATCTTACCCGGGAGCGTGCATACGACCCATGATGGCGTTCGAGAGGAAGAGGAAGACCAGAACGAGGCTGCCCGGATCGTACCGTCTCCGCCGGAAATGGCGTCACGACGGCAGCGCCGTCAGGTAGAAGGTTAAACAACGAAAAGTAATGGACAAGCCTGTTATGTGTGAATAATTTTTGTGTGCTATCAGCCATACGTTTTCTTTCTGTTTGTTGCATTAAGTGGAGCCTCGGTGTAAAACTCCTGGTACACACCCGCAGTATATGATTGATATGTCTGTAGTGACCGTTCAGTTGCAAAATCTTCATTACAATTAATCGGGGCTTTCCTTGCAGTTCACTCCTCGTACAAATCGGTTATAAGTAAATGTGATCTTAGTAGTAGAGTAAATATTTGAGACAAGACTGAAGGAAAACAATAGAGAAGCATAACTGTACAGTGTTACTGTTCTGTTGAACTATAAACTTTGTGATCTCAGTTGGTGTGAGATTTTGTATTATCCATCAGTGGTAAGGTCTATAGATCATTAAAACGAACCGTTTTGAACATCCACAAAACCCATTTTAAGATTTGTTTAAATTTAATCAAAAAGTCAAATTTACTATAATTTACAATAGAAAAAGGCAGCCCAGGAGTAATAAGCGACGCAGCCACTGCCTAAATGTTAGGGCTCAATATACAACGTGAATACCTCCTAGGGAGCGATTTCATGAGGATTTCATTCCAATGAATATCTTTTACGGCGTATTAGTTTGCAGGCATCTCACACCGAAACCGAATGTTAATACCAAATTAATTTGTGCTTTTTAAATACTATAATCCCCAAGATACCGAATTACGCGGAATATTGTTAATAAAGGTATTTTGGTAGGATTTAACGATGCCTTTAAGCAGCACTTGCTGGGACTCGTAACTACAACGCAACTTGATAGGGAACCGTACTTGCCAGCCATTTAACTGACACAGCAGTTGCTCAATAGGCTGCCAAAATTAAACTTCACAGCGGTGGAAAAACCACAAGTTTAGCCAATTAATTTAGTTAAAGGCGGAGGTTTGTTTTAGGTGCTTCACGTAATGTGCTGTTAAGAGGTAGCTTGTTTAAAAAATAACTACTATTCAGGAGGGGGTCCTTTACTGCGAAGAAAGAGAAATCCTGAGAGTAAGAAAAAGCTGGAAGACAAACTTCTTTTATATCCACTTGCCTGAAAAAGTAAGTCTGCATTTGTAATTCGACAAGGCGGCTGAACAAACGCCTATTTAATACTGTTCATATAGTGGAGAAATACGATGTGTAGTTGAAAAATAATTATATAGATCGCTTGTCCGAAAACTGAATTCATATAGCGGATTTAACGGAGCCTATTTTTGCCCTATTCTGACTCTTGTTATAAGGAAAGATTAAACCTACCCTGTCAGTGAAATTGATAAATAAATGAATATAGTATACTTTGCAGTCTATAATATTAAATGTATCCAGCTATTTCATATGCAGAAAAAGCGCGAGATGTACTGAACTCGTCTTTCGCTTTTGCAAGATGTTTACTCCCATTCCAAATAATAGACCTGCCATCCAACAATGAAAATGACAATTATGTTGCCCTTTTATTGATTGATGCCGATGGTGATTTTCAAACTGTACAAAACTATACCCATGCTTAGCGCCGTCTTTAGTGGGAGACGGGTCGGGCAGTGGGGTCCTGATGTAAAACGGAGATGTGGGCATTTTCAGATGCGGCGGACTTGGGGCTGGTGCCCCTGCAGTTTTTTACTCCTGAGTCTGCTGGTCGGCTTGAAGGCCGTGCCTCTTAATACGGGAAAGGACAAGGAGAAGATTCCCCAGGAAAACCTCCAAGGTCCCCCACAGAATGTGGTAAGCTTTGTGGGCGTCCTGCGAAATACTAAACACTATGCAACATATACCCTGGTTTATGAAGTGACGGGAAAATGTTACCAGTGCCACCAGCTATGAGGTGAAAGTCACAAATCATGCCATATTTCTGAATATTTAGCTCATTTACTACGGGGAAATTCTAACAGGTAATACGTACATCTTATTAGGAGTGGATGTGCAATTTCTCTCACAATTTACAAAGACTGGCATTAAATGGGGAAGTAACCTTATGTTATACATCTAGATGCTGTGAGGTTTCAATTTCAACTGCTTACACACTGTGCCTAAATAGAAGTATAAGGTCAAATCTTACATATGTAATGAATGTTTTTGTTATTGGGAGAATGCTTATGCGTTTTTTTTTTTTTTTTCCATTCGTATAAACAGTGACAGTATATCAATATTTGTATAAAATGTGAATTTTCACACCAGGATACTGGACTGCACTATGACCGTTATCTCAGGGAAGTCATCGATTTTCTGGAAAAAGATCAGCATTTCAGAGAGAAGCTTCATAACACAAACATGGATGACATTAAGGTATGAGTCTCTTGCAGCTGAAGTGAACAAGTAGCAAACATTTTTTCTGTGAGTTAAAACTTTTCTTTTGTAGTCGGTTAGACATTTCCGCATTAAGACGACAGTCTGCAGTTATTTTTACTGTGGGTCGTGTTCAGCTTCATACAGTTTTGTGAGGTTGTGTTGATTAGGTTTCATCATTTGGACACAAACTTTGAGTCATTCAGTTGTTAGAAGTGTTTGTGCTTCAAGACATAAGAAGGCATGTAAATGTAATGCATATCTGTTCTGTTGTGCATTGTAATGGACACCTGATTTTTAATATTGTTTTATGTATATACATATATATTGTGTGTGTGTGTGTGTATATATATATAATGTATATTTTATTGCTTGTGAATATTACTGAACGTGCTTATAGCACATACTACTGTAGTAAGTTTGTTTTTGTATATACTGACTTGAGTTTACAAAAGGTTGTGAAGTTTTTACTGCAAACAATTGCAGTTGAAATCATTTTTAGTTACATTATATACAGTGTTGAATATCAAAAATGAATGATAATGAATGTATTGAAAATCAATGCTTTTATTGGTATTGTTTTGGTATCGTGACAACGCTAGTGTTGATGTTTTCATTCATTTACTTTATCTTTAATGTAAAATTAATTGACAGTTTGCATTTCGAACAGCAAGGAAAACTCGCCAAAGAGCTGGACTTTGTCAGCCATCATGTGAGAACAAGGCTGGATGAGCTGAAAAGGCAAGAGGTGAACCGCTTAAGGATGTTAATCAAAGCCAAGCAGGACCAGGAAGGTGGCGGAGGTATGTATGATCCAGCAGACTGCACCCCTTGTGGTGATCTGAAGGTGGCGGATGTGTGTCAGAGCAGCACACAACCCTGGCACATCCATCCGGTCCTTTATCTGCTGTAGGGAGATGTGCAGGCTGGTTAATAATGGAGCAGTGTTGCATCTCTCAGGTAGATGTAGATAGTTTTGCAGTAGTAGATACCCCGAACATGTCATCTTTTACCTTGGGAATTGCTGCCATTGTGCTTCCACTTGGCTGGGTGATATTAAGAAAAAATATATGTACTAGATTTTAATTTTAATATATTGGCATAAACAATAATATTGGGTCGTCCATAGACGAAAGAAGCTGCAAAGAATTCATAGCTAGGTGATCACGGCTGTCGTCTTGCAAGGGAATTGCACTTGTCTTGCTCAACCGTCCATATGAGGTGGGAGGCTCAACATTCCCACCAAGAGGTTGCACTTGAACAGCAGACATTCTGGCTGCAGACAAGAAGATAGAACTTGGTGATGTGGCAACCTCAAACTCCCCAACGTAAAAGAATCGTTAACGCATTTTTTATAGCGTCGGAAATGTAGACTAGAAGGCCAAACAGAGCGAAATCATACATCCTTCTGTTATCTTGTTCTGTGAGTAGCCTTTGCTTACTTCCCCGACAATGGCAGTAATCGCTGGTCAGTCACTATCTGATATCAACACCGGATTAGTTGATATCATCAATCACCGATATATGTTGCTCAGCCCTAACTACCACTGCTCTGCCTCTGGTCATCAGTGACTAATAGTGTAATTTGCTCAATGTTTAATCTTAACTGTAGGACTTAGAACTTGTGTTGGCGTCTCTGTTTGCATGAGGCTGAATGGTATGATACTCTATGACAATGTGATTATGTATATTTCCAGATGTGGAGTTATTCTACTGCTTATGTAAAGTGTGTGCAGGATATGAGCATTTGGTTGTGACTGTTTACTGAAAAGGTAAGGAAACACTCACTGTCCCCAGCATTCTCTGTCTCTCTTCTTTGAATCTGTCGCAGACATGACTGTGGATCACCAGGTCCTGCTTAAACAGTTTGAACACCTGAACCACATGAATCCACACACTTTTGAAGTGGAAGACTTGGATCGTCTCATTAAATCAGTAGGATCGCAAACTTCCATGTTTGTAATGCTGTTTATTATAGTCTGATAACTTCTATTTGACAGATCGGGTATCGGCCATGTGTGACCGATCCACGTCCTGTACTTACTTATTTAGTTTTTGGCAATCAATTGCACGACAGCTCTTTCCCATTTTACATGTGTTTTTTTGCGGCATTCAAATCGAACGCTAACGCTGCCCCTCAGTCTTATTTGCTACTCAGTGGGTGTGAGTACACTGACTTCCGCCTGCTGTGATGTCATGCGCATACCCTTCGCAGTGCGAGGAGCGTAAGATGAGACGTGACGATCTGGGAGTATTTTATGCTTTTAACAGAAACCAGTACCACAGCGATTTGCAATCTATGTAAATTAAGGTTGGAATAGCGTTTAATGGACAATCCCACTTAACAAAGCTCACGCAACTGCGAGACAAAACAAAGCAATGGATGATTTGGGAGTCACTAACTTAATTGGACTGTTTTGCGAACTGGCTGCAGCTTGTGATACAAGAGGGGCTGACATCGCAACAAAAGTGTAACTGAGCTAAAGTCAATGGGAGAAAAACTGTTAAAATTTTAAGCATTCGCCACTTGTGTATACTTGCTTTGAAGATATTCATATTGAACTGCAAATGCCTCAAAAACGCTTAATACAAACAGTACGTTATGTATGTTTGTAGTAGCCTAATTATTTTTTGTCATACATTTTTTCCATCTATTTACTAGCTTAAAAAATTAATATATAAAGTATAACAAAGTAAAAAGAGCTCTTGTATCGGTATCGGCAGTTGTGTATCGGAATCGGATTGGAACTGTAAAAATGTGGATTGCCCATCTCTATAAATTACCAGTCAAAAACCTGAATGATCCAATTTACCAAAAGTGAATTTTGCTTATAAACTCACTTTGTTATAATACCACTAACAGTTGACCATGGAATATTTAGTAGTGAGAAAATTTCACGAAAGGATGCCACCTGTACAATAAATCCAATCACGGTACTACGCTTGAATTCACTGAGCTCCTGAGAATGACCTATTATTTCATAAATGTTTGTAGAACCAGTTTGCATGCCTTGGTGCTTGATTTTATACACCTGTGGCTATGGAAGTGACTGGAACACCTGAATTCAATGATTTGGAGGGGTGTCCCAATACTTTTCAATACAGTGCATGAGGTAGATCACTGTGCTGCATAGAATTTACAAATGAGAAGGTACTTGGAGTTACTTTTTTTTGTGTCTTTCCACAAAAACCACTCAAAGGCAACAAATGACCTTGAGAATTTTGACAAGGAACGTCACGAAGAATTCAAAAGGTATGAAATGATGAAGGAACATGAGCGAAGGGAGCATCTGAAGATGCTGGATGAGGAGGAGAGAAGGAAGGAGGAGCAGCACTATGAAGAGATGAGGAAAAAGCACGCTGATCACCCCAAAGTCAACCACCCGGTAATGTGTGCTGAGTACAGTAGGCCTGCTGGAGATGGGTCTGACAAAACGAAACAGCTCAACAACCCACAGCATCTTCATTATAACAAGGAGGTTCATGCTGTCATGCCCCTTGATGCTTTCTGATGTTTAGGGCAGCCAAGACCAGCTGAAAGAAGTGTGGGAAGAAGCTGATGGCCTGGACCCTGAGGATTTTGACCCCAAGACTTTTTTTAGTCTGCATGGTAAGTACATTGGCTGACATTTTCTTACATCCACTTATAGGTTAATCTACGTGTAAGATACCCAGAACAAAAACTTACATGCTGCCTTTGTTTTGTCTTACAGACACTAATGGAGATGGATATCTTGATGAACAAGAACTGGAATCTCTGTTCACAAAAGAGGTGCCTGTTTTAATCTTCCATAAGATGAAGGTTTGAAACTCAAGGGTGTTTGGAAATAAAATAACTTGCATGTTTATGATTTTATTAGCTTGAAAAGATCTACGACCCTACCAACGAAGAAGATGACATGGTTGAGATGGAGGAAGAGAGACTGCGAATGAGGGAACATGTCATGAATGAGGTGGTGTTAATCTGAATGGCTGGGAAATGCTTGAGCACTATGGAAGCCCATTTCTGCCACATATCTCATCAGAATTTCAACTTTTTTTTCTTGCAGTTTTGGCTTCAAGTCTTGGAATTCCTTCTTTTTCTCACAATTCTGGCAGCGTCTCCTCCTCCAGAGAATGCTATTTAGGAATGTATCCCAAACACACATTATTCACAAGTGTAACTGGCAAATTAGTTTGGAATTCATGTTGGCGTGTGCCTTGGTTTGAGTTATTCAGTTGTTCTTCTGACACCAGTGTTTGCCTTGGACTTCTAGTGGCCTGATAATAAGTCATGTTTGTTATTTTACTGACACTAGTTAGTTGTGCAATGTCATGATTGTTAGGGTCATGCGATGCACTAAGCATTGACGTTAGATATGAAGTGATGGCTCTTGCTGGTTGTTAGGAAAAACTTGGAATTATGAGATAAAGCTGCAGTTGTGCAAGTAAAGTTGGAATTGCAGGAAATATTCAGTATAGGAAGAAATAGTTCCAATTTCTTGACCAAGGCCACAGTTGTGAGAAATAAAGTTGGTTCTGAAAGTTGCAATTAAGCAAACTTTTTATCTGGTGGAAACAGGCTTCCATACAGACACAGAACACTAATCTCGAGTTCTTATTGAGCTTTTTCATGAATTAGTATATTTTCAGTAAGTTGCATTTATTGATGCCCCCCCCACCCCAGGTTGACACCAACAGGGATCGACTCGTCTCCTTACAGGAGTTCCTGGTAGCTACGAAAAAGAGGGAGTTTCTGGAACCAGACAGTTGGGAGGTACAGTATTATGTTGCAGATCTTCTATTACTGCTCTAATTCACACACTGTGCTTTGATTGATGGTGAAGCAAGTAACTTAACTTGGTTGTGATGTATTATAGGTTAGTAATAAAATTGTAGCGGTGTTGCCTTTGTGTTGCTCTAATGTCTGTGGTCAGACCCTGGAACAAAATCAGGCGTACACTGAGGAGGAGATGCGGGAATTCGAGGAGCGTTTAGCTCGGGAGGAAAATGACCTCAACCGGAAAGCAGCTGAACTTCAAATGCAGAGGAATGAGCTGGAGAGACAGCAGGTGCAACTGAGCGCACGAAAAATGGAGCTTCAGCAGGTAATTGAGGCTCATATACCTAAGCGAGACTCTGTATCTCCTGTCATTGGGCTTCACAGCTTCTTTATTTACCAGGCGGTGGAGCACATGGAAAAGTTAAAAACCCAGAAAGCAGAGCCTTTCACTGCATTTAAAGGTAACCCAATCTATTCCTAATTTTATAAACATTACCATTTGGGAAAGGCTTTCCTTACTGGAATGGATATTGTAAATATTTTACTGTTATAACCTAGTTTAGAATGAACAGATAACAGTTTCTTCCCACCTTTTCCCAGTTGGGGAAAACACTCCTGAAGGACCACTGGGGCAAAACCAGCCTGTCCCCGCAGGATATTAACAGCAGGCAGCCTTGTTCTCTGCAGCAAGTCATTGAGCCACTTTGGGAGGCTAAGATGTGTGAGCAGTTCAAATCCAAGCTTACACTGCAGCACTGGGTATTTATTCTGCACTGCCATGTAGTCCGTTTTCACAGTATCGGATATCGAATAAAAAGACCGATGCACAGCATTATGGGTACCTATGCAATGGAATACCTCATTTGTCTGGGCAACCTTCATTGATACTGTTTTATTCTATTGTCCTGTTCTATTGTTAATTGGCTTAATTTGCTATTAGTTAGGGGTTCCACCTATTAATGGCCAGGGACCGGCATGTTTTGCAAGAATGTCATGGACTGGTGAAGCTTGTAAAGTGGGCTTGGAGGGTTGGCGGTGCTAAAACTTATCGCCCAGGGTGTTATGCGATCTTTTTTTTTCTCTCAGAAGCAGTCAGAACATGTGATAAGACGTTAAAGGCATGGCTTGAAAACATAGATTGTTTTTGGCAACACAGGGCTCGAACCACAAAAATGATCAGTGTGCAGGGCTGCCTGTGTACTGGGCATCAATAATCTGTGGTTAAACCCCCCCCCCCCCCCAGCTTGTTTCTGTTAAGATATTAGAGCTGGAAAACTGAATAACAATGGGAATCGAGTGTGCACAGTCCACTTTACTAGATGTATAGATCATTTATTCTATAATTTGTACGATGAATGAGCACTCCTCACTACTGACTGCAAGTGAGTGAAAGCACATGTAAATATTCAATATTAAAATTAGAGTATTAAAATTAAATGCAATGGTTGCCATCAACTAAAAATGCTAGACAAAATAGCCTCTCTCCATACAGCTGAGTATTACAGCTGCTAACAAGATTATGCAGATAGTGAAAGGGCTTAAACCGCAATAATGTTTGATGTGCACGGCTGCCTATGTACTGGACATCAACAATCTGATTTAAAATCAGCTGGCTTTTGTTAAAAAGATATGACAGCTGGAAAACTAAATATGAAATATGAGGCTAACTACCATATGAGCTGTGTATATGAAATAATGCGATTGGTCTAAGCTTGAATTTCAACACAGGATCTCAATTTTGATTTAGTATCAGCTGTTTTTTTTTTATGTGGCAGAATCTGGCTTCCAAAATAAATGGCTCATGGGAGTTTTACTTAAACGTTCTGAATGAAAAGTGGTTCGGAAAGATAACCAGTCATTTTGTAGAGGTGGTGAGGCCAACCAATCAGATGTCTTGGGCCTACCAGTTCTACAATCTGATTGGTTCAGACCAGTCTTTTCATTTTGCCCTCAATGTGTTTAAGTAAAACTCCAAACTAATAGATCCTTCGGAACTTCTGTTCAGATGGGTCAGTGTATTACAACTACTAGAAAAAAAGATCCATTTTATTGCACCAATGGGAATCCAACTTTAACAAGGCATAAACAGCCAAAAATTACTGGCACAAAGCCAGTTAATTGGAAGAAGTGGATAAAGGATTCCATCCAAACAATTTCCTTGCATATCAGAACCTGCCTAATCCTAAACAGAAACCCACAGAATTAGGAACCAGCCAGTAATGCAACACATCTTTATTGAAACTTTGAAGAGGCAACATCAATTTACAAATGTGGGATGTGAGCTTAAAATGTAAAAAAAATAAAATAAAATAAAAAATAAAATTGAATCCTAAATGAAAGAGCGGCCAGTCAGAAAAGCACTCTCAGGAAGTAGACCAGCAGTGAGGGGGAATTTTTAGGTTTTATTTTTTTTACAAAAAATAAATTAATGAATCTTTCAAGTTTACAGGATTGTGTCCAAACAGGTTTGCCAAGGATTGCAGCTTTACATGTATTTTGACATCTACCGTTTTTCTAAATACATAAAAGCGGGCTCACTCAGATCGAGAATGGCTGGGAATACCACTGAGGGGAGGGGGGGGGGCAAAGAAACGAGGTGGGCTTGGGCAGATGCACTTTGAATGTTCACTGTGGCCTTTGAGGACAGTCCAAAGCTTCAGGACCTCATGACTTGAGCATTCCCTCGAGAAGCACCTCGAGAGCCCTGGCCAGCTCCACGCTTGTAATTCGGCTGGTACCCGTCCTGAGGAAGAAGGGCACAGTCACTTTCTGCTAGTCAGTAGATAAAGTCCTTAAATGGTCGTAGAAGCAGAATCACTAATTCTAAAGAACAAAGAGGCAAAAACAGTGACTGGATCACCAGGATCTTTGAAATTATCCCAAGAGGATTCATCATGAGAAGATTAACAGGCAGGGCAGAGTATGGTGTTTAGATCAATACTGCTGGTAATTATAGTAAGGGATGCCATTTCAGGGGGAGGAGGGCGTCAGGATGATTCCAGAGACCCCCCCAAAAAAAAAAAAAAAAAAAAAAGTGTGCATTTTCTATACGAGGTGTTCACTTCACCCGCTGGTAGCTGCTGTTGGTGTAGTCGCGGGGAGGGTTGAATTGGGCTTGTCCATAACCACCGCTGGGAGTGTTGCTGAAGGGAGGGCGATAACCTTCATAGCCACCTGAAACAATGACATATGGGTTCAAAAGAATATCTGTGGAATGACTGCAAAAAAAAAGAATGCCTATAAATTAACAAGCAGGACCAAACCATGTACCCTGCAACTGTCAGAATTACATTCAAGTATTTTCTAATTCAGCTGTACTGTAATTTTACCCAACTAGAAACAAAAATATATTCTCATTCCCAGTGTGAAATGTACTTGTCCATTGTTTACTAGTCAATAACTGGGTAGAGGAAAAAGCAGCAGCATCGGGCACAAAGTCTTTAAATAAAGATCATTCGGTTACATCTTAATGAGTGCATATTTTTAAGCAAGACCATTTGCACAGCGTCTGTCCTGCCTAACTAAACGCCGGCTCCTTTGAACAGATGTGATATCCTCCAAATGTCAGGCCAATCATTTTACCCCCATCATTCACATACATAATACTACCACCTAAAGAAAGGCAAAATTAATTTCAGAAATTATTTACATTTGCATTCTACCAAAAAGTATTTCAGTGGGGGGAAAAATGATCAAGGGCTCACATAAGAGTGTGTGCGGTACCAACAGACAAATGGATTAATGGGGTTTGGGTTGTTTGAAGTGTACACACAAATGGACAGAGTCCTTATGTGATATTCAGTAGACAAGGAATTTGCCTCAATTTTAATATTGATGTTAAATGTAGTAGTGACGTCTCCACATTAACTTAGACCCAAGACCTGCTCAAAACAAGCTGCCATTATGCATACATGAGGCCTGGTTGAGTGTATAATGAAGCACCAGACCCCCCACAAGATAGCAGCACTCCAGAAACAATCTAGAAGAAGCTTAACCTTGCCTAGATCCTCACCTACACCAAGACCAGCATACTGGACACAGGCCTTTATGGATACAGATAAGACTTATTGGCCAGACAGTATCAAAATAGTCTTCTCTAAATGGCATCAGGAAAAAGTTAACTATACTGCACCTCTGAAACCACCGGAGGGCGCCCTGAATCCGTTCAGCATGCCTCGGGAGTTCCTGGGCCCACCGCGCGACATGGCCCTGCTGCTGTAGAAGGGCTGTCCCGGCCGGCTGAAAGCCGCACTCTGCTGTGGGGGCTGCTGGGACATGGACTGGTGGCCTCCTGGGGCGGGAATGGTTTGCTCTTGTGTGTGGAAGGCACCAATGACTGGACAGGGCAACAGTGAGGTCACGATCAGAGCCGGCCACAGGGGCTCCATTTGGAATCCAGTACTGATCCCATTTCCATTGATGATCAGTTCTTACAGCAGGTACATGAGATTTAATCTGATACTAGTTTTACACTATGTTGAGGAACTGAAAGAACATTACTGCATTTATCAATTTAAACATGCGTGTATATATCCTCCAACTCCTCGATGCACCAATGCCCATAAGGTAAACATGCCAAACTGAAATAAACTATAAATTTTCTAGAAGTGTTCACATGGAGGAAAGTTTGAAGAGGTGAATTAAAAATGATGGTTCATAAAAGCTGCACACAAATGTTTTAATGCACAAGATGAATGAGATGAACTGGCAATTTTTCTGGGCAAGTGAAGCGTTTGTTCTACATTCTGATTGAGAAACAGTTACAATTTCTCTGGCTAACCACTCATTAGCCTGGAGGCAGTGCTGCTTATTTCAATCATACAAATGATTCTCTATGAAAAACAAGACACTTCAAAAGAAATGCTTCTTCCATTTATCCTAAACAAAACATGCTGCGTTCCAGCCAAGTCTGAGAACAGAGATAAATTTTTTATATATATATATAAAAACCTAGTCACTCCATGAGCCATGACGCCTAATATAAACAAATCGACATGACTGCTATAAAACATAAAACTTTTATCAAACATGAATACGATTTTATACGTTTCTGAATTGTAAACCACACACACACACACTAGCATAAGCATGAATGGCTGGTAAAATACTGCGCACCCCTCCAGATGTAGCCTATGGAACATGCACAGCAGCTTGATTTCTGTGAGTTATGGCTACAGTCTAGCTACCAGCTACCCGATTAGTCCAACATCGATACCTGCAATCCATTTTGAGGATCCACACACAAAAATTGGTTTCATTATACTTACCGGGTTTTTATTGTAAATGTAAGGCAGAGAAGAGGTGGGGGGGGGAATACTATGTAGCCTTCACTTGCTTATTTATCATTTACGGCAATTGCTCCTGTGGAAGCTGCCATATTATCGTACCTCACAGCGGCTGCTTCTCGGTGAAGCCGGAGAACGTGACATTGCCCCGAGTTTCCTAGCCAGAGCTCTGACTCTGACAGCTGTTCCCCAGGAGGTAGGACATTTGAGTTCCGATTAGTCTAAAAACGCAGCATATCTGCCGATATAATGCTCAATTTAAATATACGACAGTCAGCTGGGAACAGGCTTCCAAAGTGCCGGCAAACTTGGATCACCCAGCTATGTAGGGCAGGCTCTATAACTGGGGAGCAGAGCCGGGCCCCTTGCCGAGGACGCCCTGAGGACGCCCAGCCTGTCCCTTACCAGACTGCAGCTGCTCCGGCTGCAGCTCAGCCTGCTCGGCTGGGTGCGGCGCTTGGCTACCGAAGCCGGGGCTGTAGGCGCTCGGGTACTGTCCGGGCTGCTTCAGGGTCTCAGCCTCGGTACCCGGCGGCACTGGGGCATTCAGGTTGAACACCTGCAATGCAAGAAACGACGCGGCACTCAGCAAAGCGAGACTGCAGCCACCCACATCATCCAAAACCTGCAGAGACGAGCGCACGTCGTGCGGCGCTCCAAGAACCAAGATGGCGTCATATAAAGCGGGAGATTGTGAGGATCTGAAACACTGACCATGTGTTTATATTAAGCCAAAGTGACTGATGAAGGGGAAGCTTACCGTCTGCATGGACTGGAATGGGGCTGCGTTCACATTGATGCCGCTGCCATGGGGCGGCTTTGATACAGGCTGGAACACCTGCTGCAGAGAAAGATTGAGGTACTGAGGCCTTCAGCAGCACCTAGCATTCCCAGCTCCACATCTACCGCACACAGCGGACCGCCAAGCAGACTACCTGAATGGGGTTGCTGGCATCAGTCTGTGGTGGGGGGTCTGTCGTGTGGGGGGACTGGTACAGAGGTTGTGCTGAGGAATAAGCTTCAGACGTGGAAGAGACCAGAGGGACCTGCGGAGGGCGAGGCCCCAATTTCATGTTAAAGGACTTGGTTGTTGACCAGACAGAAGATGGGGGCCTGTATTTGACGTATGACAACTCACCTGGGGGGGTTCTTGCAGTACGGGACTCGTGCTGGGTTGGATCAGTCGGGATTCTGCATGAACTGGGAGGGAGGAGCGATAAACAGACCTTCTACAAAAGCATCTGAAAAATAGATTTGCTTTTCATACGTTTGGGATGAAGTTCTTCTGCTACCTGGAGGGCACACCATGTGTGGGAGGTCCATGTTCTGAGTGGACTTCATGGGCTGGGCAGACACAATGGCAGGGTCTAGGGCCTGGCCATCAAACTCCAGCATGGAGTCCTGCACCGCAGATGGTAGGACCACGCATTCAAAATGGCCACAGGAGAACAAGTGCGGTATTTGCTGGGAAGATCCTCACCTGCATGAAGTTGTAGGGGCCCTGCATCTGTTCCATGAGGTCCTGTACCGCCTGCTTTCGGACCACAGGGTCTGCAGGTGGTGCCGACGTGACGGGGTTTGGTGTGTGGGGTTCGGAAACAGCGGTGGGGAGACCTGCCTGCACAGGCAGCTGCTGCTGTTGGACAGTACCGACCTGCAGCAAGGAGTCACACTGAACCGGGGGGGACAGAACCCTGCACGTCCCTGACATCAAGCCCTGAAGGTACCGCCTTAGGAAACGGTGACATATACCGGAAGCACTACCACAATATAAAATAAAATAAAAAGAACAGCCAAGGGCCTCAGGTATTTTAACCCAAAACTCAGGGTTTAGTATCCTGAACCAAATTAAAACCAAGGCCACAGGTCTCTATGAACCCTTATTATACGCAACGGATGCACAGCTCTGAAATCTATTAGCCAAGAGGAGCACGAACCTCTGATTCTGCATTCCACTCTTCTCCATGTTCTTTGTCTCTGCCGCTGTAAGCACTTTCTGGAATGAACTGCCGGTTTACAAACTGTAAAGACGGAACCCTAGCATTAGCGACAGCCAAGTGACTATATGCTCTCCAACGAGCCGAATTCCCTTCTGCTCTGGTGGAACATGGCACTCACCTCCCGGCCTTCTACTTCAGTCGATTCTGTGACCTCCTCAGTGAACTCCCCTTCTGTTCAAGGGTACAGGAAATGCTAGTCAGGCCAGGCATTCCCCTCAACTGCCACGTGGGCAGGACGCAACCCCAGGCCGACGTTACCTGGCTCTGCAGGCGGCCCCTCCGCCTCGACCTTGGCCGCCGGCTCCTCCTGCTGCAGCCCCTCACATACCCCATTGTGGTGGCCATGGGCTCTGTCAAAGTATCCGCTCGACATAACCCTGTCCAAGGTTTCTTTCAGTGCTTTGTCTGGAGGCAAGATACCATTTCAGAATTACACAATATGGAGGCACTAGCCCTACACAATCTGCATTCACCCCTACAAAGAGCGAATGGTAGCGTTTTCACCATGTGATACCATTTCTGATGTTCTAACATCTGTAGTTAAGCAAGAGAGGCAACATGGAAAAGATCAAAGCCAACCAGGGTGGGACCAGGGCTGTTCTGAAAATTTGGTTCGTGTGTCAAAGCATAAAGAATGATAGTTAAAGCTCATGTTTTAAAATTTTCAGTTGTGGGATATGACTATCAAAAGCTCAAACCACAGCCAGAGAGCGATTCAGAGAATGCAAAATGTCAAATGGAAGAACATTTAGATAATTAGCTTTGTACTAATAAGGTATGGCATTCAAATGCGATGTGTTCACAGCCAGATTGCTGGCAGAACAGCAAGAACAACCGATTCCAGGCAGGAGGGGGGGGGGGAGAAGACTAAAAAAAACCCAACACACTCCCAAAACAGTCAACTCAAAAGTGTAATTGCATAGTGCGGGTGGTTTAAGTGAAGAGTGAAAATTTTGAAAGTGGAAGGTGGTTCTGGGTCACAGCAGGTGGATCACGAGCTGGGTTGCATCTGAGCTGGTGGTGTTAGAGACAAAGACCGGAAACACTGCAAACAAAATGACAAAACTGCTTGAAGTGCTCAGGGAGTTAAGCCTATGGCAGAAGGTGCTTCTCAAATGCATGGGCCCATTTCAAAACAAGTAAAATCCTGACACCATTCCTCCCTCCACCAGCACTTCCAAAGAATCCAGACTGAGTTCCATGACAGAGCTAACGTTCCTCAGCAAAAAGAAGACACTGTCTACAACACACTGGTAAAATACAGCGAGATGCTGTACACAAAGGACTCGGGTCTGCGGAAAGCAGCCTCTGCAATTTTGTAGACTTTTTGCCATCGTGACAGTCCAGCCTCTCATCCAGCTAGACAGGAAACTAGCATTTCTACACCGAGAGCATCCAGCAGCTCCTGGCTCTGCCTGAAGTCCACAACCAGATCCTTTGCCTTTGACATTGAGCTCCACGCGATTCATAAAACACCCAGACGATTCTGTAATCATCTCCTCCTCCACTGATGCATCACAAATTAGAACTGAAGGAGTCAGTTACACCAGAAGCGTAATGCGGAAATCGTAAACCGGAATGTGACGGCACTGTCCCCTGGGGCACTTCCATGTGGCTCAGTACTACATTAAATATACAGATATGATGGCTGGATTGTTTTAAAGACATTCAAGAAGTCATCAAAATTCTCACTGGCCTGCTGTCACATTCTTCACCCCAGCACGCCCAAACCGTGATTCGAACCCAGGTTATCGGTTTAATGGCTGGTTCGTGCTTCTCCGCACAAGCACCACACCCGTGTCTCCACAGAAACGTTCATAGTCCTCCACATATGGTATTTATATTTTTAACAAATTATTCTGTTATTCGCTGCACACATACCACAGCAGTGAGGTTTGTGTGCGTTTCTCCGTTTTACAAACTCAGCCAGCCAGCTCACAAGATTGTCAACCTTAGTCAGCTGACTGGTGTGAAATTTGATTCCGGACAAGTCTGCAGTCACATGCACACGCATTTACATGTATTTAAGTTTTATTACCTGGTAAATAGTCTGTAGGGTTTGCAACCTACCCCAACGCTCACCTAAAGCATCTATATTGGTATTTAAAGTGCACGCTAGTGAATTGATCGTGAACATTGTGTACAGAGCTGCGCGAACACAAATTTGTTGTGCAGCTAGTGTTTGTCCATGGAGGTGGACAATGATGTCAAACATCATAAATACTCAAATGGACACATCTGCTAGTAGGCGTGCAGAGAAGTATGATGGTCATTCCACGTCAAATCCATGTCCACACTTTCAGACCTCATCGTCATGGTTTTTACAAAACTTGACATGCTGATTTGGGCACATGAGTAACTCATGAAACTGAAATTGGGCGTGTCTTGGATCAATATTGAGGGAGATTTAAGCGAACAGAGTTTTAACTTTTTTTGGGGGTGGGTGGGGGACTATGACTGACAGGCTATATTTACCTTAATATAAGCTGCACAGAAATGGTCCACATTGTTTTAAAGCTATTGTCCAGCTCTATAGATTGAACAAAAAAGCCATCCCCATATGAATAATTACTATGTAATAACTGATTAAAATTTTAAAAATTCAATAAAAAAAACCTATATTTCAAAATTTTAAATTTGGTCTTTGGTTTTTGAGTTGTTGCGGAAATACAGTCAGCCCCCGTGCATTCGCGAATTCACAGTTCCGTGAAAATTACATGTACAAATTTTCTGGAGATGTTCATAACATTAGCTAGCTTTAGTAAAAAAAAAAATGATCAATTTTGAAATATAGGTTTTTTGTTATTGAATTTGTAATATTTTAAATCACTTATTACATAGTTACTGGTACCAGTCCAATCCAATTCCTGATCTATTTCAAAAAACTTGAAGTTGCTTAAGAGCTACATTAGGCACATGCAGAATTATCAGGACGAATACCGCAAAATCACAAGCAGAGTGCACAGACAACTACTGCACGCGTATGTACATTCAGATATTTATTAAAAGATCAGAGCAGGACTGGGAATCAGCAGATAATTATCAAATGGGCAAATACAAAAAAAAAAAAAAAAAAAAAAAAAAGAGAATCAGCACATTCTTAACCAATAAAAACCTCGAAAAACGGTCCACTG